>OW052243.1:131819570-132039570 GCA_932526585.2 Philonthus cognatus
AAAACAGTGTTTTCCATTCCTTGGTTAAGCATGAAGTCAAATTTCGAGTTCAGCAAAGCCTGCAAATTTGGGTTTGGTTTGGATTTAGTCCAAATCCAAATTTTCAGGCGAAATTTTACTTCATGCGCCAGGCGCATAAAACTCAAAATTTTACTTCATGCGCCAGGCGCGTAAAACGCTGATTTATCCCGAAGTTTAAAAACACAACTTCCAATAAATAATTCCAAGTTATTTCATGATTTTCTAAAAATTTAAGTTTTTCCGAAAAAAACTTGAACATGGAAAAATTGTCCAAAATTTTTTTTTTATTAAAACTTTTATTTGAACCATTTTTCTATATTCCTATTAGTTCTTGAGTTATTCGCAACTTTTGTAAAATACAAAAAAAGCAAGTGCACTCGCGTAAATTCGCGATTTTTGAACAAACTGTCATTTTTCTCCAAGATAACAGATAGCTACGAAAAAATTGAATATAGAAAAATTGTCGAAAATTTGATTATCTAAAACTTGTATTTGAACCATTTTTCTTTATTCCCATTAGTTATTGAGTTATTCGCAACTTTTGTCAAATACAAAAATAACGAGTGCACTCGCGTAAATTTTCGATTTTTGAACAAACTGTCATTTTTCTCCAAGAAAAAAGATAGCTACAAAAAAATTATATATAGAAAAATTGTCGAAAATTTGATTATCTAAAACTTATATTTGAACCATTTTTCTGTATTCCCATTAGTTGTTGAGTTATTCGCAACTTTTGTAAAATACAAAAAAAGCGAGTGCACTCGCGTAAATTCGCGATTTTTGAACAAACTGTCATTTTTCTCCAAGATAACAGATAGATACGAAAAAATTGAATATAGAAAAATTGTCGAAAATTTGATTATCTAAAACTTGGATTTGAACCATTTTTCTGTATTCTCATTATTTATTGAGTTATTCGCAGCTTCTGCAAAATACAAAAAAAGCGAGTGCACCTGCGTAAATTCTCGACATTTATCAATTTCCACACAAAACGCTATAACTCAGAACTACTTGAGCTACAGAAAAGTATAATACTTCCATTTCGGCTATTTCGACGAGATCTACAAGATGGGCATATTTTTTTATACAGGGCGATCCTTAAAGTATCCACAAGAAATTGTCAATCGTTTTTTTTCTCTAAATCAAGAGGGCGGGTATTATTACAGTTATCAATATTATACAAAACAGTATTTTTGATTCCCTGGTTAAGCATGAAATAAAATTTTGAGCTTAGAAAAGCCTGACATTTTCAGGCTTTTCTAAACACGAAATTCTATTTCATGCGCCACGAGTATAAAACACTGATTTATTTAAAAGTTTAAAAACATAAACTCACATCATTATCTTGAATTAGACTATCCCGAAAACACACATTCTGTTCACTGATTTCATAATATGTGAATATCTGACATGGAATGTAAACATTTCAAAAACTCACATATGAACTGGCTGGCCCTGACATTTCTACTAATACATAAATATCAGTAGAAATGATTTAACAATTTATCAATGAGAAACAAGTTAATGGTAAGTTTTCATAATTAAGTATGTTGTAATCATTTTAATGTTTCATATGTGTAAATATGTATCTGATTGTATCTGTTTCTGTTAAAAATAAATATTTTGTTTTACTTGTTTAGCGTTGTCCAGACAGCAATTCATTGATTACATCAAAGGAATTTGTCCCGATCAGTACCAGGTGAGTAATTGTTTATATTTGGAAATATTTGCACGAATAAACTTGATTCGCGTAATTGTGCAATGAGTGTTTTCATTTTTATTTAGAATTGGGATGTCCTTCCGAAAGAAGAATCGATGGCGCACGACTGCCGGAAAATTTTCGGGGTCTACCTCGACTACATCGACAGGAACGTCTGCGGGTATCTACATCCGAAATACAGAGGTTTCATAATCGTGACAATCGAGAGTAAAATTTAATCCCAAGAATGTGATAAAAATAACGAATTCGCACTTTTTTACTTTCCCCCATATGTTAATCAAACAAAAAGTATTGTTTTCGCGAACATTTTTGAATAAAAAATGTTAGTAGATATATTTTGAAGACCTTTTTTGCAAGAGGTCTGTCCGTCACCATTGTACAGCCTCAACCAATCGAGATGTTAAGATAACACTATAAACTTAAGCTTTTTATTACAATCCTAGGAGCGGAATATGCAGAAACCGGAATTGGTACTTTACTCATGTTTTTGATTCTTCTTTAATAATGATCATATAAAAAAAAAACTTGTTACTAAAAGTTGTGAATAGTAACAAAATTAGCACTTTTTTTGTTGCTCTTTTAATTTTTCTTTAATATTAATGAGATCGCCATGTTATTGTTTTTCTTTGTAACTGTTGCGATACAAATATCGACATTTGTGATGTATTTTAAACTAACGAGTGTCTTCCACTCCCGGGTTAAGCATGAAGTAAAATTTCAAGTTTAGAAAAGTCAAATTAGGCAAAATGTTAAATTGAACGTATATGTTATTTCTAACCTCATATTACAGCATAACATTTACGCAAGGTAGCCAAATCAGTGATTTTCTTAGCACATCTAGTGTTTTTGCGGATTCAGACAAATTGTTTTTGATTCAGACATGACTAAATTCTGGTGTTAACACTAATTAAATTCATTTTACAAAAAAACATGAAGTCAGGTGATTCTTAAAATATTTTTGACATCTGAGGTTAGAACTACTTCCGAAGAATAATGTCCACTAACATTCACAACCTGTGACCTTTTTGTTATGTATGAGGAAATCCAACGCAAAAGGTTGATCCCCATCAAAATTAACTTTTTAATTAAAATGTGGTGATCAATCCTGCCGAATGCCTTACTAAAATCAGTGTATATGGAGTCAAATTGTGTTCTACAGTCAAATGATTTGGAGATAAATTCGAGTTAAGGTACCAAATTTGTTTCGACAGAACCCCCGGAAACGAAACTATGTTGTTCTTTAATTATGTTATTTTTTACTGTAAAAAATATGATTTTATGTATTATAGACTTAAAGACTTTAGGAATGGATAACAAAACTGATACAGGACGATAATTGGTCACAACATTTCTATCGTCTGATTCTAAAATATATTGCTGACAAGAATTTGCGGGTGTACCAGCAGAAAATCCAATAGGTTCACTGTCAGTAAAAAAAACAGACTTAAAATACTCAGAAAAAAGTTCAGAAATATCACCACCACCAGCTGCTGTCTTATCGTTGAATGTCATCGTAGTAGGTATACCCGAGTTAACTCTTTTATTGCGTATAAATTTTCAAAAATGCCTAGGATGCAGTTTAATATTATCTTCCACATTGATAATGTACTGCTTATAATCTCGATCTATGTTCAACTTGGAAATACGTCTGAGATTACTAAAAGTTAAATAGTCCAGATCATTTGAAAACCTTTTCCATTTCCAATAATATTTTTGCTTTTTTTAACTGATTTAATAGTGCCCTTAGAGAACCAAGATAGATAATTGTTGTCAAAACGACGAAAAGGAGTGTGTTTCTTAATGACATCAAATATCACATTTTAAAACAAATTAACAGCGCCTTCCACAAATGTAACACTTAAAATAAACCAATCATTTTGACTAAGAACACTATTAATAGCTGTAAAATCGGATTTTTTTGTTTAAATAAGAACCAGTATCTGAACTCTCGTTGGGGTACAGTAATGTCTCCTTCGAAAGTTTGCAGCTTTCCATATCGTCCCAGCGATTCCTGAATTTATCAAGTTTATCAAGAGCAAAAACAGTATTTTTAGCATTAAACAACCGCGGCTTTCCCCGAAATGTTTTGAACATTTTTTTTTTCTGGCTAAGGCCTTGGTTTAGAGTTAGCAATCGGAACTGGCCCGAATATGTCAGAAATTTGATCGGAAATAAATTCTGTTCCGGTTCGTGATCATGTTCTCGTTCTTGTTCGACTCTAGTTCTAAAAAAGAATAACGACAATAAACAGCTTTACAACAGAGATAAAGCGGTAGTTTAAAATAATTTCTTGTGCAGGAAATGTTCCGCTGTTGCAGGCGTTGCTTTTCCTGGCACGAACACATTGGCTGTGCAGATGGACGAGTCAGAATTTAAGGCGGGACGGCATTCATTTCGTTACAATGTAGTGAAATCCGCGCGTATTTATTTTAATCCTGTCTTGGAAAAAAGAATCCAAATAAAAACCGCTCGCATAAAATGAAAGATCCATACATTTCATACGCTCGCAGAAAATGAAAGACCAACATAATGGGCCCGTTCATCAAAGACAACAGTTTGGAGTTTAGTGCCAACTGTTGGGGAATTCTCTGATGACCGGATTAGATTGTTTATCATGAACGTGTATCATGAACGTGTTTGGGATTTCTGCAATCGTACAAAATAGACCTACCGGAGTACCGTTCATTAGATTTTTACAATCGTAAACATACATCACAAAAACCAACATACATCACAAAAAATCAAAAAATGTTGAATGTTGAATATTTTGATGAACGGGCCCAATATGTGTAGTAAAAAGAAATCCATTATTTTTGCATGAAATTGAAGCCTTTATTTATTATAGTTACAATGATGCGTTTTAGGTCAAATACGAGCCGTTTTGTTCGATAACTTGTTGCCATTTTGAAGGTCATTTCATTATGCCTTTTTGATAGAAGCCCTTGTCCCTATTGGCAAAAAACTGGGACAGTTAATTTTCACAAGCCTCTCTCGAGGCAAATTTTCCACCAGCAAAATCGTTGGCCATCAAGGCCGTAGCCAGGGGGGGGGGGGGGGTGAGGGGGTGTTCAAACTATCAAAGTGTGTGGCCTGGCATTGTCCCGGTGGGGTGCGTGTCATCTGGCCGACACTTATTTTGTACCCCTGTCCGCCGTAAGGGGGGTGCATTTCTTCAGGGTCCCAACTCAGACCCTTTTCTCTACCAATCAGAGTGAAGATACTCTGGCAGGTACTTTTTGTAGCTGGCTCGGAGCGGACCGCCGGTTTCAGTTTACTTTTGCATTCCAAACACCACATCCGTGTACAATGCGAGCGTAACCCGGGGCAGCGTTGCGTGCATTTGTCTGTGCGCGCACGACAGATGAACCGAATTTTCATTTGTCTGCGGGCCCGCGGCGGCACACTCGCCGCCGGGAATGACTAAATTCCCAACTTTTTCAGCGTTTGAAATTTGTGTTTAATAATAATTTAAAAAAAAAACAGATAGTTAATAACTTTTGTCATTAATTGTGTATTTTTATGAATCAAAATGTTAAATATCAAACATTTTGATTAATCAAAATATACCGTATGTCGGCGTTGAGGGCGTATCATAGGGAATTTACATGTACAATTTTTGATGTTAATTTTTATCTCGTACATTACGTTGAATTAATCGGAATGAAGTAAGAGTTATTATATCATTTAATAAGGATTATTTAAAGTGAAAAACTAGCTACCATGAATTATCATTAAAATAACTGTTGTAAAACATAATTTTTAAGTAAAATGAGTATTTATTCCGCAATGGTCACTCGTTAAGGAGTTAAAGGGGGAAGGGAGAAACAATAACTACCAGCGTATAATTATACAAAAATGAAACCAAAGAATTATAAAATGTATATGTATTATAATATTATTTGTTAGCATATAATTTATTTACACTTTACAAACTAATGAAAAAAGAAATCGAAAAATAAAACATGGCCTGTAAAATTAGCAATAATTACTATACTCGAGCCCTTTTTAAGAACTAGGTAAAAGAGGTGCGACAATATTTCTCTGGAAAACCCTAACGCCAACAACCGGACAAAATATTAATAATAGTAATATCAATGTATAAAATAAATATAAATATTTATATAATGGAATACTCTGATTTTGTAATAAATGATAAACAAAAAGTAATATAAGCAAAAATGAAAAGTAATATAAACAAAAATAAAAAATGGCCCGACTGTAGGATCGAACACAGGTTGCCTGGATGATGCGCGAAGATCTTGGCCTGTACGCTATCGAGTACACACAATTTTAAAATACTTAACCTTCTACTATATCGATTCATGTTTTATAGTTTTTTGTTCATTTTAATTTTTATCTAGTAAACTATTTATATAATAAACAACAATTTGTGTCTGTCGATAAATAATAATTGTATTTAATATTCTCATGGTTATTATAAAGTAACCCTCAAAGTTTTCACATCTACTTTACTTACCTTTATTATTATTATTTTAACTATCTTACTAAACAGCTTTCTAAATACTACAAGAAGTTAAAAGATATCAACATTTTTAAATAAAATTGTAATTAATAGATTAAATGAATGTAAATGCTGCTTGTTTTTGTAAATAATATGTATCAACTCATTATTTTTTAATGTAATATGTATAAAATATAACTTTGTGTTACTCATAACTAGGGACCGGAATTTTATGCATAAAATTTATTTAAAATATGACATTAATATGGACAAAATTATCAAAATATGCACTATTTTATGCAAATTTACACTATTTTTTTTTTCTAATAATTAGGAAAGGAAATTTGTAATGTGTAAATGTGACTTTCATTAAGTATGACACTGTCAGTGTCAGTTGTTTTGTAACTCAGAAGCGTGCACAATTTTAATGCCTCAACTGTATGTGCAAATATATAAATATATTTTTAACTTCAAGCAATAATTCAATTTAGAATGTAAATTGTGGCGGATCGGGAGAATTATAGTGTACATAATGAGTTATTTTTTGTGATGATCAAATAAGATTGACTGCTCCATCTGCTCGATCTTTTTGATCGGCTCGATCTTTGTGAGTGGCTCGATCTTTTTGAACAGCTCGATCTTTTGATCGATCTGCTCGATACTTCAACTAATCGATCAGTGATTGATCGATCCTTGAGATACTCGATCTTGCCCATCACTACCCAAAAGTAAAATTATTACAGTACTAACAGCGTAACTAGAGGTGCAAGAACCCGCAATGCGGGGGAGGGTTTAAGAAGCCCCCGCGCTATGTCGCCTTAAGGTATGCTAAAATGGGCATTAGCGAGCAATTCATATTTTATATATTATAAAATATTTATATTCCATAACTTTCTCAAAGAGTCTATGTATACGAACACATTTGAAAAGTTTTGTCTTCTCGGTGGTGTAATTGGTAATTTCTATGGTTGTCAATGTCAAGGTCAGGGGTTCAAATCTGCTGTTTTTTATTTGTTTTTGTATTTTTTTTAATTATATTATAAATTACTGTAACTATAATTAAGTTAAATTTGGAGTTTAGAAAAGTCTGAACATTTGGTTTGGTCGCCTCGCTTCGCTAAGCGACCAAACTAAATTTTCAAGTTTCATTAGAAGCTTCAAATTGAACGCTTTTGAAAAACTTCGAATTTCTAAAAGTTTACAAATCGGGAGATGTATACTTAAAAGAAAATATCCCTGTAGGTATTATTTATAATTGTTCTCATTTTTTAAGTTTTTGTTGTCCAAGTGAATTTGTTTATTTAATTGTATTATCTACTGATTCTAATGACCACTCTATTGGAAATTAGCGAAAATCTAATATTTTAATAAAAAATGTAAATAGGTAATAATTTTTTTATTACTACATGAATTTCATTTCTTGTTGTCTAATTTTTTGGGAGTCTTTTTTTGTATGGTACCCAAAAATGTACCATACAAAACAGGAAAGAAATGTATAGGGCCTCAAAATAGATTATTGCGGTCCTGTTTTCGTCGTCGGTTAAAATTATTATTATTCTAAATAAAATATCAATAATTTGTAAAATAATCCGGAAAGATTTAGTTACTTTTAGAAATTATGAATGAAATGAAAAAAGTCACCCTTACTGAAAATGGCTGACTACCTGGACCTCTTGGCGTTATAATCATTGGCCCGCACTCTTCCTTTTGAAATTATTTGGAAATTGAGTGGGGATGGGCTGCGACTCCATGTTTACTGAAAGTGTCGGCCGGATGCATACGACTCTCCCGGTGGAACACAATTCCTCCCCTATTGGTCGAGACTAACCGCTTTTGAGCGATTGCTTCCTTCAGACGGTCCAATTGTTGACAGTGACAGTGTTGACGTTGTCGTCCACTTTTTATCACCAGTCAACATCCGCTTCAGAAATGGGTCGATTTTGTAGCGATTCAGCACCGATTCGCAGATGAAAATTCGGTCCATGAGGTTTTTTTGCGTTAACATACATCGAGCTTCTTTTTGTATCCACCCTTATGCAAATGGTTCCAAACGGTTATTTGTGCAATATTTAGCTCCTGGGCAATCGAAACAGTGCTTACATGATGGTCGTACCTACATGACGATTTCCATGATTTTATTGACATTTTCGACAATTGGCCCTTCAGAGCATGGTGTATCTATGACATCGAAATTACCGGAACGGAATCGACAAAACCAAAATTGTGCGTGATTGGCTGTTACAGTATGAGGACCATAACCATTATTCACATTTTCAGCCGCCTGGCTTGCGTTATCGCCTTTATCGAAGAAAAACTAATGCGAGCCAAAAATAGCGGGGGGGGAGGGGCTATTTATCGCACTTATTTTTGTAAAGCAGAATAAAAGGAATAGTTAATTTTTTAGAGAGTTTAAAGCTACGGGGAAGTTTGAAGTAGATTTGAAAAGATTGGGCTTTTAATGAGGATTCGGAAAAGTCTAAAATTACTAAAAAAGTTACTCAACATGAACGTTTTAAAGTAACGTGTTCGATCGAATTTCGAGAGGGTGACAAACAAGAATAAATTTAACATTTTTGTATATTGATTTGACATACCCTATAGGGACCTACTATCTAAATGCAAATATTTATCAGTACACAGCCGATTTCAATATATTTCTTTGTGTAATTTATATAAATTATTACATAATTCCATAGATAATGCTACTTTTCTAAGATATTTTAAATTTAATATTCCCAGACTACCGTCACGTAATGGCCGAAAATTTAAGTACTCCATTCCAAATACAAATACAGTAACGAATCTTTTAACCTTCACTTCATTTATCAATAATGCCTCCGAGTCTAGCCATTCAGTTGATTCTGTATTTACCGATTTTGACAAGGCATTTGATCGTGTTAAGCACGATATTTTAGTTGCTAAATTATCTGCATTGGGATTTCATGCGGATGTTGTTAAGTGGGTACACAGCTTTTTAAGTAACCGTGTGCAGTGTCTTAAAATCAAGAACTTTTCATCGAATACTATTCAAGTGCCGTCAGGTTTTCCCCAGGGTTCGCATTGTGGTCCATTGCTGTTTTTACTCTTTATTAATGACATATCACTGGTTATAAAACATTCCTCATTTTTGCTCTTTGCTGATGACCTGAAATTGTACATAGAAATTGTGGAAGACTGTTTACTGCTGCAAGATGATTTATTATCTGTTTATAATAGGTGTCAAGATAATCATTTGTTTTTTAATGTACACTCAATTATACATGTCGTTTAGCGACCAAGAGACACTAAATAAAATTCAAACTGACCTAAACTCAATTACAGAAATCTCCCTTAATCACGGTCTAATTTTAAACCCTAAAAAATCTGTAGTGGTGATATTTGGAAATAAAAATAAAGTTGATGATCTGAAAAATACAATAAAGCTCAAAATTAATAACATCGAGATACCTATTCAGAATGAAGCAAAAAATTTAGGATTAGTCATGGACAATCTTTTTACTTACAACACACAGATTAATAATAATACACGAAAAGCCTATATGAATTTAAAGCTAATTTACCCACACAGGCACCACTTATCTACACAAATTAAGACGATGTTGTGTATCAGCTTGGTGATGTCTTGTTTTACGTATTGTATGGAGGTGTATGGCCCATCGCTCAGAAAAATAAATATAAAAAAGCTGCAAAAAGTGCAAAATAGCTGTATGAGATTAATCTTTGGAATCCGAAAATTTGACCACATAAGTCATAAACTTCCAGAGCTAGGATGGCTAAATGTTGAAAATCAAATTAATTTATCATGTGCAACATATTTCCACAAAATTCTTCAAACAAAACAGCTGTTTACGCGGTTTGCGCGATTTGATTACAAAATTACTTAAACACGATACTTAGGAACAAATTTCTTTATTCACATAAATATGTGCATCGTTAATAATAAAACAAATAGTAACAAATATTTACAAATAAAATTATACAAATTGAACAAAATTAAGTAAAGAAACAAATTAAATTAGATAAGAAAATATACACGAAAGATTAAAATGAAATGAAATACACAAGTGAAATTACACATGAAGTTAGAAAATGAATAAAGCAAAGTTCAAGTTGAGGGAACACAGACAAATAATATAAGTACAAATATGACACAAAAATACAAGTTTCACGTAAAGAAGGAACAACTTACTCGATTAGAAGATGGTGAGAGAATGCTTGAGTTCTTCTCATTGAGGGAAAAAGTTAACACGAAAAATAGAAAAGTAGGCATGAAGGTAGGGGTGAAAGTAGGGATGAAAAGTAACAAGGACAAGAAAAAACACGCCAAATGTAAGAAAGTGATAGAAGAAAAATAGATAGAATTCGAAGAACACAAATTTCGCTTTCCCCAGGGACGCACTTTACGACTCATATCCATAAACTCAAACTCTGGATTATTTCCTAGTGCCCGTCATCGGTCCCCGCGGAACACCATTGTTCGGCTAGAAATTTTGAAGAAAGAGTTTATGGTCTGTTTGCTCGGGATTCAGCACGTACTGGCAATAAAGTGCACACCCTGGGTGAAAGCAAGCAATAAAATACGGGCTAAAATATAATTTCTAATTCTAAAAGGTTATTTCAAATTTTACCAAATTTCGCTTTCCCGAAATTAATACGATTATTTATTCGCGCAATTGTTAGGCGCGAACAACAGCCTTCTTACCTTTTTAACCTCATATCCTTCAGAACTGACGTACATCACTTAAATTTAAGACGCAGAGATTTTATTACCATTCCGAGGCACCGCACAGCTTATATGAGTAGATCTTTTATTGTTCACATGAGTACCTTATATAATTCTATTCCAGAGAAAATTAAAAAATTAAACAAAGCAGCGTTCAAAACACAATATCACCTTTATTTGTTAGAAAGGCAATAAGTCCATTTGTTCTCTCTTTTTTTAATTTCAATTTCGGTGAGTTTTAAGTTTTAAATTTCAAATTTTGAAATTTCAAGTTTTGAAATTAAAATGTATAAAATTTTTGTTTATAATTATTGTATAAGTATACATATAAGCAATATATAAAATAAAAACAAGGTCCCAGTGGAAGAACAGGGAAATTTAATTTCGCATCCTGAACTGGCACCTTGAGATTTTTCATAACTCCAATTTAATATTAAACACTGTAAATTAATCATGTATGTAATCTTTGTGAAGTTATGGAAATAAAGACCTATTATTATTATTATATTATATTATTACAAAAATGCAAAACTATGAAATTTTCCAAAAAAACAAGTGTTATACAATTATACAATTGATGGTCACCACCTTGAACAATTAAGTGTTACTAAAGATTTGGGTATAATCTTTGATAGAAAATTGTGTTTTGCCAGCCATATTAACGCAATTTGTAATCGGACTAGAAAGATGTTAGGTTATATAAAACGAATGGGTAGAGACTTGTCACCAGCAGCATTTAAACGAGTTTACTTCGCATTTGTACGTTCGCATCTGGAATATGGATCCAGTGTATGGGCACCAACTCAAAGTGTTTATATTAATTCTTTGGAATCCCAATGTGTAAAATGATTACTCTTTTCTCATCTCCCGATGGAATTATTATTCCATGACGGTATCCATTTATATCCTGGATGGTACCTCTGTAATAATTATAATTATCTCGTGTTTCATCCGATAAGACCTGTGAACACAAACCAAACATTTTAGAGTGATTGGCTCCACACCAAGTCTCGTCAGTACAAAATATTTGCCAGTTATCATGTCTGTATTGTTTCATTTTATGGAATAAATGTGCACGTGCAGCAGAAATTGTGTTACTCACCATTAAAATTGGTCGTTTTTGTTAAGTTCCATGTACCTAACGTACTTACGTACAAGTTAGGCTTTGATACCAGCACAAATTTAGATACAATTTTGTCTATCCAATGTATTGATAAACTAAGTATCCGCCGGGTGTATGCTGATTTGTTATTTTTTCATAAATTAATTTGTTATATTGTTGAATGCCCATATCTTCTGCCGCAAATTACTTTCTCTATTACTCAATCTATTCGCTCAATTTGACATTTACCCTTATTTCGTATCCAGTTCCATAAGACAAATTATGGGAATAATAGTCCACTTACAAGGTTTATGCGTACAGCAACTAAACTATCACAATAAATAAATAAACTAAACCCTCACTTCTTGGTTGCAGAATACTTCAAACATTAAAAGTGCGATTCTTTTCGCAATCTACAACAAGTTAGTCTTACAAAGACTATATCAAACACTCATTGAAACAACTACTTCCCGGGCTAATACCCCGACCAAGAATTGGCAATTTCATTTATACTTATGTTTCAACGGTAACGTGACCGCCAGTCTAAGGTGTCAAATTGTTTAGAGGGAATGGCAAAGCTATACTGATGAGAGATAACTCTCGAAACGCGTCTATAGATGGCCTGAATAATTTGACCCAAATTGTTACATTTGCAGTAGGTTACTGTATGTAACAGCAAACACTTGTTGTATAATTCAATGTCCGTCGGGGTATTAGCCCGGGAAGTAGTTGTTTCAATGAGTGTTTGATATAGTCTTTGTAAGACTAACGTGTTGTAGATTGCGAAAAGAATCGCACTTTTAATGCTTGTTATTTATCTTAGTATTGTAAGTTTATTTTATGTATAAGTATTACTGTATTCTTCTCGTAGTTATAAAATTTTGTTAAAATGTATTTGGTAAAATGGATCTTCCGTTAAATAAATAAATAAATAAATATGAGACAGATATGTTCCAACCCTCGTTCAAATTATTTTCTAATGATTTATTGTTGGTAATTAAATGAAATTTTCTTTTTTGTCTTGTCATTCTCATTTTTATTATTGATTGAATATATTGTATTGTAGTTTGTAAGATTATATATTATAATATAATATGTACATTGTATTTGTATTGCATATACCGGGTGTTGACTTGGCGGACGCAACATAAGAAATCGCATGTTAATTTTAAAGTGTTCAAATATTTTCTTCCCTATTTATTTTAGCGACAAAATGTATTTTACTTTTTTGTAGAAGGTAAAATTCTAAATTTATTAATGTTCACACTTAACACTTTACGTTTCTCTAAGTTAAAATAATTAAGAAAAAGTAATTGATTTTATAAAAATAATGACATTGATACAATTGCGGATATTCCCTGTTTTTTTTAAGTTCAATTTAAAGCTTTAAACGAGTGTTTTCCACTCCCAGACTAAGCATGAAGTAAAATTTCGAGTTTAGAAAAGCCCTGTGAAAATTTGTCGAGGGTCGCGCAGCGACCCGAGACAAATTTTCTGGGCTTTTCTAAACTCGAAATTTTACTTCATGCGCCACGCGTATAAAACACAGATTTCAAGTGAAGTTCGAATATAAATAAATTTCACAATATTTTAGTGTTTTATACGCGTGGCGCATGAAGTAAAATTTCGAGTTTAGAAAAGCCCAGAAAATTTGTCTCGGGTCGCTGCGCGACCCTCGACAAATTTTCACGGGGCTTTTCTAAACTCGAAATTTTACTTCATGCTTAGTCTGGGAGTGGAAAACACTTGTTTAAAGCTTTAAATTGAACTCTTTTAAAATCAACGAATGTCAGAAAATTAACAGCTAAAATAATTAAGAAAAAGTAATGTGATTTTATAAAAATAATGACATAGCATGGAATTGGTACAACAATTGCGGATATTCCCTGTTCTTTTTAAAATTCAATTTTAAGCTTTAAACAAGTGTTTTCCACTCCCAGACTAAGCATGAAGTAAAATTTCGAGTTTAGAAAAGCCCCGTGAAAAGCGACCAGATCGTAACGGGTGCGTGTCATCTGGCCGACACTTATTTTGTACCCCTGTCCGCCGTAAGAGGGGTGCATTTCTTCAGGGTTCCAACTCAGACCCTTTTCTCTACCAATCAGAGTGAAGATACTCTGGCAGGTACTTTTTGTAGCTGGCTCGGAGCGGACCGCCGGTTTCAGTTTACTTTTGCATTCCAAACACCACATCCGTGTACAATGCGAGCGTAACCCGGGGCAGCGTTGCGTGCATTTGTCTGTGCGCGCACGACAGATGAACCGAATTTTCATTTGTCTGCGGGCCCGCAGCGGCACACTCGCCGCCGGGAATGACTAAATTCCCAACTTTTTCAGCGTTTGAAATTTGTGTTTAATAATAATTTTAAAAAAACAGATAGTTAATAACTTTTGTCATTAATTGTGTATTTTTATGAATCAAAATGTTAAATATCAAACATTTTGATTAATCAAAATATACCGTATGTCGGCGTTGAGGGCGTTGTGTATTTTTATGAATCAAAATGTTAAATATCAAACATTTTGATTAATCAAAATATACCGTATGTCGGCGTTGAGGGCGTATCATAGGGAATTTACATGTACAATTTTTGATGTTAATTTTTATCTCGTACATTACGTTGAATTAATCGGAATGAAGTAAGAGTTGTTATATCATTTACTAAGGATTATTTAAAGTGAAAAACTAGCTACCATGAATTGTCATTAAAATAACTGTTGTAAAACATAATTTTTAAGTAAAATGAGTATTTATTCCGCAATGGTCACTTGTTAAGGAGTTAAAGGGGGAAGGGAGAAACATAATAATAATATAATAAATAATAATAAATAATAATTTAAATATTTAATTGATGAGGCGGATACATGATGAAACTCCATAATACTATTTGAAATAAAACAACGCAGTTGGGAGGGTTTCACTTTTATTGTTGAACACTGCAACATGTTTCACCACACAGTGGCTTCAATCATTTCATCTGCCTGATGAAGCCACTGTGTGGTGAAACATGTTGCAGTGTTCAACAATAAAAGTGAAACCCTCCCAACTGCGTTGTTTTATTTCAAATAAATAATAATTTATTTACACTTTACAAAATAATGAAAAAAGAAATCCAAAAATAAAACATGGCCTGTAAAATTAGCAATAATTACTATGCTCGAGCCCTTTTTAAGAACTAGGTAAAAGAGGTGCGACAATATTTCTCTGGAAAACCCTAACGCCAACAACCGGACAAAATATTAATAATAGTAATATCAATGTATAAAATAAATATAAATATTTATATAATGGAATACTCTGATTTTGTAATAAATGATAAACAAAAAGTAATATAAGCAAAAATGAAAAGTAATATAAACAAAAATAAAAAGTGGCCGGACTGTAGGATCGAACACAGGTTGCCTGGATGATGCGCGAAGATCTTGGCCTGTGCGCTATCGAGTACACACAATTTTAAAATACTTACCTTCTACTATATCGATTCATGTTTTATAGTTTTTTGTTCATTTTAATTTTTATCTAGTAAACTATTTATATAATAAACAACAATTTGTGTCTGTCGATAAATAATAAATGTATTTAATATTCTCATAGTTATTATAAAGTAACCCTCAAAGTTTTCACATCTACTTTACTTACCTTTATTATTATTATTTTAACTATCTTACTAAACAGCTTTCTAAATACTACAAGAAGTTAAAAGATATCAACATTTTTAAATAAAAATGTAATTAATAGATTAAATTAATGTAAATGCTGCTTGTTTTTGTAAATAATATGTATCAACTCATTATTTTTTAATGTAATATGTATAAAATATAACTTTGTGTTACTCATAACTAGGGACCGGAATTTTATGCATAAAATTTATTTAAAATATGACATTAATATGGACAAAATTATCAAAATATGCACTATTTTATGCAAATTTGCACTATTTTTTTTTTCTAATAATTAGGAAAGGAAATTTGTAATGTGTAAATGTGACTTTCATTAAGTATGACACTGTCAGTGTCAGTTTTTTTGTAACTCAGAAGCGTGCACAATTTTAATGCCTCAACTGTATGTGCAAATATATAAATATATTTTTAACTTCAAGCAATAATTCATTTTAGAATGTAAATTGTGGCGGATCGGGAGAATTATAGTGTACAATTTATTTATTAATCCACACTTTTTCGTATTTGCAGGATTTTCAAATTACAAATTCAAAATTAATTATAATTATACTGAAAAGCATACTTTCAATTTATTATATTTATTCATTTAGTTAAATAGCGAGTATTTAAATAGTGAGTTATTTTTTGTGATGATCAAATAAGATTGACTGCTCCATCTGCTCGATCTTTTTGATCGGCTCGATCTTTGTGAGTGGCTCGATCTTTTTGAACAGCTCGATCTTTTGATCGATCTGCTCGATACTTCAACTAATCGATCAGTGATTGATCGATCCTTGAGATACTCGATCTCGCCCATCACTACCCAAAAGTAAAATTATTACAGTACTAACAGCGTAACTAGGGGTGCAAGAACCCGCAATGCGGGGGAGGGTTTAAGAAGCCCCCGCGCTATGTCGCCTTAAGGTATGCTAAAATGGGCATTAGCGAGCAATTCATATTTTATATATTATAAAATATTTATATTCCATAACTTTCTCTAAGAGTCTATGTATACGAACACATTTGAAAAGTATTATGTCTTCTCGGTGGTGTAATTGGTAATCTCTATGGTTGTCAATGTCAAGGTCAGGGGTTCAAATCTGCTGTTTTTTATTTGTTTTTGTATTTTTTTTTAATTAAATTATAAATTACTATAACTATAATTAAGTTAAAGCATTCAAAATTAAATAAGTTATATTTTAAGTTAAAAAAGTTTCATTACTGCTGAATATCTCAACAATTCAATTCTGGAAGAAAATAAAAGCTTACACTGTTTTACTTTTTATTTCAATACTCTTGCTTCGCTCAATTCACTTAGAACGGATTAATTTATTTCCTACATCATTAATGACTTTAATTTGGCGGATTTGCAATTAAATTTGCTTTTTAAGCCTCGCACAGTATGTTAAAATTCGAGATTCTGCCCAGCGGTAGGTAAGGTAAGGAAAATGAAAAAGAATATAGGATAACATTTAACATCCGAAAAGATCTAGTTACTTTAAGAAATTATGCCAGTATATTTTAAACTACACTTGCGTGGCGCATGAACTAAAATTTGGAGTTTAGAAAAGTCTGAACATTTGGTTTGGTCGCCTCGCTTTGCTAAGCGACCAAACTAAATTTTCAAGTTTCATTAGAAGCTTCAAATTGAACGCTTTTGAAAAACTTTGAATTTCTAAAAGTTTACAAATCGGGAGATGTATACTTAAAAGAAAATTTCCCTGTAGGTATTATTTATAATTGTTCTCATTTTTTAAGTTTTTGTTGTCCAAGTGAATTTGTTTATTTAATTGTATTATCTACTGATTCTAATCATCACTCTATTGGAAATTAGCGAAAATCTAATATTTTAATAAAAAATGTAAATAGGTAATAATTTTTTTATTACTACATAAATATTTTTCCTTTTTTAATTTCATTTCTTGTTGTCTAATTTTTTGGGAGTCTTTTTTTGTATGGTACCCAAAAATGTACCATACAAAACAGGAAAGAAATGTATAGGGCCTCAAAATAGATTATTGCGGTCCTGTTTTCGTCGTCGGTTAAAATTATTATTATTCTAAATAAAATATCAATAATTTGTAAAATAATCCGGAAAGATTTAGTTACTTTTAGAAACTATGAATGAAATGAAGAAAGTCACCCTTACTGAAAATGGCTGACTACCTGGACCTCTTGGCGTTATAATCATTGGCCCGCACTCTTCCTTTTGAAATTATTTGGAAATTATTATTATTATTATAACATCTGGCGTTCCGGAACCGAATGCAAAATAGGAAAGGGTCTTGAAAGGGAAATAATACCTGATGCCATTGACACACTTTTACTTATATGAATTGTAATTACTACAATTAACTTAACATAAGTTAATAAATTCCTCATAGTAAGTTAAATATAACACATAATTCGTTTCATATTTTTTTGTTTGTTTTTGGTTGGCTTTTGCCTGGCCTTAGTTGCTTTGACTATTGGCCAACATCAACTATTTATTTTTAACTTATATTATTTAATTTATAACTAATTTTTTTTTAAGTTGTATTAACATATATTGGACGGCACAATACATTCACACCACACCCAGGGACACGACGAGTTATTATTTTTAAATAACAACTTTCCGTCCACGGGAATCGAACCCGGTCTGTGGCTCGCCGAGCGATTTACCATCCGGCGACGTTACCGCTCGGCCACCACCTGCCCGTTTCATATTTAAAACCTAATATAAAGAAAATGAAAAAGGAAGTGAGCAACGAAAACAACAAAAATGCAGATTACGGGTAATGAAAAGATATTGATTTCATAAAAAAATATTTTAATTGTTCTAAAAGCCCAGAGAATTTGGCGAGGTCGCGCAGCGCAGCGGACCGGCCGAGCCAAATTCGGGCTTTTCTAAACTCGAAATTTTACTTCATGCGCAGCCAAGTGTATTAAACGCTGAAATAACTGAAATATTGTGAACAAATGAACTTTACTTGAAATCGTCGTTTTATACGCTCGACTGCGCATGAAGTAAAATTTCGCGTTTAGAAAATCCCGAATTTGGCTCGGCCGCTCCGCTGCGCTGCACTACCACGCCAAATTCTCTGGGCTTTTCTAAACTCGAAATGTTACTTCATGCTTCGCCTGGGAGAGGAAAATGCTCGTTTGTAAATTTTCGGTAATGTGAAAAAGAAAAATAATTCCTCGAACTACATTGAGGAGACTAATAAACCACTTACGGGATTTCAAAAATATTAATATTTACGGGAATGACAGCTGTGAAAAAAAAAAACGCTATACTTGCATACGGCAAGTAACGGTAAGTATACGGCTTGTTTCATTGATTACATTGTTATGTATTGAATGTTTATTCTAATCTTACCCTCATTGAGGCTTCACTTGAAATCAGTGTTTTATACGCGTGGCGCATGAAGTAAAATTTCGAGTTTAGAAAAGCCCCGTAAAAATTTGTCTCGGGTCGCTGCGCGACCCTCGACAAATTTTCTATGCGGGGCTTTTCTAAACTCGAAATTTTACTTCATGCTTAGTCTGGGAGTGGACAACACTCGTTCTTAGAAGTTTCAAATTTACGGATCCCTCTAGATAACTAAGCTTATTACCATTTTAAAAAGGCTACAGCTCGAAGGACCAATCATGGTCTTCGGAGACCGAAGGACTACAGGGAATCGAAGTTTCTTTACAAGAAAACAACGAATATCTGAAGGTTTACAGCATGGATAGGAAAGAAAACATCCAAGTTTGAAAAAATATCGAAGTTGGGATAGTTTTCAGTGCGTTTTTAACTTCACTGTAAATCAGTGTTTTATACGCGTGGCGCATGAAGTAAAATTTCGAGTTTAGAAAAGCCCCGTGAAAATTTGTCTCGGGTCGCTGCGCGACCCTCGACAAATTTTCTACGCGGGGCTTTTCTAAACTCGAAATTTTACTTCATGCTTAGTCTGGGAGTGGACCGTCATGATTTTCTACATGTCGAGATTTTCGACATTTCTAGATTTTTGTCGGTTTATTCACACTTTATTATTATTTTAAATGCAACTTTAATATTAAATAAATACAGTTTTTCTTAGGAATAGAATATTCACCCATTAAGAGCCGAGCAAATTATAAAGTTAACTCTAAAAGTTAATTTTAGGAAAAATTTTGCATTTTTTTCTATGATTTCAATGAATGATTTATTATATTACATACGTCGATTTTATAGAAGAGTTAAATTTAAAGTTCAAACGAGTGTTGTCCACTCCCAGACTAAGCATGAAGTAAAATTTCGAGTTTAGAAAAGCCCCGCGTAGAAAATTTGTCGAGGGTCGCGCAGCGACCCGAGACAAATTTTCACGGGGCTTTTCTAAACTCGAAATTTTACTTAATGGGCCACGCGTATAAAACACTGATTTCAAGTGAAGTTAAAAATATACTATTATGGTTGGAAATGTTTTCGTGGCTAAGTAACCAAATATGTATTCACAAATATTTGAATTATTCGAAAATTTAAATATTTATATTCAAATATGAATAATTTAGTGATTTAAATATTGATGTTAGAATATTTAACTATTTGAATTAATCGAATTTGAATCCCAGCCTTAAAAGCGATGATTTGAATTATTTGGGAGGATTTGAATCCGTGTATGAGGATTCGAATCCTTTTATAAGGATTCGAATCCATTTATAAGAATTCGAATCCTTTTTTTATAAGGATTCGAATCATCTACGTCTGGATTCGAATACGAATCCTTTTAAAAAAATGTAACGAATCCGGATCACGAATCCGTTTTCACTCAAGTATTCGAATACCTCTTTTGAATCCTCTAAAAGGATTCGAATCCGGGAATCAAATCCTGAATGATTCGAATCCTGCCCAGCTCTGAAACAAACCAAGTGAATTCAATTAAACACCTATATTTAGTAGAAATGTTTTACCAAGTGAATAATGAGACACAAGTTAATAATATATTTTGAATATACTTAATCACAACTTGTTTTATATGACTGAAAACCTCAAATTATAAAGGTCATTACCGTCAAAAAAAAAAATTAAATGGATTTAGGCCACTATCAAAATAACCGGATCATGTCCAATTTCCTAAACATTGACAATTTTTCACCAAGTTTCGGAAATTGGCTACACTTCTTATTGGTACGTAAATTGTTTTCAAAGAGTCTGAAGTGCTTTCTAAACCATATTCGTTAAGCAAAACGTGCCAAGTCAATAAATAAACAATATTTTAAACTAGTTCTTGATTTTATGATTGTGGTCTCGATGTTAATCGAGTGTGGTTAATGGGCAATTTACTGTCGACAGTAAAATGGGTGTTAAGTGTGAGTTTAATGAGTTGATATTACAATATTTTTGTATTGCTCGTATTCATTTCAAACAAAGTAGAACAATTATCACGCTATAGCGTCCCTAGCATAACCTCAAAATTTTATTAACACATGAAAATGCGAGATTTGATCGGGGAGTGGAAAAACACTTCCGGACAAATTTATTTTCAAAATATGCTAAAGCTTGTACTTTTCTTAAAGTATACTAATTTTTAAAATATTTTATGCCTTAATAAGAATGTATTAGGTTTTCCAATAGGGATGATATGATTTTGAAGTGACGTTTCGGCCATATGTAATATGTCATGATCTGTCATTTATTTTCATTGTATTCAGTAGTGTTTACAATTTCATCATGGAGAGATATACGCAAGAACAACGTTTACAAATCATTCTGTTTTATTATCAAAATAATCGTTCTCCAATTGCAACTTTTCGTGCGCTTTTGCCATTTTATGGTCGTAATAATCGTCCAAGTGTGCTCGCTATTGGTCGAATTGTTGAAAATTGTGAGCGTACATTTTCTTTACATAATGTTAAAGTGCCAATAAGACAAAGAACCGCTCGAAGTAATGCAAATATTGCTGCCGTTCAGGCAAGTGTTGCTGAAGACCGCAATTTGTCGTTCTCAACAATTGGGACTGTCTCAAACCACAACCTGGCGGATTTTGAAAAAGGATTTGGGTTTGCATCCGTATAAAATTGTTCTCACTCAAGAACTGAAGCCATTGGACCACCGTAAACGTCGTGAATTTGCTGATTTTGCCTTGGAACAACTTGAAAACGATAACGATTTTTTTAAGAAAATCATCTTCTCCGATGAGGCTCACTTTCATCTGAGTGGTGCTGTAAATAAACAAAACTGTCGATTCTGGTGCGAAGAAAATCCACAAATTATTCAAGAAAAACCATTACATTCACCTAAATTGACAGTTTGGTGTGGTTTTTGGTCTGGTGGAATCATCGGTCCGTACTTCTTTCGAAATGAAGATGATAACACCGTTACTGTCAATGGAGAGCGGTATTGATCGATGATAACCAACTTTTTATGGCCGAAATTGGAAGAAGTTGATCTTGACAACATTTGGTTCCAACAAGACGGGGCTACGTGCCACGCAGCAAATGCAACAATTGAATTATTGCGAGAAAAGTTTGGAGATTCGATTATTTCAAGAAAGTGTGATATTGAATGGCCTCCAAGAAGTTGTGATTTAACACAATTAGACTTATTGATAATGAAGGTTTAAATTAAATTACACTTGATTTGTTTCACAATTTTTTACTTTACTATTTACTCGACTAGTTTCGCGTTTTACAGCATTATCAGGAGTGGGTTGGGTTCACTCCTGATAATGCTGTAAAACGCGAAACTAGTCGAGTAAATAGTAAAGTAAAAAATTGTGAAACAAACCAAGTGTAATTTAATTTAAACCTTCATTATCAATATTTAAAAATGTTTCACCAAGTGATAAGTGAGAAAATTATTCAAGAAATACAATTAGACTATTTCTTGTGGGGTTATTTGAAGTCATTGGTCTTTCGAAATAAACCAGACTCTCTCCAAGCTTTACAAGTCAATATTGAACGTGCCATTCATAACATACGACTTGATTTAGTGGAAAAAGTGCTCGAAAATTGGTTCATCGAATTCGTTCCTGCAGAAGAAGTCGTGGAGGCCATTTGAATGACGTTTTATTTAGAACTTAATTGTATCGATTGTACTTCACATTAAATAGAGAACATTAGATTTTTCTTAACAATAAGTGTGTTTTTTTTTTAAGAAATCATATCACTCTTATTGGAAAACCCTTTAGTTGAGATGACAATATGCAGAGTTTTATACGTATAGAAAGCGATCGGTTTCCTCTTACCTAAGTTACTTATGCTTATTTTAAAATGTATAATTTTCTAATCTAAGGTAAAGCTTTAGCTTGTTTTGAATATAAATTTGGCCTGAAGTGTTTTTTTATTCCCTGATAAAATGAACGAGGCAAGGTCGCATTTTCATGTGTTTAATAAATTTGGAGGTTATGCTACACAGTTTTGTTTATGTTTTATTTCATTTTAATAATGCGCAGAGTTTTATACGTTTAGATAGCGATCGGTTTCCTCTTATAGTGTATTCATCGCTCTTTTGCTGAGCAATAAAAATCGAACTTGAATACCCTCAATATAATTATCATCATTATACAACCTTGCGGCTACCGGCTCTGCGGGTGACCAGCGCGGGGGGTAGTTGGAGCGGGCCGACAAGGATTCTAAATCGTTTCTACTTCACCTCGCACAAAATGTAATTATAACTACCTGCGATGTATTATACCTGCGAGTTTTTGGAAAGCAAACATTTTTTGAAATGTTCCGTGAAACCGACACCGATCTAGGTTTAGATGCTTTATTCATTGGATTTGCAATGGAAAAACCCTGTATATATTTCCAATCAATTTTGGAGTGTATTTCGAGATAATACGCTCTTAATTTTCCTTTTACCTCAATTTTTGTCAGAGCCGGTCGTTTTGCTTGGTTTAAAATTCATCATTTTATCAGCAATTGTGTTAGTGCATATTTCGTCCTCGGTTATCTCATTGTTTCTTATTGTGTCTACTCTACTTACGAGTTTATATTCCCACATTACATTTTTTTTATATAATACATGGCAGGTAGTTATAATTATATTTACGATTTAGCGTACTTGTCGGCCAGCTCAAACAACCCCCCGCGCTGGTCACCCGCAGAGCCGGTAGCCGCAAGGTTGTATAATGATTATAATTATATTGAGGGTATTCAAGTTTCATTTTTATTGCTCAGCAAAAGAGCGATGAATACACTATACATAAGTTACTTATGCTTATTTTAAAATGTATAATTTTGTAATTATAAGGTAAAGCTTTAACTTGTTTTGAATATAAATTTGGCCTGACGTGTTTTTTTAACCCCTGATAAAATGAACGAGGCAACGTCGCATTTTCATGTGTTTATTAAATTTTGAGGTTATGCTACACTGTTTTGTTTATGAGTGTGAAAATGTATGAATTGTTCGATTGAAATTTACTTCGAACGGGTGTTTTCCATACCCATAGTAAGCATGAAGTAAAATTCGAGTTTAGAAAAGCCTGAAAATTTGGTTTGGTCGCGTAGCGCGTAGCGCTACGCGACCAAACCAAATTTTCAGGCTTTTCTAAACTCGAAATTTTACTTCATGCGCCACGCGTATAAAACACTGATTTATTCGTTCACATATATTCTTTAACTCTAATTACAATAATACCACCTGTAATACTAAGGTATAAAATATAAATGAATATTGCCCTTACTTGGAAGTAAAATGTTTTTAACAAATAATAAAAATGCGTAAGTATATTTTTTAATTTATTTATTTATTTATTCAGCCAACGGCATCTATTTAAAAAATACATCTAGTTATTAAATAGACTCCGTTGACAACTAAAAATATAAAATTGTATTAATAATGCGTTTCTTTGCGCCATATACTACTAGGTCTCAAAGTACTTAAAATGGGTCTAAATCAAGGCCCTAGCCTTTTAACTAGGGCCTTAACTTAAACCCATTTTAATGTTTAATCCTCAATTGCGATAAAATGTTTCTACATTTTTTTTTTTACAATTTCGGTTAAAGTGATAAAGCAGGTTTATCACTTTAACCGAAATTGTAAAAAAAAATGTTGAAACATTTTATCGCAATTGAGCATTAAACATTAAAATGGGTTTAAGTTAAGGCCCTAGTCAAAAGGCTAGGGCCTTGATTTAGACCTATTTTATTGTACTCATGTTTGAACAGCGATAAGTTTTGTTATTCTATCTACATTTACCGAATCGGGAAACGTAAGATTTTACCGGGAATTACACACATTCAATATAAATTTGTTAATCCGACTTGAAATTCCCCAATTTTGACTTCCCTTATTACCTGAAACAAAATATGTATATATACCTAGACAATAATTTCTCCTGTACATTCCTTTGAAAATGGTCTAACAAACCGAAACTAGTCGGAATAAAGTTTTAATTTGTGAAACAATACCAAGTGTTTATTTAAATAACTTTACATATTCTAATATGTTTCACCAAGTGCCAGATGAGAAATTAATTCAAGAAATTGAAGTTAACAAATGTTTCACAATAAAAGATTTTTTACTTTGTTTGTATAACACTATTTTATTTATTGTGACTGCAGTTTCGACAAATTTTGCTTGTCATCATTAACTTCATGTTTAATTGTGACAAGCTAAATTTTGTTATTCAATCTACATTTACCGAATTGGGAAATAGACAAACTTGGAAGTAAGACATGTTTCACAATAAATCACTTTTTACTTTATTTTTATAACCCTTTTTTAATTTAATGTGACTGCAGTTTTTAAAATTTAGCTTGTCATTATCAAACACTTCATATGTAAAGTTATTTAAATTAAAAAACACTTGGTTTTGTTTCACAAATTTAAACTTTATTCCGACTAGTTTCGGTTTGTTAGACCATTTCTGAAGGAATGTACAGAAAAAAATATTGTCTGGGCGATAATTTAAATAAGTTTACATATTCTAATATGTTTCACCAAGTGCCAAATGAGAAATTAACTCGAGAAAAAAAAAACACTTCATGTTTGATAAACAAACTAAATTTGTCGAAACCGCAGTCACATCAAATAAAAAGTGTTATACAAAGTAAAAAGTGTTTTATTGTAAAATTAACATGTATAACAAAGCAGAAACCTCCACAATACAGAATTTAACAAATGTTTGTTTGTACAGCTAAGACTGTTACTTATTAACATTCACAGAGATTTGGCTGAACGAAAGCATATATGATGCTGAATTGTTTCCATCTAACTATTCTGTCTTTAGGGCCGATAGAGCAGAGAGAAAGGGTGGTGGTTGTTTAATTGCTGCAGACCAAAAATACCTTCCAAGGCGTTTGAAGAATGTTACGCTGTTAAATGTTAATGTTGAAATAGTTGGTATCAAATTGTTAATTAATAACATTTATACCAATATTATCTGTTTATACATACCTCCAGCTTCCCCGACTGCCTGTTATAATGAAATTTTCAACTTAATAGATGACACCGTTGATATTTCTTTACCTACTTTAATAGTTGGAGATTTTAACTTACCAAATTTTGTATGTTACTATAGGAATAATACTCAGATCTCTTCGCAAACGGAATCACTGATTAATTTTATAAAATATGATAATTTACTCCAAGCTAATACTATTTTAAATTCAAATAATCGACTTTTATATCTGATTCTGCATACAACCGATATTGCAGTTGAAACTGAGGTAGTATCTGAGCCATTAGTACCTGTTGATAAATATCATCCACCCATAATTTTTGAAACTACGCTAAATAATAATCCGCCAGGAAAGTTTAGAAATCAAGACATTGAACCACAATACAATTTTAGAAGAGCCAATTTTCCTTTATTATATCAGACACTACAAGATTACAACTGGAATGAGGTAATTTCTATAAAAGATCCCAATGTAGCTTGCTCAGTTCTCTATACAAATTTGCACGCGATATTTGACGCTAGCGTTCCTAAAATTAAATCTACTATCAAGAAAAAATATCCTACTTGGTTCTCAAAAAATACAATAAAGCTGATCATATCTAAAACTCGATACATACAACTTCAGAAGCGACCAAAAGCCAAAAGGTATACTTCCTTAATCAGAAACAAACGAAGGCATATTAAATTAGAAATCGGATGCTTTGGAGAAAGGTTATCAGGTAGATGCTTTATATACAGATTTTTCCAAAGCATTCGACACAGTGAATCAAGTGTTGCTTTTGAATAAGATAAAACTTCTAGGTTTCAATACCATTACAATCTCTTGGATCGAGTCATTCATAACAAATCGACGACTTAGTGTGAAAATAGATAACTATCAGGCTGAGTACTTTTTTGCTACTTCGGGTGTCCCTCAGGGCTCTCATTGTGGCCCAATACTATTCTTGTTGTTTATCAACGATATACAACATAATATTAAACATTCAAAGTTTTCGCTTTTTGCGGACGACCTCAAAATTTTTAAAATTATTACGTCACCGAATGATTGCATGGACTTACAAGATGATTTGTGCAGTGTTGATGAATGGTGTCATAATAATTTATTGCTCTTGAACGTCAAAAAGTGCAACTCCATAGCTTTTTCCAGAGGTAGATCTAATATTGATTATACATATAGACTTAATATCAACAATTTAAATAAACAATGTGTGGTAAAAGATCTGGGGGTACTCTTTGACACTCAATTAAATTTTAAGAATCACATTTCTGCAATATGTATTAAAGCAAATAAAATGTAGGGTTTTATCTATCATGCTTGCAAAGATTTTGATAGTCACTGTTTAAAGCTATTATTTTGTTCTCTTGTACGCTGTAACCTGGAGTACGCATCACCAATTTGGACACCGAAATCACAGACGGACATTTACAAGATCGAACGGATCCAAAATAGATTCCTCCGTACCATAGAATGGAAGATGGGCAGACAACATTTACAGGGCTCGTATACAGAAATAAAAGCGGATCTTCATATTCACTCCCTGGAGGACAGAAGAACCTTCTCTGATTTATGCACATTATTCAGACTAGTCAATAATTTCAGTGACTGCCCGGAACTACTCTCTCAGCTCAATTTTTATATTTCATCATCCACCCGCAGCCTCCGACACACACCGCTTTTCCGGATCCGCACTCATAATTCGGATTTCGCCTCTCACAACAGAATGCTTACACGACTAATGAGTACAGCCAACGATTATAACAAGTTCTATTGGTTCCGACTATTCTCTGGCTCTTTACATTCATTCAAACGAAATTTATGTATACACACAAATTATTCTTAGTTCTATTAGTTACTTTATGGGTATTATTATTATTATTAATGTTTATTTAGTTGTACACTTTATGGTGATATTTTTCTTTTTTATAAATCTATTGTGTATAAAAGGGGGTTCCCGTCAATAAATATTATTATTATTATTATTATTATTATTATTACAGCGAATATGTATCATGTGTTAAGCAGTCTATAAAAAATGATCCCAAAAAATTTTTTGAGTTTGTGAACAATAAAAAATCTTCATCTAGGATCCCGGGAATTATGAACTATAATAACAAAGTCCTAGAAACTGAACAGGAAATTGTAAATAGTTTCGCTGATTTTTTTAATAGTGTATTTAGATCTAACGATATTCCTGTTAACTATCAATGGTTACCCTCCCAATATCACCTAGGGTTTAACATACACAAAATTACTGAAGAAGATGTTATTGCCGGGTCCAAGATTCTGAAAGCGAAGTTCACTGCTGGCCCTGATAAAATACCGTCCTTTTTAGTAAAAGACTGCATGCCATCTTTTGTAAAACCACTGACCCACATGTTTAATTTAATTTTAAAATCATCATTGTTCCCAGATTTGTGGAAAAGAGCTCGAATATGCCCTGTACACAAATCCGGAGACAAAAATTTAATAGATAACTACCGACCAATAGCCTTATTAAATAACTTCTCAAAGATATTTGAAGCTGTGTTAACGTCAAAAATTTATCAGCATGTACAAAATCATTTTACATCTTTCCAACACGGCTTCATTCGTGGCCGCTCAACAGCCACAAACCTATTTAACTTTGTACAGTTCGTGTACGAAGTAATTGATAGGCGTGGTCAAGTAGATGCCATATATTTAGATTTTAAAAAGGCTTTTGACAGCATCAACCACAACGTTATAATCAGTAAGCTCAATAACTTCGGCTTTTCTCCCTCTTTATGTTTTCTAATGAAATCTTACCTAGTTAATCGCAGTCAGTATGTAGAGTATAACGGATTCGAATCCCCTGTTTTTATCCCTACAAGTGGTGAACCACAAGGGTCAAATTTAGGCCCTTTAATATTTATTTGTTTTATCAACGACATAGTGGATGGCATTGAATCAAATATCTTATTGTACGCTGATGATATTAAAATATATCGAGAGATCAATACGGTGGCTGACAGTAGCGCCTTAACTAATGACCTTGATCGCATTCAAGATTGGTGTACTTCCAATGACTTATGCCTTAACTTTAATAAATGCAATTTCGTGAGCTTCAACAGAAAATTAAATCCAATACCCTTTGACTACTTTATCTCTGGTCATGGAATAACGGACAGTCGAACGGTGAAGGATCTTGGAGTTCTGCTGGACAGCAAATTAACATTCCAGGAGCACATTAGCAAGATGTGTAATGCCAGCTATAGAATGTTAGGATTCATTGCTCGTAATTCTAAGGACTTGAAGAGCACCGAAGCATTAACAAAAATGTATAACACGTTTGTGCGAATCAAACTTGAATACTGCTCTATAATCTGGGAACCGCATGGCCACTGTTATATTGCTCAAATTGAAAACATCCAGCGAAAATTCTTAAAGATACTGTATTTTAAAAATCACCGTATTTATCCCATTCGAAATTACGACCACAGCAAGCTGCTTCAAGAGTTTGATATGCCAACTTTAGAATCGCGCAGGCAACTATCTTCTTTATTATTTCTATTTAAATTATTACATAATCGCATCGATGATATAAACTTACTTTCTAAACTTAGCTTCTATGTTCCTAGGTTAAACTCTAGGTATTCCCACATCTTTGCGTATCCTACATCTAGAACAAATGCTCTTTATTACTCCCCTTTAGTTCGAATGATTCGAAATTGCAATAACAACCCAAATATTGATATATTCAATGTAACGCCCCAGCTAATCAGGAATGCATTTTTATAAGTAATTATCTATAGCGCACAACCTTATATATATCCATACTTCAAGATTTATACACTTCAAATTTTCCATGTTTTCTTTATATGTATTATTATTAGTAATAGTTACACTCTATTTTAGATATCATTATACATTTCTCTGTAATTGGAAGTAATTCTGTTGAGAAATAAAGCATTATTATTATTATTATTATTAAAATGTGTATTTGCTAGTTTAATTCCCTACGCACCAATAAACTATTGTTGCATCGAAAATTGATTGAATAAAAAGTGCGGTAGTGATTTTTCACTCCTAGATATATTTTTTTCAACTCGAATCGTAATCCGCGCGTGTTTATTTTGGTTCGTCCCACTTAAAAAAGCACAAGTCGTTGAAGAGAGATGGAAACGGCATGAAAAACCTGTCTCGAAACACGATGACCTTGAAGCATGTCTCGACTTGTTGCAGCGTTGCCAATTTGCTTATTTCGTATTTCAACGAACTGTAAAAAGACGGGTGATTTAAAATGAAAAATGGAATACCAAAATTTACAAAACTATTAACTAGAAGCCGTAGCCTTAGAGCCTCCTGGCTGTATTTCCAAAATGTAAAATGTTTGTATGTAGATATAAAAAGCAAAAACCGATTTTTGCTTGTTTCGTATTTCAACGAACTGTAAAAAGACGGGTGATTTAAAATGAAATATGGAATACCAAAATTTACAAAACTATAAACTAGAAGCCGTAGCCTTAGAGCCTCCTGGCTGTATTTTTAAAGTATAAAATTTATGTATGTAGATATAACATTTTCAAAATGTAAAATTGGCGTACGTAGATATAAACAGCAAAAAACAATATTTTTAGGAATACGACTTTTTTAATTTAATAAAATAAAACACATCAACTTTGTTTGTCTAAAACAACATTTTTATTTTCGAAAATAAAGTATTGGGTTATACTAACAAAGTTAAAATGTTTTATTTTATTGAACTAACATACAGAGAGTTTAATGTAACACCGAATATTTTCACAACGAGAATTTTTTTGAAGTATCCATATGCATACGTTGCACATTTTCTGATGCTCGGTTTATTAAAAGAATTCAATATGAAGCTTTAAGCGAGTGTTTTCCACTCCCAGGCTGAGCATGAAGTAAAATTTCGAGTTTAGAAAAGCCTGAAAATTTGGTTTGGTCGCGTAGCGCGAAGCGCGGAGCGGCCAAACCAAATTTTCAGGCTTTTCTAAACTCGAAATTTTACTTCATGCGCCACCGGTACAAAACACTGATTCAATGTTAAGTTTAGCGGTGTGTTTCAAACTTCGTAATATGTCAGTGTTTTGTACCGGTGGCGCATGAAGTAAAATTTCGAGTTTAGAAAAGCCTGAAAATTTGGTTTGGCCGCTCCGCGCTTCGCGCTACGCGACCAAACCAAATTTTCAGGCTTTTCTAAACTCGAAATTTTACTTCATGCTTAGCCTGGGAGTGGAAAACACTCGCCTAAAGCTTCAAATTAAATTCTTTTAATGAACTGAGCATCGAAAAATGTGCAACGTATGCATATGGATACTTAAAAAAAATTCTCGTTATAAAAATGTTCGGTGTTACATAAAACTCTGTATATAACAAAGTGGAAGCCTACACCGTTCATATTTTTTTATTTAAATAAAATATAAAAACGAATTAAAATTAATATCGACTTCCTGCAAATATTAAGTCTCGTTGAGACTTTTATTTGTTTATTCTTTTTTCCACTCAATTTTTGTTCATCACATTTCAACAATTGCTATTAACTGCACGAGGAAAATATGTGTTCTATTTGCTCTTCACTATTCGACAGGGGAAATATTTAATTTTTTTATTCATTTACTCCTTTTACGAAACAAAAAGTTGGCCACCTTTATGTTTATGACCTTGGACCAAGTATTGATTTTTCTTATCGTTGATTCGGTTGGTAATACAGAAATCGGCACAATTTTAAAAGCGGGAGTTTTAAATTTACAAAAATTCTCTCTTTAAACGACTTGTACTCTGATCTGATCTACTGAAGCTGCACTCACGAAAACAAAAATAGTGTGTTGTACAAAATTATAGTATTTTATTTAAAATTATTTTAATTGGCAATCCATTCATTTGAAAGAAAAGCAACATCGGACTTGTTCCTCAATAAGGCGGGAGATTTAAATCAACAAACGGATAAACAAACATTTTTTTAATTGGTAATCCAGCAAGCTGAACAAAAATAAGCAAATTAACAAACGGATTTATTTAAAATTAAAATCCAACTGAAAAATTTGAATCTTCCGCCTTTTTAACTGAACAAGTCCGATGTTGATTCCATCGGACTTGTTTAGTTAAAAAGGCGGAAGATTTAAACTAACAAACGGATTAATTAAAACAAACATTATTTAAATTGATATCATTACGGTTATGGTAACAAAAATAATGAAATTAAACAGGGTGTTATTTAAATTAATATCATTTTTATAGCACAAAAATAAAGAAATTAAACAGGGTGTAGTTTTTTTTCAATGTTAATTATTTTGCAATGTTGGCAGCAGCTTCGAGCAGCAGCATCCGTTAGATCCCTAAGTTTAAAAGACAAGCGTTGTAAATAATCGAAAATGACGAACATTTCCTGGTTTTGGCAAATGAACTCAGGTAATGTTTTACGAATTTTATACGCATTTAGAAAATGTTAAAATTACCTCGGTGAAGTTAATTGTATTTTGCCTTCTTTACAAAAAAATAAAATCTGGACCCCACTCGACTTTCCTCCACTCTGATTGCATATACAATTTGAAAACAAGCCAGCCACAATATCTTTGGAACCGTAACAGTTTGAGAAAATTTTCCAAAACCGTTCCTAGGATATTGAGGGGGAAGCATTTTGATCCACATAACAATCTTCTGCAACCAACCCCTTAGGCTGTAGCCACCCTTGCCCATTTTTTTAAATGGCATGACCCCCCTTGTGATATATCATTACAAAGGTCTTTCAAAATTCTAATCAGTGGTACCAACTAAAATTTTCATTGTTACATAAAAAATGTAAAAAAAATTAATTATTTAATCATAGTATGCTCAAAATGATTTCCATTATTTCCGAGACAATAATAAAGTCTATTCTCAAATTCCTGTCGTACATTTTGGTAGGTCTGTCGTGGAATAGCTAGACACTCTTGTATTATTCGTTGTCGCAGATCTGCGATAGACTCAGGCTGAGTTTTATAGAGCACAGATTTTAAGTGGCCCCACAAGAAGAAGTCGAATCTGGAGATCTAGGTGGCCATTCAATTGGTCCTCTTCTACCAATCCATTGATTCCCAAAAGTGTGGCTTAGCCGGTCTCTAACAGGTACTACATAATGCGCAGGTGCTCCGTCTTGTTGAAAATGTAATAAATTGTCATTCAAGATTAGTTCATCATTTTCATTTCTTTGATTTTCTAATTCATGAACTATGAGGGGCTGTATTAATTGATTTCATAGTACAGTTGACCATTTAAATTTTGATCAATAAATAACGGGGCAATAATGGAATCTCCAAGAATACCTGCCCAGACATTAATTTTTTCGGAATATTGCGTGTGGACTTCTCTAATTAAATGAGGATTGTCACCACTCCAATATCGACAAAGAGCACAGATTACTTAAAGATAGTCACAACAATACTAATGGCAGTGTCACATATTGTGTTTATTTGAATTAAGTTAATGAAAGATTTATTTTTATTTCATTGGTGTTTTTTGTCAACGTTTTTTTTTATATTGCGGACAGGTGCAATTTATTCAGTTAATAAATGTATTCCATTGAACCAACAAAAAAAGACCTTTATTGGCATAATACTACATTACATCTACACTAATCGCTGCCCCCTCTCTTCCCTCTGCTTTCCCTCTCTTCCCCCAACTTCTCCAGCGTCCTTACCCCGGCCCCATCCTCTCTCATCCATTCCGTCACTCTTCTATTCCCTCTTATTCCCACCCATTCCTCCTTCACACACTCGCACTCCTCCGCCAAATGACTCCACGTATCCCTCCCCCGCTCACACATTACACACCTCCCATACTCTTCCCCCATTCACACCTTCCTTCCTCTCTCCCCTGACCCACACTTCGCCCTCGCCAGCACCACCCTTTCCTCCCTACTCCATCCCCCCTCCACCAAATACCTCGGCATTCTCCTATGCACCTGCCACCTCCCGTACCTATCGTTGTATTCACTCCTCTCTATACACCCCTGTCTTTCCTGTGCTTCCACCTCCTTCTCCATCTCTTTCACCCACGCATCCATCTTTACCCCATTCCCCAGCCACTCCATCACCTTCGCCTCCGACAAACCCACTCTTTCATACATTCTAATTCTCTCGCTCCTCCATTTACCCTCTCTCCCATTCACGCACGTCACCCACACCGCCTTCACCAATCTCTCTTCCTCCAGGTCCCATAACTTCATCTCATACCTAGCCATTCTCACCATTCCCTCACACTCTAGTTTCTCTCTATTCGTTTCCTGTAGTACTATGTATCCGAGTGTCGACCTTTCCAGCCCCAACATACGCTTCAAGTACCACAACTGCTCTCTCTCCATACACTCATACCCTCTCGTCCCCCCACACTTCCTCCCCATACATTAATACTGACCTCACACATGCATCCCATACTTTACACCCCACTCTTACATTGTTCCCCATTCACTTCCCCCACTTTTCCCACGCTATCCCCCACGCCTTTCTAGCCTTCCCTTGCACCCACCTCACATGCTCCTCATACCCTCCCGCCCCTTTGAACATAAACCTTAAATACTTGAATTGTTTACCCCTCTCAATCACCTCCACATTCCACTCTAATTCCTTCACCCTCCCCTCCCTCCCTTTATTTCTGAATCTCATCCATTTCGTTTTTCTAACATTCACGCTCAACCCCCTCTTATCCATAAACCTCTCCACCCTTTTCAGCATATCCTTCATCCCTTCCCACTCTCTTGCCACCAGCGCCATATCATCCGCATATCCATCCACATCTTACTTCTACCAATCACCCTCCCTCCGCCTGTCCTTTCCTCATCACCTCCTCTAACTCACTCGTATAGAGGTTAAACAACACCGGACTCAATGGGCACCCCTGCCTAAACCCTCTCACGTCCTAAACTTCTCCGACTCTTTCATTCCCACACTTTCGCCAAAGCCCATGATTCCTCATACACTCCTCTTACCCACTCTACCATTCCCTCACTGACCCCTCTTCTCCCCAGACACTCTAACAGTCCTACCCTTGGTACCGCGTCGTACGCCGCCTTCAGGTCCACAAACACCGCCTACGCGCTCCCTTTCTCTTCCATCACCTTCTCTACCATTCTTGCTAGGGTAAAGACCTGCTCTCTCGTCCCGCTACCCCTCCTAAAGCCCCCCTGCGTCTCCGGCAGCAGCCCCTTCTCTTCCACCTCCTCCTCTAGCCTATTTTTTACTACCATCATAGCTATCTTGTATCCCGTGCTCATCACTGTTATCCCCCTATAGCAATCCGCATCCTTCTGATCTCCTCCTTTCTCCTCCCCTCCATTGAACCAAGTTTTGTTATTATTTTAATATTTTTTTAGAGTTGTCCATATTTTAATAAAACAATAGATAACTTTAATAAATATTGGGTATTGTTGTGTTTATCTGTGCTTTTTTATTTGTAATTTCTAAAAATAAATTGTTATAATATCTAATTTGACAACAATTTTAAAATCAAATAAATTGATTTACATTTTTTTTGCATTTTTTATGTAACAATAAACATTTTTGTTGATACCACTGATTAGCATTTTGAAAGACCTTTCTAATGATATATCACAAGTAGGGTCGTGCCATTTAAAAAAAATGGGCAAGGGTGGCTACAGCCTAAGGGGTTGGTTGCGGAAGATTGTTATGTGGGTCAAAATGGCTCCCCCTCCATATCTTAGAAACGATTTTGAAAAAATTTCTCTAACTGTTACGGTTCCAAAGATATTCTGGCTGGCTTGTTTTCAAATTGACACCCTGTATACGTTATCGTTAGATATCTATTCTCAAAATAAATGTTTTAATAACTCTGTTAATAATAAAGATAAATTTATGAAACAAACGTAGCTATTCTCAGAATTACATGTACTTTCTATAAATCAAATAAAATGCTATACAGGGTGGTGAATTTTTCGATGCTCACCATTGGTATCTCGGAAACGATAAGATACACAAGGTCGCTTAAATTAGAGAAAAGTAGCTCATTTTAATGGCGACTGAGAATCTGAAAAAAAAATATTATTATTTTGATAGGTTCCTGATTTATCGCGAAAAAACTGAAAATTGTGATTTAAAAAAAAAATTATATCTTCCCTGCCATTGGCGGTATTTATATCAAACTTCACAACTCCATATTTTTGAACCCTCTGTATCGATTGGCGTCGCCAGAAATATTCTAGGTACTTTAGATTTCGAGTTACGATATTCAACTTTTTTATCTCTTATGACAGCCATATTGGATTTTCACACTTTTAGGTAGACCAAAAAAACAGCTTTTCAAAATGGAAACACACCTAACCTCTGATTACCAAAAAACCTATAGACATTTAAAAATGAATGTAAATATGTGCATAAATCGCAATTGGAAGAATAATTAAAGTAATAATAAGTAATAATCGTTATTTAATGTCGATACTTTTTTTGGAATCGGAACATCCCTACTTTAATATATATCCAATTTTCGAAACTTCAGACCTCGATAAAATCCTTAAATTACCTAATATCGCAAAAAAACAGTTAGATGTATTTTTTCTTTCACACAATTTTTTTATTTTTGTCTTTAGATTTTAATTCCGAGTTTTAGTGTGCGCACTGTGTAATTCAAAAAAAGAACTATTTGTAACAATGACTATATTATAACAATTCCCGATATTAGGATTCAAATACAAATAATTCAAATATTCGAATATTTAAACAAGAATATTTCAATGAATCAATTATTCAATTTTTTTTTGGAATATTCAAATATTGGAATATTTAAATCTATCCAATATTCGAATATTCGAATATTTAAATATTTTAACATTCGAATATTTAAATGTTATAATATTTTAATACTAGATTATTTCAATATTCGAATATATTTAAATGTTTCAATATTTCAGTATTCGAATATTTAAGTAATAAGTGATAGGCCGTTTTTTCTTTTAATTTATGCTAATTCAATGTTTTATTACATTTTATTTTATACAGTTATTATACTGAAGCAGGACAAGGAGCTAATAGAATTTATGAAACCTAAATTACCGTTTAAATATAGAGTAAGTTTTTTTTTTATATTTAATCATTTGTTGTTGTTGGATTCGTTTTATAAAAAAAACATGCTTCAATTAGCCTTTAAGAGCGCCCTATATGGACGTTTTGAACGCGAGGCGGAACGGAAGCGGGCGCAAGCGTTTGCGTTTGAACACATGGGTTTATATTAGAGTTCCTAGACGGACGGGTGCGAGGCGGAGAAAACGCAAGCACTCGCGCCTGTTTAAATTTGAGCGGAGCGGGACGGACGCGTTTTTCAGTTTTAACACATGTTACGGTTCAAAATTGCCATACGCAATTTTTCTCCTTACATATTTAAATTCGCCACCGTAATGGTAATATTTTTCCGTAGTTAACCTTGAGTAATTAAATGTATTTATAGAGATGTAACTTATAAATCCATGTGTTAAAACGCAAACGATTGCGCCCGCTTCCGTTCCGCCTCGCGTTCAAAACGTCCATATAAGACCACCCTTACTCTGATTCCAAAATGATTCGCTTATAGCAAAAAAAAGCAAAATTTCTTGTAACTTGTAATAAAAAAAACTGATACTAATAATCTGTAAAATTTCTTTTAGAATTATACAATGCTGGTTCGTGAGCCTTGGGACATTGTTCTCTTGAATTACGCTGAAATAACTTCTGCTTATTATCCGAAAGAGAGGGCGACAGTTACAGCCTACCACCATATTGCGACAAAATTGGTCGTTTTCGTTATAAAAATGTTGTGAAACCAAAACGGCTTTGTTTTATATTTTGATCATTGTAGGTTTTGTTCGCAACTAGATTAATTTTATGTAAATTGAAAGTAATAAATGTGTTTCATAAAACATACTTTTCTGACTTTGCTGTAAACAGTTTATACTGTTGACAATTTTTCTTTTATAATTTACCCTTCACAAACAACTGTTCCTGTCCTTCCTTTTCTGTCGTTGCTAATAAACTGATAACGGTAGTGTTATTATTATTATTAATTTTTCTTTTTATTGTTTACTGTTAATTTTTGCTACAAAGTGTTTTTTTTAGTAGTATACTTAAATGCATTGTATTTTACATGTAAAAATGGTGTAACCCGTTAAATAAATAAATATATTTTGGTGACTATCTCCATACACTCTTGAACGCCGCACAGTGGGGCAGAATGAACATTTTTTTTGTCAGAAATTCTGAACCTCGTGAAACGGTTTAAAAAAATAATATAAAAAACACCATTAAGAAATTAAGGTGGTTATTAGGGGATGGAAATCGAAATGGACGTGTAAAATTCTGAAACTTCAAATTTGTAACCTAAAATTTATCGAAAAAATTGTGAAAAAAATATGTAGGGTAAAATAGAGTGGTTTTAAGGTGGCGAAACCCTAAAAACAATTTAAAAGACCTTGCAACTTCGGATGTGTATAGAAATCAATGGAAAATTAGTTAAGTAGTTAACAAAATCCCGTCCGTTCTCACAGGGTGTAAACTGAAAGTATTCCTGTCGAAATACTTCCACGATTAATCATAACATTGCATCGCAAAGAGGAACATTAATATATTGAACTTGGGAAAAATAAATGGTACACAAAACACTATTATTTAATTAAAATAAAGTGTTTTGTTTCTTTACAATGTTGACTTTAGATTCATAATCAGCGACCCCAAAATTCCGTATATACTACATCTCAAACAGAAAAAAAAACAGAATAAACGTGTACGACTTGTGACCAGCTTATCTATAATTGGCAGTACTGTGCAAATCGCACGATTTTAAAATGTGCCCTAATTCTACCATGACTACACATTTTAACCATGTAAACAAAAGTGCTCGAAATAGCTCGGTACACAGCGACCAGACCAAAAAGTCTAAAATCTTTCGATTTCTATCTCTTTCCTAAAATGTTGGAGGGTAAGGGGAAAGAGACCCAGCAATCAAGGGGTAATCCATTATGAGCACCAACCGCATTTTTTGGGTGTCAATGTCAACCCGATATTAGCAGGTAGAAAGAAGTCCATCTGTTTTCAGCCGGTGCGTGGCGTTATCTTTTGTCCGGTTTGGGGTGGTTTTGATAGGAAGATTTATTTGATATTTATAACATTATTTAAAATGTAATTATAATTAATACGACATTTGTAAAATTAAGTCGAGAATTATGTCTACGTGTTCAATTTTAGGTCGATAGAATTTTTTAAAACGCATCTGACGTTTACATCTTGGTAAATATTGATCATCATCACATCTAAGCGTTATATATTTTACTGTAAATCAGTGGTTTATACGCGTGGCGCATGAAGTAAAATTTTCTACGCGGGGCTTTTCTAAACTCGAAATTTTACTTCATGCTTAGTCTGGGAGTGGACAACAGTCGTTCTTAGAAGTTTCAAATTGAAGGATCACTCTAGATTACTAAGTTTATTACCATTTTACAAAGGCTACAGCTCGAAGGACCAATCATGGTCTTCGGAGACCGAAGGACTACATGAATCGAAGTTTTTTTACAAGAAAATAACGAATATCTGAAGGTTTACAGCATGGATAGAAAAGAACACATCCAATTTTGAAAAATATCGAAGTTGGGTTGATTTTCAGTGCGTTATTAACTTCACTTTAAATTAGTGTTTTATACGCGTGGCGCATGAAGTAAAATTTCGAGTTTAGAAAAGCCCTGTGAAAATTTGTCTCGGGTCGCTGCGCGACCCGAGACAAATTTTCTACGCGAGGCTTTTCTAAACTCGAAATTTTACTTCATGCTTAGTATGGGAGTGGACAACACTCGTTCTTAGAAGTTTCAAATTGAAGGATCACTCTAGATTATTAAGTTTATTACCATTTTACAAAGGCTACAGCTCGAAGGACCAATCATGGTCTCCGGAGACCGAAGGACTACATGGAATGGAAGTTTTTTTATAAGAAAATAACGAAAATCTGAAGGTTTACAGCATGGATAGAAAAGAACACATCCAATTTTGAAAAATATCGAAGTTGGGTTGATTTTCAGTGCTTTTTTAACTTCAATTTAAATCAGTGTTTTATACGCGTGGCGCATGAAGTAAAATTTCGAGTTAAGAAAAGTCCCGTGAAAATTTGTCTCGGGTCGCTGCGCGACCCTCGACAAATTTTCTACGCAGGGCTTTTCTAAACTCGAAATTTTACTTCATGCTTAGTCTGGGAGTGGAAGACACTCGTTACTTTAAAATACATCACAATTGGTAAAATATATATCGTTGCATGCCCGTCTTCAGGGGTGATATGTAAGCAAATTATGGGTCTTAGGAGTTGTCAAATAAGTGAGTTACTCAACTGTTTCTGAGGCACTCTTTACAAAAAACAAAAGATTAACATTTTACATATAAAATGTACAGGGTGAGCGAAACTTGATGTCTCAGCTCTATTATAAGAGAAGGAAAAACGATAGAAAAAATCTGAAAAAAGGTTCATAAATAGGATTGAGTAAGGTCCATTTTAATCCAAAATTGCATATTTTTCTAAATTTTAAAACTGAAGTAATGACGAGCACTCACCTGGTAATCTGTTATGAACACCAACCGCATTTTCTGGGTGTCAGTGTCAACCCGATATTAGCAGGTAGTATTTCTATTCTATTGAAAGTGAGTGGGTAGTTATGCTACCCTCCACTGCGACCGCAAGGATCTATTGTGGCTCACAATTAAGGTCGAACATCTGACCTTACAGCTCACCTTCCAAATCCATCTTCTTGATGAAGTCAAGGATCTTGTCAGGTGAAGTTTTTTCCAGGTCCATCAGGTGTGCCAAACACCGTGGTCCTGATCTGGTCGCCAGCTGGACAGGCACATATGACGTGCTCTGCTGTTTCATCATCCTCTAGGCATAGGCGGCACTCAGTGGTGTCGCTTAGTCCTAGTTTATTAAGGTGATGCCTTAGACGGCTGTGTCCAGTGAAGAGAGCAGTTAATGTGTGAACATCTGATCTGCTCAGCTTCAACCATGAGACCGTCCTGGCCGCAGATGGTCCACTTGTTACCGCTCTGAAATGTCTCATCCCAGGGCGGTTTTGCCAGAAATCCTGTGCCTCGTGTCTCATCAGAGCGGGTTCTGGTCCGATGTAGGCTGTACGCGCCCCCTCTCTGGCTAGGAAATCGGCTAATTCGTTTCCCTTCACGCCAGAGTGGCTTGGCACCCACATCAGACTGACCCCGTTTACCTGTGCCATTTGGCAGAGGGCTTCCTTGCAGTTCCGTACAGCCAGCGAGGAGCATCTAGAAGATGCCAGGGCCCGAAGGGCCGCCTGGCTGTCCAAACATATTTTTATTGTCCTGCCCGCCCAACCCTTTGAAAGGATTTCGTGGGCGCACATTTCAATGGCGTATATTTCAGCCTGAAGTATGGTAGCATACCTGCCAAGGCTGTAGTAAAGTTCAGTCCTTGGTCCGACGACTGAGGCTCCTGTTCCAGTGGACAGTTTTGAGCCGTCAGTGTACCAGTAGGAATCAGCCTTTTCTGGGGTGATTTTGTGTCGCTCCCAGTCGTCCCTGCTTGAGAACAGGACCTTGTACGGCTGATCCTCGCAGTAGTCCGTGACTGCGTAGTCAGTCCTCATACTTAGGGTGTCATCCGCCTCAATGGCAGTTGACAGCCCATTTGGTATGAAGACTATCACCTTCGGATCCAATAGGGCCGCGTGGTGATATCGATACGTTGCTAATCTGCCCTCGCCCTGAATTAGGATATGCAGGGGGGTGAGGTTCAGTAGCATTTCTAGAGCCGCTGATGGGGTAGTGCGTATGGCTCCAGTTACCGCCACTATCGCCATTCTCTGCAGTGAGGAGAGCCTTGATATGGCCGTTTTTCGAGTTGTAATCGGCCACCAGGCGATACTGCCATAGGTTATTATTGGTTTTATGACCGAACCATATAGCCAGTACATTTGCTTGGGGTTTAATCCCCATGACTTCCCGCAAATTCTATGGCACGTCCACAGGGCGTACCTTGCTTTGCGGATTGTCTTGTCCAAGTGGGAGTTCCAGTTCAGCGATTTATCCAGGGTGATTCCTAGATACTTCGCCTCCTCCACAAATGGCATGGTTTCTCCCCGTAGAGTAAGAGGTCTCACTTTCAGGATCCTCTTTCTCGTGAACGGGACAACTAATGTTTTGCTAGGGTTTACGTTTAACCGTTCCCCTATACACCAGTTCTGAGTCGCATCCAGTGCCTCCTGCATGGCTTCACAGATTTGGTTTTCATCCGTGCCCCTTGCAAGAATGACTATGTCATCAGCATACGCTTGCACTTCGACGTCAAGCGTATCTATTATTGCAAGCAGATCGTCTACCAGTAAAGACCACAGCAGGGGGGAAAGAACCCCTCCCTGCGGGCATCCCCTGGCAGTCCTCAGCTTGACCGTGTCGCCACATAGTGACGTTGTCACGGTTCTGGTGTCGAGCATTGCTCTGATCCAGGCTGTAATAGCCTCTTGCTGTGGGCCACCAGTCTTCTCACAGCTGTTGGAGGTGGTGGGTCTGCGCTGTCCCCCGGGAAGTATGCCGAGCAGGCTATTACGTCCAGCCTGCTCTTCCCCACCGGAAGTTTCAGCTGCACAGCGACTACATCTCTGGTGCAGTATCCTGTCAACAGAAAGTATTCAATGTCCTTACGGACTAATATACAAGCTCTGGGTTTTTGCCCCGAACTATATGTAATTACCTTACCTGGTATATTGCTCAGGCTGCTTATCCGGCCTGTGCCAGTCACCCATCGCTCCTGTATGAAGGCGATATCTGCATGCTCTTCTCTAAACCGTTTGCCAAGGAGAAAAGAGGCTCCTTTGGCATGGTGCAGGTTGGCCTGCACACATCTCACTGTCGGATACATCACTTACCCGACGGTGATTTGGCTCCCCAGAAGGTCGATTTATCGTCCCTCTTTGAGTGTGCCTTGCCCCTTAGTGGACCCTTACCCTTGGCCGATGTAGGCCTAGGATGTGTCCTTTGGGGCTCACTTCCCCCCTCGTCCGGGGCTTTGTTGGTTTTTTCTTCATGGTCCATAAATGATCCCACGAGATGGGCAGAAATAAAGGTCTACTCAGGCCGTGCTCCCTTGCCTGAGTAAGCCTATTGAAATCTGGAGGTCGGCAGGTATCCAGAGTCCGCCTATTGGTGACCAGACTTATCCATCTGGCCAGCTACCAGTGCTTGCTGGCAGCCATGGAAGTAGGCATAGGCTGTTCCACCGTGACCATGGGGTTTATGTGAGGTTGTCTCCTCTCGGCCCGGGCGGTTAAGCCAAGACCCCCTTCACCCTTGGGTCATATCAGATATGTCCCAAGGGCACGTGGTATAACGGCTGTTCTAAGACAGCCGGCATCGTTAGGAACCCTGTGCAGTCCCTTAGCCACGACACGACGGCCGGGAAGGGCTTGATGTGAGGTGAGGATACATAGTGTAGGACTTCGGACAGAAGGCCCTATTAGTCGCCTTTTACGACAAGCGGGCATACTCTGAGCCTATTCCTGCACCGAGCTCAGACGGTAAGCAGGTAGTAAGAAGTCTATCTGTTTTCAGCCGGCGCGTAGCGTTATCTTTTAATAATAATAATAATAATAATAATAAACCGTTTATTGACCATATCCAGTACAAGTAAAATTACATAAATCTTAAGATAAATTTAATGGTCAAAGGGTCCTGAATCAGTTTCAGTCCAAGGTATATAACCAAACACTGAACCTGATCTTCCTTCAGGCCGTACAATAATAGACAGTACAATACAAATAATATACAATACAAATAATATAGCTAGTAATAATAAATTATGATGCACTTAGCATTTCTATATATTTCTGCTTAAAATCCGTGTATGAGCCAAATCGAAACTGTACCGAGTTCGTGCAACTTGTAATTGTATAGGTAAAGCACTTTTTAAATAATTGTAATCTATGCTTTGGGATGGATAGGAGCCCTCTACTTCGAATATTTATGTTATGCACATCACTTCTATACGTTATTTTGTTGAAGAGATATGGGGGCGTTTTTCTGGATATTATTTTGAAGTAGAAACAAGCCGTATGTAGTTTTCGCCTGTTGTGCATGTCCAACCAGCCACACTCGGGCAATCTGTGAGCTATACTGGTTCTCTTATTACCACCAAAAATAAGACGCAAGCATGAATTCTGTATTCTTTGGATTCTATTAGTATCTATTTTGTCGATAAATTCATGATAGAGTGTGTCACAGAAGTTAAAGTTCGAAAGCACCAAGGAATTACACAATATAATTTTTGTACTTTTATTTAGAAGGTGTCTGTTTAGGAATATACTCTTCAGTGCGATGTAAGATTTTCGTATTAGATTATTGGTATTATCTTTGAATTTAAGTTTTGAATCTATAAACACCCCAAGATTTTTAACACTCTCATCTATAGATATCGTTTGACCATTAACTACTATCTTTAAGTTTTGTATCGCGTTTGTACGTCTTGTTGTAGGTCCAAACACGATAACCTTAGTTTTGCTTTCGTTAATGCATAGTGAATGTGCCGACGAGTATTTTACTAAATTTTCCAAATCAAGATTCAGTTTCAGCTGTGCATCAACAATATCTTCAATTTTAAAAGATATATATAGTTGAGTGTCATCTGCATATAGATGGTAATGTGAATAAGTTATAACCTCACTTATTGATGATGTGTAAATTGAATAAATTAGTGGTCCCAGAATTGTACCTTGTCCTACACCAGACATTATTTGAAGGGGAGACGAAACACTATCATCAATCACAACCCTTTGTATTCGTCGATTCATGAAACTATCGAGGATTGCAACTGCCTCAACGCTCAGACCTATATAATTTAGTAATGCTGTTAATGTTTCGTGTTTAATCATGTCAAACGCCTTACTATAGTCTAATGGAACTAGTGCAGTAACGTTTCCAGTATCGGTGGCATTTACAACATCATCAACAATGTGAGTAAGGGCACTACAGTGACTGTAATTTTGCCTGAATCCAGATTGGTTCCCCGGCAATATATTATACTCCTTAATGTGATTACTCAATTGTTTTTCAATTACCCTTTCTAATATCTTTGAAAGTGTTGGGAGAATATTGATTGGTCTTAAGTCATTTATTGTTTCAGGATTCTTTCCATAAATTAGGAAAATGAGAGCTTTCAATGCAGGCATTAATAATGTGTGTAATATACTTTACTATGGCAGGGCAGCACAACTTTATTAACTTACTGTTGATGCCGTCAATACCAACTGCCTTAGATTTAATTGTCTTTATTATATTAAGAACTTCTATATCCGTGACTGACGAAAATGTTAATAAAGTAGGGAATGCTCTTTTTTTATTATTTCTATAAAATAATAGTTGCTCATTATCTGGTGGTAATGTCGAAGCTTGCGTAGCCAATTGCCGATTTATTAGATTCACATTATTCAATTTGTCTGGTATAATGTAGTTTTTCTTTTGGTATACGTTGAGATTTCTCAGTTCCTTCCACATGTGTTTTTTATCCCCACCCGTATTTTCACATGCAAATTGTAAATAGGCCCTTTGTTCAGCACGAATTGCTTTAGATGTCAGATTACGCATGCTTTTATAATATTCATAATGTACTGGATTTTTTTTTTAATAGGAAGGTTTATTTGATAATTATGAAATTATTTAATGTATAATTATAACTAATACGACATTTGTAAATTTAAATTAATAATTTAATTAATCAAAATATCATTATTTTTTTTTAACAATAGTTTTGACAAATAATAAACATAAACTAAACGAACTTAACGAACTGAACTAACTGTAAAAATAAAAAAAATGGAAATTGTGTTTTTATCACAATTTGACCTGTTCATTCATTTACTGTGAACATACCTTTTAAATACCTTAATAACATTTTTTGTAACAAAACATTTCATAAATTAATGTAATCTTTAAAACTCACTCGATATTTTTTAACTGCCAAAATAATTGTATACTCTTAGAAATTATTTAATTTAAAATTAAATTTCACAAAAATTGTTTTAGATATTAATCATATTATAATCTTCAATGCTAAAAATCTACATCCCACCTCAAAATGTATTTGAAAAACATTCATATAAAAAATGAAATAATAAAAAAATGTCAATCAAATATATATAATAAGAATCAACATCAATATTGTTGAGACCTTTACTATGTGGTATTCCATTTCAAATAATAAATAGAAACATTATACAAAGTTTAATATCACTCAATATTTGTATTAAAAGAACACTAAGAAATATATAGTGGTAATAAACTCTTTGTATATTTTACTATTCACTATTTGACGAATAAAGCACTAATAACCTTTCTTCACACTTTTATTTGAATTACCAAATGTACATTTCGGACACAAAGTGACCATTATCAATGGATTAACACTGAAAAAAAATGGAGTGTTAATCCATTGATAATGGTCACTTTGTGTCCGAAATGTACATTTAGTAATTCAAATAAAAGTGTGAAGAAAGGTTATTAGTGTTTTATTCGTCAAATTAATTTGATCTTCACGTAACTCAAAATCAATTTACTATTCACTATGATAAGAATTGTTTAAATTTAAAAATCTAAATGGGAACAAATGATAATTAATAAGAAATTATGAAAATAATGAAATTGATATATAACTAAATTAAAAGAAAATATATGATTACTATTAATCCAAATTAAAATATTAATTTTATTTATTTTTTTTTTGAAATTGTTGGTTTAATCACATTATTTTTGTTTATAACAAATAAAATGTTGAACATCAAGAGTTGCTCTTTGTTTTGTCACTAGAAAATTAAAATATATTCACAGCAGCTTTGAATTTTTTAATAAGTATATAAAATTAAGATCATATAATTTGTTTGTATGCATACATTTTACCTACTTATTACCATAGAGAAATAGTCATAAAATAAAGTTACTGGAAATTTCAACTGAAACATAATATTTCAAGTAAGAAAATGTGTATGTGTATTTAAAAAAAATGTTGTGTTTCAAGAAAGTTATTATTTTATGTTTAATACTTTAACAAAAATAGTATAAAACACCCTTTCCTTAAAATCCCATCTAGTTTCCAATTACCTTACCAACAATCCCATCGATGTCATTATGATGGTTGAAACAAAAAGGAAACACTCTTTTTCATTTAATAATTGGTCCTACATCCAAATTCCTTCCTCGATTCCCCAACAAAACCAACGAGGTTTGGTGGCAGCCAGACCAGAAATAAAATTATTAAAATCAAATCCACCTAAAATAAACAATATTATGAACGAATGTCTGCACTGCACCATTGAACTGCCTCAATTCGCACTCCACATTTTCCTTGAATACATCCACAATTCCTCTTCCATTCAAGATACAATCCTCACAAAGGCTTACCTTTATGATCATGTTGTCGTAATCGGTGATTTTAACAATAATAAAACAAAATGAAAGCAACTCGCCTCCTTTAGAACACAACAAGTCAAAGTTAAGGAGCAGACATCAAATTTTGCAACAGTGTCATGCGGCATGCCGCAGGGGTCGATATTAGGACCACTCCTGTTCCTAATATATGTAAACGACCTACCGGCCTACATAGAAGAAGGACACACTTTAATGTACGCAGACGATACGACATCTATAAATAGAGGCACAGATTTGCAAAACACACTGCAAGAGAGAGAGCTCATAAACAATCAGGCATTAGCGTGGTTTAATTCCAATGAACTCTCGCTAAACACTGCAAAGACGGTTCGCCTTTTATTTACGCTTAAATCAGGCAATAACGAACATGGCCATTGCAGATTTTTAGGCATCAACATCGACTCTAAATTGAGATGAAGGGAGCATGAAAAGGTACTTAGTCTGGCACTTAGTAGGACTACTTTCCTGCTTAGGAATTTGAGTAGCAATCTTGATAAACCCGCACTACTCACCGCCTATCATGCTCTCTTCCAGTCGAAAATTCAATATTGCATACTTGTTTGGGATACTCTAGTATAACCCCTAGGATATTCGGCCTACAACGTCGAGCAGTTCGAGTAATAGCGGGCATAGGTTACAGAGACAACTGCGAGGATGTCTTCAGGAGTCATGGGATACTTACGTTACCCAGTTTGTACATATTCGAATGCTTGCTACATGTTCATAAAAACGTAGATCATTACAAAAAAACTGATCAAGTACATAAACACACACATTTATCAAGAACAATTATGGCTCAAGAACAATTACGGCTATCTAAGTCTAGGAGTGGTGATAATTTTTATGGGCCTAAATTATATAACTATCTACCACAGGCTGTAAAGTCTCTCCCCCATATTAAGTTTAGGAAAAGTGTAAAGGCATATTTAATATCCAAGGCTTTCTTCAGCATTAATGAATGTATTACTCAAAAATTTACAGATCTTGTAACCAAATAATTGGTGCTTTTTATTGATTTTTTTTCAAATGGTTTTAACATGTAGTATTATGTAAAGTATTTATTTTGTATCTGGTATTTGATATTTTCACGTTTGTATTAACTTATCTTTTATACCTTATTTGTATTGACGTTTGTAAACTTTTGGTGACAGCAAGAATAAATTTACTTACTTACTTACTTACTTACTTTATAGCAAACTCCAGCTATTTGCGTATCCATACTAGTCCCACATTCATCATGTCAAACAACCAATCCACCACTCCCGATATCCTTCTTTGTACAAGCAACATCGAACACCTTATAGATAATGTCACCCTAGTCCCTGATTTATGTTCAGACCACTTATCTATCCAATTTTCCCGTAATGTTTGCTCCCCTCTTCCATTCGTTCCCAAGACAATTTTAAATTTCAAATACTGTGACACTACAAACGTGAATGATAAAATTTATCTCCGAAAATGAATCTATTAAACCTAACACGATTTCACTTTTCCTAGAAACCCTATCTCAATCTATCAAACAAAACACACCAACCATAACCAACAAGTTTGGATTCCTCGAACACCGCTCCACAACTCTACCTTTATCCATTCTCACGTCAAATTGTCAAACAGCAAGCCTTGAAGGTCGTAAGTCTGCCATATTATTCCAAGACATTCAAAAAGCGTTTGATTCCGTTTGGCACCGGGGCTTGCTGTTTAAGTGCAGCTCCCTTAATATACCTCCACACCTAATCAACGAAACATTTAACTGAGATCTGCAGTGCGTGCTTATGTGTCCATAACGCAAACACCGCAAACATTGGACTACCCGTTGAACATAGGGTTCAACCCTACATAGAACCCGGAAAATGGAAACTTGTGATGGTATTCATATTCATATTCATATAATTTATTGATGCCATAACTACAAGGAAGTTTGACACAAGTCATTGACGCGGTACCGGGTGTAGCGTAGTCACGGACTGGGGTTTCAGGCGGTGAGCAGCGTGATCGTGGTAGCGTAGCGTAGTCGTGGTTCGTAGCGTAGAGTATTTAGTAAGCCGAGTAGACGAGCGTTACTAAAGAGAGCTGTTAGGCCGAGAAGACGAGCGCTAACAGACTGACTATTGTAAGGGCGGCTTCCCCTTAAGTAGGGTGCGATGCTGGTGTATGAGTGAGTGGGAGTGGAGAGGGATGCTGTCCTTCCCTGGTAGGGGTACGACGCGGTTCGGCGGGCGCCTTGGTTACCTGCGAAGGGTCGCGCGCTCTTGGGCCGCACGGGGAAGTGTTACAAGTTGTGTTTTTGACGGGTATCGTGCCTGTGTAAAGTATCAGTGCACTGATGGGTGTTTAGGTGTATTTTGATGTATATAAGGCATTTATAAATATAAAGACATGGAAATGTAATGACATTTCCATGTCTTTATATTTATAAATTATTTAGAGTTATAAAAAAAGGTTTACATTCTTCACGGTAGTTTATACCTGCTAAAATTCTAATTGCCCGTCTTTGTAGTCCAAAAATCCTGTGTCTAACAACAGAGTGGCCCCAGGCGAGTATACAATACGTCATTAAAGAATGGCACGTGCCGAAGTATGCTGTTTTCAATACTGCCGGAGATACTGAATGAGAGATATTCCATAGAAGGAAAATGTTGGAACACAATCTCCTTGCCAACATATCACCATGAGAACTCCAAGTTAGAGAGGAATCCAACACCACACCCAAAAATTTAGATGAGGTAGCACACAAGGTCTTAATGTGAAGCACAGATCAATCGTTTTAGCCTCATTAATTGTTAGTCCATTACTGCTGAACCACTCACCTGAGACATGCTTTGCATCACGGTTCAGACGCACCAACTCAGGCAAAGTTCGGCCATTGTTTAGCAATGAAGTGTCATCAGCATACAAGATGGTTTTACTTATTGTTTGTAGTTTTTGACCTTTAAAAGTGACTAATACTGATTGGGTTGGAATCTGTATTGTTTCGCCATTTACAAATTTGCGTCTATTGAAACGTTTTACTCCTAATATCTTAAATTGGTCGCCAAACAGAGGTGTCATTGCCTCAATCAATTCCTCCTCAGAAATCGATGTGTCGATTCCCTTTAATACCCCTTCCTACGGACCATAAATTGTGGTATAAACGCATCAATTTTTTTTATTTTTAAGATTTTCTGAATCTAGGAATTTATTCGCTGATGTAAATGTTCTCAAAATAACCTTAACGCGGTTTTTACCCAATGATGCAACTTCGAGAATTTGATTATCTAAATCTTTATGACATGATAAAATCAGTTTTCCGATCGACATAGGGTGGAGTTTACCAAGAGAGGAGTCCGACTGACTTCCCTCAATATAAACTAGGAATGGACCCTTGTCACAAGCCTCATATCGAAAATTCATTTTTATTTTATTATTTAAATTCTGCGCTGTATCATTAGCGTTTGCTGTTTTTGTGGAATTTTGAGTTCTATTTATAGAGTCAGCGTCCGATACGGCCGCGTTCTCAGGTGAAACATGTGCTGGCGAATTAACTACACCGATGAAGGTTTCACATGGATTATTTGCATCGCTTTCATCCATTACTATACTATCATCATTAATTAAATCTAACGAACGAGATAATACTCCTTCTGGGATTAAAAAATTGGAAGACTTAGCTGAGTTTATTGCTGGGTTTCCCGAGGGAAACCCAGAATGGAAATCCATTCTAACGACTGCCTCTTGGGTTTCTGGTTGTGTAATCCACCACCATTTAACTACACAGTGAAGAAAGAACACAAATTGAACGAATAATCGATTGTTTTTAGAAAAACACTCTCCGCGTAAACAACAATGCGCACTCGATGGAGAACAAAGCAAGACTGAAGGTGGGATTTGAATTAGTATGTTTCATTATTTTTTTTCTAAAATATACAAAAAAAAGTACAAAAAATTAAATGTTTATCGTAGCACTTTCTCCGTCATTTAAACAATTCATGATTGGCATACTAAACGTATTTTACTTGTTTTTACTTGTTACACATTAAATCAGGGTTTATACGCGTGACATATGAAGTAAAATTTCGAGTTTAGAAAAGTATAATTTATTATATATTATATAATAAAATTTATATAAATTATATTTCATGCAATATACATGTGTATTATAGAATATCTTTACTTATATATTAGGTATATATTATTACATATTATTTACATACAGAGAGTTTTATGTAACACCAAACATTTCCATCCAATACAATTTGACACCTCAAATATTTAAGTTTCAAGTATACATAATAATAATAATAATAATCTTTATTCCCAACAGAATTACATTTTACGAGGAAATACATAAACAATTGTTACATTTGAGAAATTACTATAACAAATAAAAATAAAATATATATATATATATATATATATATATATATATATATATATATATATATATATATATATATATATATATATATATATATATATATATATATATATATATATGTTAAAACGTAGATTTTCGCGGGCGTAACATGTATCATTGTTTCTTCGGGTTTGGTCCCGCGTATTTTCTTGGCTCTGGTCCATTTTATTTTTAATTCGACGTTTCGATGACGTCGCAGTCATCAAAATATATTATCTCCGAACAACAACCAAGAAATTCAAAATCCAACCCCTTCCGAAAATAATATTGAAATTGTCACTACTACATCATTAGAAGAACAAAACAGAAGAGTAACACGAAGCCAAACAAGAAATTCACGCATCAAGTAGTACGTAAAAGTCAAACAAGTGGTTGCTAGAGCAATGGAATTTTGATAGTTATTCCTGATGATGATGACTGCGACGTCATCGAAACGTCGAATTAAAAATAAAATGGACCAGAGCCAAGAAAATACGCGGGACCAAACCCGAAGAAACAATGATACATATATATATATATATATATATATATATATATATATATATATATATTACAAAGCGATGAAACGAAAACAATGAGACTAACATAATGTTCCGGTGAAGTGTGGCAACTACATACAACAAATAAAGTTAACCATATTCAGGTTTAGATCATAGCTGCACCCTGATAAGCATACACTCCTGAGCCTTTTGTTTAAATTCAGAAAAGCTAGCAAATATATCAGTATCGTACTGTATTTGGTGATACCTGTGAACCATTTTATTAAATGGGGAATGGTTGTGGTGGTTAGTGTTGGGCGTTTGGAAGGAAAAAGTTACACAATTTCTAGCATTTAATCGAGGCACATGAAATGATAACGACTCTAACAAATTCATATCATCTATTTGATTATGTAGGATTTTGTACAGTGTAATAACATTAATTAAATTATGATTATCGGCAATGGACAAAGTGTTAAATTCCGAAAGCAAACTATCGTATGGGTATCCGCGAGTCGGATAGATGTCATGCTTTTTCCAAAATAAGAATTTTAAGAACCTTCTATGCACAGATTCAATATGCCGCACGTAGAGCTGCTTATAGGGGCACCATACAGGTGCACAATAATTGAGCTTACTTCTAACTAACGAGTTAAATAGTAGTGTTAACGTCTGCTGATTCTTGAAGTCCCTAGTTGTTCTCACAATGAAGCCAATTTTTCTACTGCATTTTTTCGTTATGTCAAGAATGTGTGCATTAAATGTTAGTTTACTGTCAAAATGTACCCCCAAATCGAGGATATCATTAGCACGGTTTATAGGAACTCCATCAATGATATAAGCGTACAAAACAGAGGATACGTTGCGAGTATAAGACATAACTGAACACTTAGTGGGTTTTAGACAAAGCCTATTATCCTTACACCAAGTGTTCAACCTATCAAGGTTATGCTGCAGCATTTCACAGTCCCTTTGGCAAGTCACGGTTCTATATAGCTTTATTTCATCTGCGTATATAAGCACCCCGCATTCAATTGCATCAACTACATCATTAACAAACAAACAAAACAGCAGCGGACCCAGGTTAGAACCTTGGGGAACACCGCTTTTAGCGATGTAGTTACGTGACTTGTGTCCTCTTAGTTCAACATATTGAGATCTGTTCACGAGGTACGAGGTTATGACGTTAATAATACCTTCAGGCAAGTCAAATGAATGTAAATTTGTAATCAAAATATCATGAGGCATACGATCGAATGCTTTCGATAGGTCGGTGTATACTACATCAGTTTGCATCCTTTGATCCATATTAAAAGAAATTTGTTGAGTGATATTAACTAAGTTTGTCATAGTTGATCGTTTCGGTATAAAACCATGTTGTTTAGGAGACAGGTCAGACTTCACCGAATTATAGATGTAATCGGTTAATAAGCGTTCAAACGTTTTAGAGAAGTTGCATAGTAAGGAGATTGGTCTATAATTCGTTACATCCGACCTATCGCCCTTTTTATAGACAGGAATTACTCTTACAGATTTTCAAAATACTGGGAAGATGCCGGAATTCAAAATATTATTAAAGATGTGTGTTAATGGTTTAGCTAATACAACTGCAGTGTCTTTTACAAAAAATGATGGGATGTTGTCAACGCCCATAGTAAACTTGTTCTTCGCTCTTCTTAATTCCGCCATAACTATTTCTTCTGAGAAGCTGACTCGGCCCATACAAGTCATGCTGGATGTATTTTCAGATAGTATTGGAGCATCTGTGTAGTTCAGGACGAAGTAATCAGCGAACGCATCCACAATCTGAGAACCTTCTTCCAAGGTATTTCCCTCCCATAACATAACTGGAGGAATACTATCTTGATTTCGCCTGTCATTCACAAAATCCCAGAACTTGGTTGGATCTCTGGAGAGCTGCCTTTCTGAAGACTCAATATAGTTCTTATAAGCATTATGAATACTATTTTTTAGTTGATTGTCTGCTTTTCTGAATGCGTGCTTCGCTTTATCTGTTCTGTGTGCACGGTAAGTCTTGAGGCGCCTGTTCTTTAAACGAATTTGCCTAATGATATTTATATTAAAATATGTAGGATATCGCGTTCTTTTTTTTAATTTGACCATAGGAACCCATTTATCTATAGTTTCATATAGTAGTAGTAGGAATAAAGATTTAATTGTGAAACAATACCAAGTGCCTTTCCTTTAATTAACTTTCCATAATTCATATAGTCTGTTGTAGAATATAGTACAGAATCCATCAGATAAATTGCATTTGTAGAGTTCATTCCAATCTAGCTCACTGAGATCTTGATACAGTGCGGGTAGGTTAGCTTTTTTGAAGTTATAAACCAAGCTGTTATTTTTAGGTTGAAGATGACGCGGATTAAGGGTTAAAACATTGAGGTGAATGTCTAAAGGTGGATGATACTGATCAATAGGAAGAAGTGGTAGGTCACAGTTAGTCACTTCTGTTTGTAATGTTTTGCTAGTGATTATAAGATCCAAGATTCTATTCATACTGTTGACTATGTTGTTCGCTTGTGCTAGATCGCATGATACTAAATAGCTATTAAGGGTGATTAGTGCAGGTGTTATTTTTATGGGATTCTCAATGCTGATTTTATATTCTGGTATAATATTAAAGTCACCTAAAATAATCAAATTATCCGAGTCCACATTTATGTTTAAATAATCAAGAACTGTCATGTAATCATCGTCTGCAGTTAGAGGTGGTATATACAGGCAGATTATATTCAATAGATATTTACCGATACTGACTCGACAGCCTACTATATCAATAGTCTCTATGGGTGATATAAGCTTTAGATCGACTATCCTATGGGTTTCGGCAACTGCAAGAAGTACACCTCCTCCTATTCGGTCTCTCCTATCACATCGAAGAATATTGTAGTTAGAAGCGATTAATTCAGCATTGTCTATGTTCCCATCCAGCCAGGTCTCTGTTAACGCGATGATATCGAAACAAGCGGAGCTAAAGCAATTATATAGAATGTTAGTTTTAGTTCTTAGGCCTCTGACATTTTGGTAATACATGCTTAAGTGACTAGTTTCCTGCTGGGAATTATTTAGTTTTCCTATTTGGAAGTTATTGTCGGAAGGTTTTTGATATATTTTATAGTGATATTTGTTTCACCGGCGTCGCATCTACGCTTGAGTTCTTCACGTATAGATAGGAGGTAACGTCGCTGCAAAGGAGTTTCGTCACAATTTAATTTAATACCATCCGCTTTTTTTCTGTTTTTTAATATTAACCTGCAATCGTGAGCGTTATTTAGAATTACTTTGATTGGTCGTGGATTCGGATTATCATCGTTAGTTTTACCGAGCCGGATAGTATTTTTAATGCATAAGCCAGGTTTAATTTCTGATAGTTTCTTATGTACAATATTTAAATCAGAGTCTGTGTCATCTGACTCAGGAATATTTAAAATATTTAAATTATTTTCGGGGATTTTGCGGTCCTCAATCTCGTTCATTGTATCAAGAATAATGTTGTTATTATTAGATGGCGATTCAATATTATTACATGTCCCAATCACAGCATATATGCCGTAAATCTTTAGATAATCGTTGTTTGTTTACAAGAGTTCAATTCGAAAGTTAAAATGAGTGTGTTCCACTCCCAGACTAAGCATGAAGTAAAATTTCGAGTTTAGAAAAGCCTGAAAATTTGGTTTGGTCGCGTAGCGCGAAGCGCGGAGCGGCCAAACCAAATTTTCAGGCTTTTCTAAACTCGAAATTTTACTTCATGCGCCACCGGTACAAAACACTCATATATTAAGAAGTTTAAAACACACCGCTGAACTTAGCATTGAATCAGTGTTTTGTACCGGTGGCGCATGAAGTAAAATTTCGAGTTTAGAAAAGCCTGAAAATTTGGTTTGGCCGCTCCGCGCTTCGCGCTACGCGACCAAACCAAATTTTCAGGCTTTTCTAAACTCGAAATTTTACTTCATGCTTAGCCTGGGAGTGGAAAACACTTGTTTAAAGTTTCAAATTGATACCCCTTAATAAACCGAGCGTCGGAAAATGTACAACGTTATAAAAATGTTCGGTGTTACATAAATATCTCTGTATATATTATACGTGTTTTTGCTGGGTATTTATGTTTTTTACAAATGAAGTAAAAATTTCGACTTTGGAAAAGCCGAAATTTTCATGCTTCAAATTATTACTTCATTCTTAATCAGAGAGTGGAAACACTCGTTAGAATCATATTAAATACTTCCAGAAAAACACTGAATTAGCATGAATTGAAAAAAAAAATGGCTTTCGGTGTTTTCATTAATATTTTTAATAATTTAAAAAAGATTATAATATTTCTTACAGTTTAAAAATACTAAAGTACAAACCAAACCTGGTGAGAATAAAAATTGTTTTTTTTTTCAAAACCAAATACAACATTTAATTAAAGCAATACAAAATAAGATTATAAAAGCTTACAATATTTTTTACAATAAAAAAAAAACGCTTACACATCATCCAATTTTTTGTCAAGCGTATCCCCATAAATAATCAAAAACACCGCAAATGTAGTAAAAACAGCAATATACGCCAACCAATACAAAACCACTTTCCCTCTCTCCCTAAAAAACTGCTTGCACCCAGCACGAAATCTAGTAGATAAAACCACGTTATCTTCCTGCACTCTTAAATCAACGTCTTCAAACATTGCTTCAACATCCACAACGATTTCATTCCCCTCGACATTTCCTCGAAGACCAGCTTGATCACGAAAAAGAACAACTGCATCGTTCTGGTTCACTTTAATCAACTTTAATTTTGTAAGTTCTTCACTTTGGAATCCATTTTTTTGACCAACTTCGTTGTTCAAACTAGCCGAATCTACTTGCACTTGAACTTCTCTAATATTCATTTCAATAACATCATTTTTCGATAAACAATTCGCTCCCTTTTTAAATTCTTTATTGTTTATTTCTTTTACATCATTTTTTGATGAATAATTTGCTGAATCCAAATCCAGTAGGAATTCCTTAATATTAATTTCACTTACATCACTCTTTGGTGAACAGCTTGCTGAACCCACTTCCAGTAGAAATTCTACATAGTTTAATTTATTTCCAACATGTTTTGGTAGATATTCCAGATCTAATTCAGGATTCAACAAATTATCTTTGATTTCATTTCTAAGACCACTTATGCAAACCTCTGCAGATTGACTATCTTCAATACAATTTTGTAATTCACTTGTGCAAACCTTTGCAGATTGATTATCTTTGGTATAATTTTGAACATCGCTCATGCAAACCTTTGCAGATTGGTTGTTTTTAAAATCATTTTCAAGACCACTTATGCAAACCTTTGCACATTGGTTATCTTTGATATAATTTTGAGCATTACTGATGCAAACCTTTGCAGATTGGTTAGTTTTAAAATCATTTTGAGGACCGCTCATGCAAACCTTTGCAAATTGGCTATTTTTGAAATCATTTTGAAGACCACTCATGCAAACCTTAGAAGATCGATTATCTTTAACATAATTTTGAACATCACTCATGCAAACCGTTGCAGATTGGCTATTTTGAGGACCACTCATGCAAATCTTTGCAGATTGGTTATTTTTGATATAATTTTGAACACAACTCGTGGAAACCTCAGGAGATTGATTATTTTTGAAATAATTTTGAGGACCACCCATGCAAACCTTTATAGATTGAATATCTTTGATATCGTTTAGAACACAACTCGTAGAAACCTTAGGAGATTGATTATCTTTAATATCATTTCGAACACCACTAATGCTAACCTTTGCAGATTGACCATCTTCCATTTGGTGTGTATTCTTACGATCTTCATTTTGCGAATTTTGAAGATTCCACTTAAAAAGTGCGAGTGCTTCAACGACATGGTTAGGAATGTCTTGCTGCTCTACATCTGAATCTACATCCGAATCTTCATCGAAAAATTTCTCTATATCAAAAGTTTTCAGTTTAACTCCTTCAAGCGATTCAATAATCCTCACCAAATCAAAACGCAGCTTACTAGAATTTCTTAGATCTCCATCAAATTTTTGATCGGCATTCTGAACTAGGGAGTTACAAATTGCCGCAATTTCAGCCTCGTCAAGTTGATTTCCAATTTTGGCTGAAGTTCCATCAAACCTTTGACCACCCTGTGCGAAATCGTTACTTATTTCTACAATTTCATAATTTTTGTAAGATTCAGTTTTAGTTTCATCGTCAGTTGAGGAGCAACCAGCGATATTCAGATAATCTCTCTGTGGTTGCTTCGTAACAACTTCAGCCATCTGATTTTGTTTTCCATCTCTGATTCTGATTGTTTCATACTCATGTTTAGATTCAACATCGTATAGTGATTTATTGCTGCTCCATAAAGAAAATCTTGGTTTTGGAATTGGAACTTGTCGCAATGTTGACATTGTATTTCCAACAATTTCTTTTTTGCTTTCTATGATATCCCAGTTATGTTCGCCTGTTAATTCTACATCTTTGTTTTCCAAGATTTCCAAATTATATCTCTCTGTTGATTCTTCATGTTTATTTTCCGAGGTTTCCAAGTTTTGATTAGGAGTTAATTCCACATCTGTATTTCCCACCGTTTCCCATTTATGTCCATCTGTTGACTCTACATATTTGTTGTAATCTTGGGAGATTTTGCTTAATAAAGACAAGCGTGGTTTTGGCAGTGGGCATTCTAGAGATGTTGAAGGTTTAGTTTCAACTAGTTTTAAAACATTAGGCTCGAATGAAAATTCTATTGGATTTGAGAGAGAGTTGACCATTTTGAAGATACCAGATCTGAAAGACGGTGATTGGGCTGGAGATGAATTGTTATCTTCATCGGAAGACATGTCCAAAAATGTCGCTTCGGATATAATGAGAGGATCGAGCGGTTTTAGTTTCCTGGCTAAAATAGAAAATCTTGGTCTGGGCGTCGGTGTTTTCTGATGTTGATCATTTACTGACTTTTGGAAAAGTCCCTCCGGATTTTCTCCTTCGCAAAGGATTTCTCTATCGCATGTATTTTGTAGAAGTTCCTCAGGATTTTCTTCTTCTTTATTGGATATTTCTTGTAGGCGTTCCTCACGGTTTTCTTCTTCGGACAGGCTTTTTCTATTGTTTATTTTTTGTAGAAGCTCCTCGGAGTCTCCTTCTTCGTCATTAGATTCCTTTTGTAGAAGTTCCTCTGGATTTTCTTCTTCGCAAAGGATTTCCCCACTGGATGTGTTGTGTAGAAATTCTTCGAGATTTTCTTCTTCGCAAAGGATTGCTCTATTAGGAAGTTCTTCGAGATTTTCTTCTTCGCAAAGGATTGCTCTATTAGGAAGTTCCTCGGGATTTTCTTTTTCGCAAATGATTGCTCTATTTGATTTTTTCTTTAAAAGTCCCTCGGGATGATCTTTCTCGCAAATAAATTTATTGGATGGGATTTGTAGAAGTTCCTGAAGATTTTCTTGTTCATAAAGGCTTCTTTCATATGATTCCTTTTGTGGAAATCCCTCTGGATTTTTATTTTCGCAAATGATTGCTCTATTCATTCCTTCGGGATGATCTTTCTCGCAAATAAATGGGTTTTGTACAAGTTTTCGGAGATTTTCTTGTTCATCAAGGATTTTTTCATTGGATTCCTTTTGTAGAAGTTCCTCTGCATTTTCTACACTGGATGTCATTTGTAGAAGTTCTTCATGATTTTCTTCTTCGCAAAGGATTGCTCTATTAGATGTTTCTTGTAAAAGTTTTTTGGCATTTTCATTTCCGCAAAGGATTGTTTTTATGGATGTTTTCTGTAGAAGTTCCTCAGGATTTTCTTCTTCGTCAAAGGTTTCTTCATTGGATTCCTTTTGTGGAAGTTCCTCTTGATTTTCTTCTTCACAAAGAATTTCTCCACTGGTTGTCTTTTGTAGAAGTTCCTCAAGGTTTTCTTCTTCGCAAAGGATTGCTCTGTTGGATGTTCCTTGTAGAGGATTTTTGTTTTCGCAAAGGATTTCCCCACTGGACGTTTTTTGTAGAAGTTCCTCGGAATTTTCTTCTCCGTCAAGTTTTTCTTCCTTGGATTCTTTTAGTGGAAGTTCCTCTGGATTTTCTTTTTCGCAACGGATTTCTTCACTTGATGCCTCTTGTAGAATTTCTTCAGGATTTTCTTCTTTGCATAGGGTTGCTCTATTGGAGGTTTCTTGAAGAAGCTCATCGGAATTTTCATTTCCGCAAAGGATTGCTCTATTGGATGTTTTAGGTAGAAGTTCCTCGGGATTTTCATTTTCGCAAAGGATTACCTTATTGGATATTTTTAGTAAAAGTGTCTCGGGGTTTTCGTTTTCGCAAAGGATTGGTACATTGTATACTTTTTGTAGAAGTTCCTCGGAATTATCTTCTTCAGCGAGGATTTCTTCATTGGAATCTTTTTGGAGAAGCTCTTTAGGATTTTCGTTTTTGCAAGTGATTTCCAAACTGGATGCTTTTTGTAGAAGTTCCCCTGGATATTCTTCTTTGCAGCGGGTTCCACTATCCTCCTCATTCTTTTGACTTTCTTTTTCGCAACGAATCTCATTAAATTCAACCTCGGATGTTTCTTGGCAATGCTCCTCTTCCTCATTTTTATTTTCATAGATGGGTTGTATCATAAAGCGTAGGTTGGGTACAGATTTCTGTCTATTTAACGGTCTCGGTGCGACTTTAGTAAACATCTGTTGATCTTCAGGGATTGTTAACGGTAGCTTCATAGTCTTCAGTTTGTTGGCCAAAAATGATGAACGGCGCTTAAGAGGGTTTGTCTGTTCATTAATAAATCTGAATGTGGCCATATCTCGTGGAGTTTTCAAATTTCCAACGGTAGCTAGTTCTTTAGGTGTTTCGACATCTCTAGTTGGTGTAGAACGCGATGGATTGGACTGGAATTCATCTGAAAATAGATTTTGGTTTTAGAGCAAGAAAAATACAATAAAATATTTAGAAAGTTATGAATTGGGCAGAATTGGAATTGAAAATAGAATTTTATTTAAAAAAAAAAATATATTACTCAGCAAAACAGGTTTTATAACATATACATAATGTTTATAAAATATCTAGAGAAAATCAAGAGGAAATAGATATATACAGAGAGTTTTACGTAACACCGAACATGCTTGTAACGAGAATGTTTTTTTTAGGTATACATAAACATACGTTGTACATTTGCTGACGCTCGGTTTATTAAAATAATTTAATTTGAAGCTTTAAACGGGTGTTTTTCACTCCCAGGCTAAGCATGAAGTAAAATTTCGAGTTTAGAAAAGCCTGAAAATTTGGTTTGGTCGCGTAGCGCGAAGCGCGGAGCGACCAAACCAAATTTTCAGGCTTTTCTAAACTCGAAATTTTACTTCATGCGCCACCGGTACAAAACACTGATTCAATGTAAAGTTTAGCGGAGTGTTTTAAGCTTCGTAATATGTCACTGTTTTGTAGCGGTGGCGCATGAAGTAAAATTTCGAGTTTAGAAAAGCCTGAAAATTTGGTTTGGCCGCTCCGCGCTTCGCGCTGCGCGACCAAACCAAATGTTCAGGCTTTTCTAAACTCGAAATTTTACTTCATGCGCCACCGGTACAAAACACTGATTTAATCTAAAGTTTAGTGGTGTGTTTTAAACTTCGTAATATGTCAGTGTTTTGTAGCGGTGGCGCATGAAGTAAAATTTCGAGTTTAGAAAAGCCTGAAAATTTGGTTTGGCCGCTCCGCGCTTCGCGCTACGCGACCAAACCAAATTTTCAGGCTTTTCTAAACTCGAAATTTTACTTCATGCTTACTCTAGGAGTGGAAAACACCCGTTTAAGGCTTCAAATTAAATTCTTTTAATAAACCGAGTGTCAGCAAATGTACAACGTATGTTTATGAATACCTAAAAGAAAAATTCTCGTTATAAGCATGTTCGGTGTTACATAATACTCTCTGTATAAATATATACACCTCTCTGTTTGGTAAATGTTAATTAAATCAACTGATTTTACCCCTCAATTTCGGAAATTATGTCATTTAAGGTAAAAGTAGATCGCGAGTAGAACTTAAAATGGTGTTAAACATCGTTTTTGTTTTGTTCGCCAATATTTAACCTTTAATATCTAAAATATCAGAATTTGTTTTAACTACGAACGTTATTTTCTTTATTCGTGAAATCTGATGAAGAAATTTAGTTTTTGAACTTGATTTATACGCCTAGCACATGAAATAAAATTTCGAGTTCTTTTTTTAAATATTCGTGATTTTTAAAAAAGGTTTAATTTAAAGCTTCTAACCAGTGTTTCCAATCCTCGATTAAGCATGAAGTAAAATTTCGAGTTTAGAAAAGCCTAAAAATTTGATTTGGTTGCGTAGCACGTAGCCAGACCAATTTTTTAGACTTTTTTAAAAATTTTACTTCATGCACCATGCGTATAAAACACTGATTACACGTTAAATCAGTGCTTTATACGAGTGGCGCATGAAGTAAAATTCTGAGTTTAGAGAAGCCTGAAATTTGGTTTGGTCGCTACGTGACCAAACCGAATTTTTACGGGCTTTTCTAAACTCGAAATTTTACTTTATGCTTAATCAAGGAGTGAAGAAACACATGTTTTACACAAACTTTCAGATTAAATTAAGTTAGTAGGAAAGTTTGTTGTATAATGAATTGTAATAGAATTTGTATTTATCCTACATTTACCAAAAAAAAAAAACCTTTATTGGCATATCCTAAAGCTATTTACAATGTCAACACTATATTCTTACACTCTCAATACTATATTATTACACCTCTCCTCCCTCCTTTCCTTTCCCTCCCCAACTTCTCCAGCGTCCTGACCCCTGCATATTAGCAATCTGTTTTCCTAATTCTAACCCTTAGCGAAGCAACGTCTTATGGCAAAATATTTCTTCATTATTTTAAGCATTCTGCATTCTATTATTTTTCTCCCTTCACATCTTGCCCTCTTTCTCCCGTCCCACTTTCTCCAGCGTCTTTACCCTAGCTCCGTCCTCCCTCATCCATTCCGCCACCCTTCTATTCCCTTTCACTCCCACCCATTACTCACTCACACCCTCACACTACTCCGCCAAGTGCCTCCATGTATCCTTCCCCCATTCACACAACCTACATCTCATATATTCTTCCCCATCCATCTCTTCCTTCCCCTCTCCCCAGACCCACACCTTGCCCTCGCCATTAATCCCTGTTCCACCCATCCTCACTCATGTATCTCGGCACCCTCCCATGTACTTGCCATCTTCCAAACATATCATTATATTCACTTTTGTCTATCCGTCCCCGTCTCTCCTGCGCTTCCACCTCCTTCATCTTCTCTCTCATCCACGCCGCCACCTTCACCCCCCTACCCAACCATTCCTGTACCTTCCTCTCTGCCAGTCCTCCCCTTTCATACATTCTCCTTCTCTCTTCCCTCTACCTCCCCCCTTCTACTTTCATGCACGCCTCCCATACTATTCTCACCAATCTCTCCTCTTCTACTCCGCATAATTTCATTTCATACTTCACCACTCTCTCCACCGCCTCACATTCCAATCTCTCTCTATGTGTCGACTTCTCTAGTCCCAGCATCCGTCTCAGGAACCATAACTGTTCTCTTTCAATCACCTCATACGCTCTCGTTCTCCATGCTTCTACCCCGTACATTAGTATCGGTCTTACACACGCGTCCCACACCTTGCATGTCACCTTAATACTATTCTCCATCCATCTCCCCTATTTTCTCTATGCCATTCCCCATGCTCTCCTCGCTTTTCCTTGTACCCACCTTATATGCTCTTCATACCCACCCGTCCCTTTAAAAATAAATCCCAAGTATCTGAAACTTTTCGCTCTCTCAATCACCTCTCCCTTCCATTCTAGCTCTCCCACTCTCCCCTCTCTCCCTTTATTCCTAAACCTCATCCATTTCGTCTTCCCCACATTCACACACATTCCTCTCTTATCCATATATCTTTCCACCCTTTTCAACATGCCTTTCACTCCCTCCCAATCTCTCGCCATCAACACTATATCGTCTGCATACGCCAATAACCATACTTTCTCCTTTCCAATCACCACTCCCCCTTCCTGCCCCTTTCTCAACACCTCTTCTAGTTCACTTATGTATATATTAAACAGGACCGGACTCATGGGGCACCCCTGTCTCAAGCTCTTCCATGTCCTGAACCTTCCCGATACTTCTTCCCCCACCTTCGCTTCCACCCATGTTTCCCTATACACCTCCCTTACACACTTAACTACTCCGTCACTCACTCCCTTTCGCCTCAGACACTCTACCATATCTTCCCTCGGTACTGAATCATACGCCGCTTTCAGATCTACAAACACCGCATACACACACCCTTTCTCTTCCATCACTTTCTCTGTCATCCTCGCTAGGGTAAATACCTGGTCCCTCCCCCTCCTAAATCCCCCTTGCGACTCTGGCAGCATCCTCTTCTCTTCTACCTCTACTTCTAATCTGTTCTTCACCATAATCATCAGTATTTTGTATCCCGTGCTCATAATCGTCACCCCTCTATAGTTCTCTGCTTTCCTCTCATCTTTCCCTTTATATATCGGGCATATCCTGCCTACTCTCCATGCCTCTGGCCTCTGGATGCTCTCCCATCCCCTCCATATTCCATTTACTAGCTCTCGGAATTTCTTCTTCCCCCCTTCTCCTATCTCTCTCCACATTTCTGCCTTCAATCCATCTCTTCCGGCTGCCTTTCCTCCCTTCACCTCCTTGAACGCTCTTTCTGTTTCCTCTTCCGTAAATTCCTCTCCTCCAATCCCTCGCCCTACTTCTCTTACTGTCCCTTGTTCACCGCACTCCTCTCCTACATTTACCAACATGTGTACATTTATCGATAAACTTTTAATCATGCTTTCATAGATAATATATCTTCATTTACCTAATTGGGAAATGTATAAATTAACTGGAAATTATACACATTTGCCAATGTTCTACTTTTACTGTACCATATTTATTATATAACAAAATGTATATTAATTACATTACATAATATATACATATAAATAATATAAATGTTGTTATCCCACATTCTATCTCAGCATACTCACATATATTTTATATCTAATATATGTAAAAATATTATTTATTATACGTGTTTAATATATACATGTATATATTTAATACTTTTTTTATATATTTTACATATGTATTATACAAGGTCCTGCATCTCACCTCCCGTCTTCTGTAGCTCAGTTACTAGTTACTAAAGTTAGGCTTTTGATATTTGGCAGACTTTACCTGTAGCCTAGGGCGTATTTCAGGTAAATATTTTTGATTATACAGGGTGTCCTAAAAAAGTTTGACGTCATTATGATATATATTTTTAGATTACATGCTATATATTTTGTTCGTTATTTGGGTGCCTTTTAAGGATACCTACATACCCCTAACATTTTATAGAAATTGGTTTAGTAATTTTAGCAAAAAAAAATAAAAACTAAATAAAATTAGTTTTGCACCATTGGTTTAAAAAATTAATAAAAAATAAAAATAGTGCCTCGTTAATAAAATTATACAATGTACTTATTAAATAAGGTCTGACAGTCCCGTTAACCAAGTTTTATTCATATGAATTATACAGAGTGTCTAAAATGTAGTGTCAAACTTTTCAAACTTTAAAGCACTTTATTTTTCTTATTTTAAATTAGACCCCCTGTATATGTTTATGTCATTCCATGCGGAATTATAGAACAAACATTTTTCCTAATTACAACCCTATCGCAATTCCTAACACATTAAAAGTTATTTGCAGAAAACTCGTTTTATCAACTAATTCAATAGCCATTTTAATGATAAAAATCGAAGGTGGCTTGGAAAAACAATTTATTGTTTAACAAAGTGACAAAAGCCTATTTTGACTTTAGTAATGTAAAAGTTAAAAGCATTATGAGTTAAGCTCTTTATATCCAAGAATTTGTTGTCATGAGGTACAACCGAGACGTTCTCGTAGATATGATTTTCATATTAGGAGAATGCGAAAAGAACTGTTTTTTGGCAAGTCGAGTTTACGCACAGCGCTATCCGGAACGACGACATCCAGACAACAGGAGCCTGGAAAACTTATTGGAGAGATTTATACATACGGGTAATGTAAACTATACAAAACCAGTTAGAAATAGGCCGGTCCGAACTGAAGAAAATCAATTGGCTGTGCTATTGTCAATTACGGAAAATCCTTCCGTTAGTCAACAAGCAGTCGCTGCTGCCGTGGATGTAAGCGAAAGAACCGCTCAACGAATTTTAAAGGACAACCGTTTCCATGCCTATTATGTCCAGTTCCATCAAGAACTCTTTGATCAACGTGTCGAATTTTGCAACTGGACGCAAACTAAAATTAGGGTACATGTTGACTTTTTTGATAAGGTTTTGTTTTCTGATGAGGCCACCTTTCATAAAAATGGATTTGTGAATCGTCATAAGTTCCATTATTATTGCGACCACAATCCAAGAGTTTATAGGCATGTTGATCAACAACACCGATGGGCAATTAATGCGTGGGGGGGAATTATTGGTGAACATATTATTGGCCCTCACTTTTTTAACGGACATTTGAATGGACCAACGTATCTGAATTTTTTGCAAAATCAATTGCCAGATTTATGTCAACATTTACCAATGACTGTGAGGGATGCAATGTGGCTGCAACAGGATGGAGCCCCAGCACATTATTCATTACAAGTCAGGGATCATCTCAACACAACCTTCCCGAATCGGTGGATTGGAAGAGGAGGGCCAAGTAAATGGCCGCCCCGATCACCCGATTTAACTAAATTAGACTTCTTTTTGTGGGGCTACGTTAAGGAAATCGTCTATCAAGAACCTCCAACCACACCAGAAAACATGCAGCAAAGAATCATAAATGCATTTCACAACATTACACCCGACCTATTACGAAGAGTTGCAAGGTCATTTCACACTCGTTTTCAATTGTGCCTCCAAGAGAACGGAAGACATATCGAACATAAGTTCTAGTAGGTGATATATTTTAGAAATGCGTATTTTTGTTATGTTTTTATTACCACGCGATCGTATAAAAACATGATTCAGAGCAGGCCTTGACTAGAACAACATGGTTGGCAAGACAAATTTCAGAATACTGTTTTGTGCTTAAAATTATTTGAAGTTTCCTGTTTTTATTGAATTGAAATCAGTGTTGCTAATCGTTTTGTAGTAGTCAATGCCTGCTCTGAATCATTTTTTTTTCGATTTCATTGTACTTTCACGATGTGTAATATGTTTAGACGAAAATCTGTGAATCCTTTAAGACTTTCGAGATGCAATTTAATTACAAAACATGTTATGTCAATAAATTGTTTTTCAAAGCCACCTTTGATTTTTATTAATTAAAATGGCTACTGGATTAGTTGATAAAACGAGTTTCCTGCAAATATCTTTTTATGTGTTAGGAATTGTGATAGGGTTGTAATTAGAAAAAAATTTTGTTTTTTAATTCCGCATGGAATGACATAAAAATATACAGGGGTTCCACTTTAAAATAAGAAAAATACAGTGCATTAAAGTATAAAAAGTTTGACTCTAAATTTTGCACACTCTGTATAATTCATACCCACCAAACTTGGTTATCTGGACCATTAGACCCTTTTTAATAAGCACCTGCTATAATTTAATTGACGAGATACTATTTTTAATTGTTATTAATTTTTTAAATTAATAGTGCAACCCCGATTTTTTTAGTTTTTATTTTTTTTGGCTGATATCACTAAACCGATTACTATAAAAATTTAGGGGTATGAAGGTAACCATAAAAGGCACTCAAATTATTAACAAAATGTACACCATTCAATTTTAAAATATATATCATCAAGACGTCACACTTTTATGAGACACCCTGTATAATCAAAAATATTTTCCTGAAATACGCCCTAGGATACAAGCAAAGTCTGCCAAATATCAAAATCCTAACTACCCGATGCCTGGTTTGAACACAATAAACTAAACAACGGTTCGCGGGCGGCGCCCGACTCAAAAAGGGGAACGTAAAAATAACTCCGATTTGGGGGTCCGGAGTGGTCACATTGTATCGGCGGGGCCGATTTGCCTCAAAATTGACTCATTTGCGACGGGCATGAGCAGCGGGGAACGCAAGGCGAGCATTCGAAAATTTTAAATTTCCTGACGTATGTCAGATTCGGTCAGCCATAATGAAAATTGTATTTCGTCGTTATTTTGTTGAAACCTTCTATGTGAGTTAAACAAAAATGTTCAGGAAACACAAAAACTGCTTACAAAAAATTAGTTAAGTAGTTATTTTCAAACAATTTTTTTAATAAATCATTGTATAAGATTTAGGAGATAACTTTACTACATTAATAAATAATAAAACCCTATTTTATAAAAAAAAATCACATAGGGGCAACAAAAAAAGTTACAAATATGTGATATAACGTAAATCAAAATTTGTTTTCAAGTATGCACAAACGAAATTTATATTTTCAATATTAATTAACGTGAGATCAAACTTCAGCAGTATATTTTGACTTTCACTTTAAATCACTGTTTTGTACGCGTGGCGCATGAAGTAAAATTTCGAGTTGAGAAAAGCCAAATGTTCAGGCTTTTCTAAACTCGAAATTTTACTTCATGCTGAGTCTGGAAGTGAACATCACTCGTTAAAAGCTTGAGAACTGAACACTACAACCACAGAGAATTGATAAAAATTGATGAAATTTCGAATAGATTGCGATATTTGGGACAATTTGCTAGAGCCAGGTTGTAATAGAAGGGAAATACGGCGTCCCTTGTGACCCCAGAAAGAGTAGAACAGGGTGAGTTCTCCTATAAGCTTTTTATTCTCGGAAGTTTTTGAATTTTTAGAGTTAGGTTGTAAAACAAGGGAGATACGACGTCATTGATGACTCCAGAAAAAGTAAAACAGGGTAAGTTCCCCTTTATGCTTTTTATTCTCAGAGTTTGTGGAATTTTTTGGAGTTAGGTTGCATATTAAGGAAAATACGACTACCCTGATAACAACAGACAGAGTAAAGTAGGGTGAGTTCCCTTGTATGCTTAGGTTGCATATTAAGGAAAATACGACTGCCCTGATAATAACAGACAGAGTCAAGTAGGGTGAGTTCCCTTCTATGCTTTTTATTCTCAGAGTTTGTTGAGTTTATTAGAGTTAGGTTGCATATTAAGGAAAATACGACTGCCCTGATAACAACAGACAGAGTAAAGTAGGGTGAGTTCCCTTCTATGCTTAGGTTGCATATTAAGGAAAATACGACTGCCCTGATAACAACAGACAGAGTCAAGTAGGGTAAGTTTCCTTCTATGCTTTTTATTCTCAGAGTTTGTTGAGTTTTTTAGAGTTAGGTTGCATATTAAGGAAAATACGACTGCCCTGATAACAACAGACAGAGTAAAGTAGGGTGAGTTCCCTTCTATGCTTTTTATTCTCAGAGTTTGTTGAGTTTATTAGAGTTAGGTTGCATATTAAGGAAAATACGACTGCCCTGATAATAACAGACAGAGTCAAGTAGGGTGAGTTCCCTTCTATGCTTTTTATTCTCAGAGTTTGTTGAGTTTATTAGAGTTAGGTTGCATATTAAGGAAAATACGACTGCCCTGATAACAACAGACAGAGTAAAGTAGGGTGAGTTCCCTTCTATGCTGTTTATTCTGGGAATTTGTTGAATTCTTTAGAGTTAGGTTGTATAGTAAGGGAAATATGACGTCCCTGGTGACCCTAAAAAGAGTAGACTTGGGTGAGTTCCCCTTTATGCTTTTTATTCTCAGAGTTTGTTATATTTTTTAGAGTTAGGTTGTATAATAAGGGAGATATGACGTCCCTGGTGACCCTAGAAAGAGTAGAACAGGGTGAGTTTCCCTTTATACTCTTTATTCTAGGAGTTTGTTGAATTTTTTAGAATTAAGTTGTAGATTAAGGGAGATACGTCGGCCCGGGTAACAACAGAAAGAGTAAAATACTGTGAGTTACCTTCTATGCTTTTTATTCTAGGAATTTGTTGAATTTTTTAGAGTTAGGTTGTAAAATAAGGGAGATACGACGTCCCTGGTGACCCCAGAAAGAGTAGAACAGGGTGAGTTCTCCTATATGCTTTTCATTCTTGGAATGTATCGACTGGAGTTAGGCAATCAAATTATACTTTGTTATTATTAACTTGTTTCTCATTATTCACTTGGTAAAACATTTCTACTAAATAAACCAAGTGAATACAATTAAACACCTATATTTAATAGTTTGGTGTTGTAGGCGTTCACTTTGTGGTACATCTTAAATACACTTGTAAATAAAACACTTTTTACTTTGTTTAACCACTGATTCAGTGGTTAAACAAAGTAAAAAGTGTTTTATTTACACCTATATTTAATACTTTGTTTTTTTTTTAATCCGATTTTGAGTACAGATTATCTGAACTAATTATTCTTTTTGCTTAATCTTGGCGTAAAAAACAATTGTTAGAAACTTCAAACTGAACATTTTGTTTCGACATTCTTCTTTTGTAGATGTGACGGTTTGTTTGGAGTGAATTGAAGTTTATTGAATTGCACGAAAAATTCCAGAAGTCGAGAAATGATAATTGTAATTGTTTGTTGGTATGACGTTTACACATATTGTTGATTTAGTAATCGTTTATGGTTTTTTGTTGATTTTGGTGATGGTTAACTAAAATCTTGAAAATTTACTTTACTTTCAGCAAACTAAACGAGTGTCTTCCACTTCCAGACTAAGCATGAAGTAAAATTTCGAGTTGAGAAACGCCTGAAGAATTTGGATTTGGACGCGCAGCGTCCAAATCCAAATTCGGGCTTTTCTCAACTCGAAATTTTACTTCATGCGCCACGCGTATACAACACTGATTTCAAATGAAGATATTGTTGGCATTTTACATTGAGGAAAATCACGAATGCCAACTGTTTCAATAATTTAAATATTATGCGATATTTTATGAAACCATAATTAATTCCTTTTTATGTTCAATGACAACATTTATTTTGCGATATTTTCAATGTGAAATAATTTTTTTTATAAAACCGTATATAATTCTTCTTTGTGTTGACTGGTAACATCTTAAAATAAACAAATATTTAAAATCAACAAAAATAAATTATGAAACATTACAAAAATCACAGTACTTTGTGATATTTCAAATTCACTTTAATTTTAAATAAACAAATATTTAAAATCAACAAAAATAAATTATAAAACATTACAAAAATCACAATACTACGTGATATTTCAAATTCACTTTAATTTTATTTCAAATTTATTTGCTCTGTTTATTTTTTACATTAGCTGTTTTCGTAAATTCGTTCAGTTTGAAACTTCAATCGAGTGTTTTCCACGCCCAGACGGAGCATGAAGTAAAATTTCGAGTTGAGAAAAGCCCTAAGAATTTGGATTTGGACGCGTAGCGTCCAAATCCAAATACGGGCTTTTCTCAACTCGAAATTTTACTTCATGCGCCACGCGCACAAAACACTGATTGAAATTGAAGTTTTCGTTTTTACGATTCATGGTATAATTTTCAATTCGGGTTAAATCTTGCGCACTTTTAGAATATTCAAGTTTTGCTTTGAACTCGGGTGAGAAATCAACTGAATTTTTTGTTTTAATTAGCAGAAATTGCTGTGAAATTAACATATTTATTTCAGTGTTGGAAAAAAGACCATCGATTTTCATCAAGTTTTACGATTTTCTTGATTTCCTATGTGATTTATTCTCTCGTTTTTCGAAATCTTCAAAAAATCGCCAAAAATCTATTTTCAGACCGATTTTGATGCGTTTTCGTGTGTATTTACAGCTTGCAGTCGCACCTTGCACCCTTGATGCCCGTTTGCATTGAGGATAATTTTAGATTGAGCTACATAAAACAACAGTTATCAAAATAATTCTTAATTTTAATAACTGTTGTCGTATGTAGCTTAATCTAAAATTATTTATACAAGTGACCTTGCACATTTTCCATGACAGCATTATAGTGATGATTTTGTTCATTTCAAAAAATATTGTACAATCCTCGTGCTTGAACAATTTACCCGAGTTCACGCATTTAAAAGCACTCGCTCCTTCGTCGCTCGTGCTTTAAAAATGCGGTCACTCGGGAAAATTGTTTTCCCGCACTTGTATTGTAAATAACTATTTTATTACGTTATAAACATAATTTATCAAGTATAAACAAAAAAATATGCACTTACCATTTTTTTCAAACTCCATATTGGAAAATAATCCAATCTTACAGGTGAAGAATTTTCCTGAGCACAATTGAGATGATTTTTTGTTGGAAGCACTGGGTGGACTGACAAAAATACTGCATTAGGAATAATTTATGGGCGCTCAATAAAAAGTGGGGATGAAATTTTTGTTGGTGGTGGTAAGAACGATGACTGCAAAATTGATTAAAACACTGACTCACCATTTACCTGATTCATTTAATTTTCATCTATGAGTTACTAGGTTTGCAAATATTTTATCAACTTCAACACAATTACTAATTACTTGATCAAAGGTGTGGCATGTGTTATAATCGAAAAGAATAGATAAATAATTGTTGATTGTTTTGATAATGATTTACTAACAGATTATTTGAATATGTATAAATATTTTCACATCTGAATATTACATGTGGCATGTGTTATAATCGAAAAGACTAGATAAATAATTGTTAATTGTTTTGATAACGATTTACCAACAGATTATGTGAATGTGTATAAATATTTTCAAATCTGAATATTAACTAAATTAATCAATCATTTTAACATCATAAGTTGTTTTGCTCTTACCTTTTGAAAGTGTAAAGCGATCAAATTTATACATTTATATTTGCTTAGTGCATAATTAAATAGGTTAAAACAGGCTGAAGCACTTAAGTCGATAGGTTGACAGGTGGGGATATAAAGGTTTTTACACCAGAATGCTCCCACCAAATTTTCAAATACACATATGAATTATGAATTTTACAAATGCAACCTCAAGAAAAAGTGTAACAAATGAAGTAATTTTATTTTTAATCAATTTTTATAAATATTTAATCATGTTTCACCAAGTGATCAAGTAAAAAAATGTTTATAATATTTGTTTGTTCCAACACTAAACAAATTAGTCGGGTTTGACTTTGAGACTGATAAATTATTTAGTAGCTTATACATTGTGTTTTTGTGCGCATGTGATTCTGAAATAATAATTACAAGCTAAATTAAACGTAGAAGTAATAAAATAAATAACGAAACGCTATAAAAAATAATTGCGCAATGCAAACAATACAAATAATCTAGTTGGAACAAATTATATTTATCTTAATTTTTAATGCTAACTGAACAAAATGCTTATAATTGCATTTTTTTAAGTCCAACTGGAAACAAAGATAAAGATTAAAACACTTCATAAAAATTCCTTATCAACAGTGTTTATGCTTTGTCGCCAATTTTTTTTTTGTTGGTACAAACCGTCACAATCAACAACTTCACTCTGTTCTCCTTGGGCGTTTACCTGCAAACAGCTTGAGTCGTGGTTGTGGTTAGTCGTCTCAAAAAGCTTCAATGTCTGCAGATATGGAGATAACAATCAACGAGGCTAACTACCTCATGGATTTGATGTGGTTGGTCTTGTTGGTCTTCGCGTGCTGGTTTTTGTGGAAGGTGTTGGCACCGGATACCCCTGCCGCAGTGAGGGTTGTGGTGGAGGAGGACACACCCGAAAGATTGGCGGTAAATTATTCATTAATCATTGATTAGAAACGTTGCTCTATGGTAGAATACTTTTCGTAAAGGCTTCGTGTACCTTTACAAAAGTAGGGTAGGAAATGGTCGAGGCCAACTCTTTTTTTCAGCCCCTAATATATATGATAAATGTTTTAATTAGGCCTCAATCATTTCTACCCTACTTTTTGTAAAGGCTCTTCGCACCTTAGCGAAAAGTAGGGTAGAAAATGGTTGAGGTTTAATTGTTTCTTACATAATATTCAATTGGGGCGTTGGCCTCAACGAGTTTATACCCTACTTTTCGTAAAGGAACAAAGAGCCTTTACGAAAGGTAAGTTAGAAAATGGTTAAGGTTTAATTGTAACTTACATAATATTTATTAAGAGCGTTGGCCTCAGCCACTTTCTATCCTACTTTTCGTAAAGGTACAAAGAGCCTATACGAAAAGTAGGGTAGAAATTGGTTGACAACTTACATAATATTTAATAAGGGCGTTGGCCTCAACTAATCTTCTTCCCTACTTTTTGTAAAGATATAAAGAGCCTTAACGAAAAGTAGGGAAGAAAATTATTGAGGTCTAATTATAACTTACATCATATTTAATAGAGTCGCTGGCTTTAACAAGTTTTCTACTTTATTGTTCGTAAAGGTACAAAGAGCCTTAGCGAAAAGTAGAGTAGAATGGTCGAGGTTTAATTGTAACTTACTTATTAGGAGCGTTGGCCTCAACCAGTTTCTACCCTATTTTTCGTAAAGGTACAAAGAGCCTTTGCGAAAAGTAGAGTAGAAAATGGTTGAGAACTTACATAATATTTAATACCTGCGTTGGCCTCAACTAGTTTTCTACCCTACTTTTTGTAAATGTACAAAAGCCTTTACAAGAAGTAGGGTAGAAAATGGTTGAGGTCTAATTATAAATTACATTATATTTAATAGGGGCGTTGGCTTTAACCACTTATCTGCTTTACTATTCGTAAAGGTACAAAGAGCCTAAGCCTTAGCGAAAAGTAGTGTAGAAAATGGTCTAGGTTTAATTGTAATATACATAATATTTATTGGGAGGTTGGCCTCAAACAGTTTCTACCCTACTTTTCATAAAAGAACAAAGAGCCTATACAAAAAGTACTGTAGAAAATGGTTGACAACTTACATAATATTTAATAAGGGCGTTGGTCTGAACTAGTTTTCTACCCTACTTTTAGTAAATGTACAAAAAGCCTTTACAAGAAGTAGGGTAGAAACGGGTTGAGGTCTAATCATAACTTACATTATATTCAATATGGGCGTTGGCTTTAACCAGTTTTCTACTTTACTGTTCGTAAAGGTACAAAGAGCCTAAGCTTTAGCGAAAAGTAGGGTAAAAAATGGTCGAGGTTTAATTTTAACTTACATAATATTTATTAGGGACTTTGGCCTCAACCAGTTTCTACCCTACTTTCCTACCTTTACGAAAAGTAGGGTAGAAACTGGTTGAGGCCAACGTCCTTAATAAAGCCTATACAAATAGTAGGGTAGACAATGGTTGAGAACTTACGTAATATTTAATAAGAGCGTCGGCCTCAACTAGTTTTCTACCCTACTTTTTGTAATGCTACAAAGGGCTTTTATAAAAAATATGGTAAAAAATGGTTAAGGCCAAATTATAACTTACATTATATTTATTAGGTGTGTTGGCTTTAACCAGTTTTCTAATGAAAAAATGGTTGGCCTCGTCTATTTTTAACGACCCTAGTTGGCTTTACCCAGTTTTCTACCTTACTGTTCGTAAAGCTACAAAGAGCCTTTACAAAATGTAGGGTAGAAAATGGTTGAGGTCAATCCATTTTTCAGCCCTTAATGTACGAGCCCCGTCCCACGAAAGTCTCTTGAATTACTAAACCACATGTTATTCGTAGTATAAATAAGTTGAAAACGTCAATAATTTGTAGTGATGATGTTGTGCCTTGTTTCATTATCAAAGATTGTAAGTATATATTTGTAAGCCGTAATTAACAATTTTTAACTTATCAATAAAATCTGTATGTTTCCCAATACTTGGAAGAGAGCTGTTATCACTCCGGTTTTTAAGAAAGATTACTCTTTTCTTCAAAATCATAGATCTATTGCAATGTTATCAAACATTTTTTTTTTTTTAATTGTGGGAGGGGAAATCCATTTACGGACGAGGTGTCGAGCTCCCTTTAGTAACATAACTAATGGACACCGAACTAAAACCCCTCCCACGTTTACCATCGTCGACAACAAAGACATTAGCCAGTGTACACCTAGTTTTCGGTAACGTACTTTAACAATATTATTAATATTATTATTATAATTTAAAAGCTCAGTCATACGTGCCGATAAAAGCTTACAATAAGTACATATACGCATATAACACAGCTGAAACAAACTAACAGATATCATAGTTAGGTTTGACGTGCTTACATAATTGTACATTCATATGATATAAAACAAAACAGAATAAATAGGTACAATATCACAGATAAGTTTGACTAGGTATGTTTACACTTTGGTCACAGCCATTATAATAGGTTGAAGAGCCCCATATCTTTAATGAAAGCCAATGATTTCTTAACCATCTCATTATGTTCTCCCAATGCCATATTTATCCCTTCAGGAATGGAATGCTGAATGCTTTTGTTGTTATACTTGTTGCATTCTTCAAAAACATGTTTTACTGTCAGGGGTTCCCTACATACAACACATTCCGGTTGTGCTTCACCTCTAAGTAGGTAAAACGATGTGAGGTGCGTATGGCCAATTCTTAACCTCGTAAGGACCACCTGTTCCTTTCTGGATAGCACCGTTGGGTAAGACAGACTCCTTTCTCGCCCTTAACTTGCCACCATTGGCCTACTAGTGCGTCTGACATTCAGCAAATATCCTTTTCTTCCACATGCTAATTAAATCTATGTGAGTAATGGGTGGAAAAGGTGCCTCCAAGGGGAGAGTGGATGCTCTGGTTGCTGCTTTGAAGGTCTCTTCATTTCCGAAAATGCCAACATGGGAGGGGCACCATACAAAGGTGATATTGGTGATTATATCATCTATTTTACTATAAATTCGCTTTACTATTGGATCCTTGTCGCGGGGATCTTTTAATTACTGGAGGCCACTTAATGAGTCGAAGCATATAACAATATTTCTGCCATCCATATGTTGTTGGTAATGTTTTAATGCTAGCTTTATTACTAGCTGCGGGATGCAAAATACACAGAATCGTTCTATTCGGGGCGTATACCCCACAACCAACCCCTTGTACAAGTTTAGATACATCGGTATATAATATTTTGCAGTTCTCATATGCAGTTATTATGTTCTGAAAAATGTTTTTTAATATGCTTGGGTGGGTACCACATTTATTCCACCTGCTCATTTCGGTTCTGAATTGAACTGTTTGAATTTTCCAAGGAGGCAATCTGAGAATACGTGATGCAAGTATTTCTGTCCAGTTTTCATCTAGAGATTCCATGAGCTTACACGCTCTGACATATGCAGGTCTAGATATCGTTGGCCGTATACTGTACAGGTTGCTAATTCTATCATCAGGTAGCTCTAAGTGTAGAAAGTGGGTTGGATTGGCTTTTAGTTTAATGAAATACTGCATCAGCGTTTTCATTCGTCGGTATTTTAGTGTTGGAATACCCGTACCACATGCCATGCCTATAATTGAGCTTGTACGGAAAGCTCCAATTGCTAATCTGAGAGCGCTGTTTTGTAGGGGGTCCAGTTTTTTTTAGAGTGCCTACTCGTGCTGATCCATGTACAGTGCTTCTGTAGTCAATTTTTGGAAGGATGAAAGTTTTGTATATAGTAAGTAGGACTTCCCGGTTAGCTCCCCACCTAATACCTGATATACACTTAATCATATTCAGTTTTGCCTGGATGTTGGTTTTCAGGTTTTGGATGGGCTTGTACCATCGCAGTTTGTCGTCGAACAGCATACCTAGGAAGCGTACTTCATCTTTGACGACAATAGGCGTACCATCTAGCTTTAATCTTAGTAAATGGTGAAGGATTCGTTTTTTGCAAAAATGTACACATATGGTCTTGTTTTAACAAAACCGGTACCCTATATGTTTAGCGTTTGAGGAGATGCGGTTAATCGCTTGCTGGATAACGTTGTTTGATGGAGTTCCTATAGGAGTGCTTAGAAAGATTGACGTAAAGGGAGGGATATATTATTTTCTCTACAACCATGCTAATAAATATATTTTACCACTTCAACACAGATTTATATCTGGAAGGTCGATCATAACTAATCTGGCTACAGTTACCCAACACCTTAGTAAGAGTCTTGATAACAGAGGTCAGACCGATGTTATCTACACAGATTTTTCCCGTGCCTTTGATACTATTGACCACAATATTCTACTTACAAGCTCAGTCAATTTGGCCTAACAGACTAGTAGTGTGCTCCGGCTTTTACCTTTCGGTGTATGCCGATTGAGCGTCCATGCCAAGGACAGTGGATCACCGCCATAAATGCGAACCACTGCCCGTCGGAGACCAACCCACGTGTGGACCGGAGAGGCGGATAGACACCCCTGGGCTTTTCAAGGCCCACCCTGACTCCTCATTTATAGTAATCGCCAGGGCTGAGTCGTGCCCGTTGTGCCCAAGAGAAGAAGGCTTGGGACTCCGACTTGGAATGCTCCCCTTCAGACATCCACGATCCGTGCTATGACCCTGATAAATGAGGCCCTCCAATTTGGTCTAATAGAACAAACTCTAATATTTATGTCATCTTACCTTAAAAACCGAAATTACTATGTACATTTTAATGGATTTAAGTTATTTGAGTTCCACTTGACGTCAGGTGTACCCTAAGGTTCAAACTTATCCCCTCTACTGTTTATAGCTTTTATTAACGACTTAATTGCGTCTTTATTTTCTCCGACATTAGCATACGCTGACGATATTAATGTATGCTTCTATAAGGTCCCCCGAGTATTGTCTGCTACTACAATATGATCTAAATAAAATCTCACAATGGTGCTGTACAAATAAGCTTCGTCTAAATGTTGGTAAATGCTGCGTTGTTTCTAATTCTCGCAAGCATCAAATTACTAATTTCAGTTATAACATTGATGGTTCTTGGTCCCAAGAAGTTCATGTGTGAAGGATCTTGGAATAACTTTTGATTATCGCTTACATTTTATAGAACATATTGATAATACCACTAAATCCGCAATAAAAATGTTAGGGTTTTTAATGCGCACCGCTAACAGTTTCAGTAATACATCACTTTTGAAAACATTGTATTTCTCCTTGTGCGCAGTAAGTTCAAATGTTCAAATGTTCAAATGTTTGGTATCCATGCTACGTGATCAATGAACTTTAAGTTGAGCGTGTCCAAAGACGTTCTATCTTACAAAATCGATCACGTATACCTGAAAAGAAACGCTAATTACCATCAACTCTTGTCAAGGCATGATGTTTGCTCCTTGTCGGCTAGTCGCAAAGAATGTAGTGCAGTATTTATGTTCAATTTAGTCCACAACATTATTGATTGTCCTAACATGTTGAGTGATATAAAGTTTAAGTTCCACAAATATCTGTTAGATACACCATCTGCGAAAACAAATATCTTACGTAAGTCACCAATAAGTTATATGTGCCGAAATGCCAATAAGCATTTTCGCGAGTTTTTTTTTGTGCAATGTTATATTTTGTCATTTATTTTTAAGTTTCATTTATTATTATTATTATTTTTGTAATATAATAATTTTTATTTACATATTTCTATGCGAATGTTTAATCTTTCCCTGTATTGGTTCTTCCGTTCGGAAATAAAGTATTATTATTATTATTAAAAGCCTTTGCGAAAAGTAAAGTTGAAAATGGTTGAGGTTCAATTATAACTTACATAAAATCAAATAGGGGTTGGCTTCAACTTTTCTTTAAGGTTAAAAATAGGTGAGAAAATGGCTAAGGTGAAAAGATAACAATCATTATTTATTTTTTTAAATTGGTTTGATAGTCAATATTGTATTGTTAATAGTTTGATAAAAGTAAAATATGGCCGACTTAGTTAAAATCGAGGTGTGGTGCCATTGCTGATTCACAGCGTAAATACATAACAAATAAATCATTTTTAAAGTCCAAATATTTACTTCGCACTCTAAAATAAGGTTTACTCTGCTGAAAAGCACGCAAAGTTAAAAATATTGAAATCGTCTACAAAAATCATTGCATAATTTAAAAAAATAAAATTATGATATCATTTACAATCAGAAAAATTGAATTTGCCAATTATTAGTAGAATACTTACAATATATATATATATATATATATATATATATATATATATATATATATATATATATATATATATATCAGAGCTGGGATGAATACTCAAAAATATGATTCGAATCAAAGATTCGAATCCTCATTTTTGAATCACGGATACAAATCCTTTAAAAATAAATTTGAATCTATTATTTGCCTACCAGTGATATTTTTGTCCATCAGTTTCTATTAACAAACATGTTCATTTACCGACTAAATATCTGATTATATAATGATTTTAATTAATGATGATATATGTGTTATTGAACTTCATTTTGAATCTGTGTTTTATACGCCTGGAGCATGAAGTAAAATTTCGAGTTTAGAAAAGCCCCGCGTAGAAAATTTGTCGAGGGTCGCGCAGCGACCCGAGACAAATTTTCACGGGGCTTTTCTAAACTCGAAATTTTACTTCATGCTTAGTTACTTCATGCTTTGGAGTTTAGAAAAGCCCCGTGAAAATTTGTCTCGGGTCGCTGCGCGACCCTCGACAAATTTTCTACACGGGCCTTTTCTAAACTCGAAATTTTACTTCATGCTTAGTCTGGGAGTGAACAACACTCGTTCTTAGAAGTTTCAAATTAAAGGATTACTCTAGATTACTAAGTTTATTACCAATTTACAAAGGCTACAGCTCGAAGGACCAATCATGGTCTTCGGAGACCGAAGGACTACAGGGAATCGAAGTTTATTTACAAGAAAACAACGAATATCTGAAGGTTTACAGCATGGATAGGAAAGAAAACATCCAATTTTGAAAAAATATCGAAGTTGGGTTGGTTTTCAGTGCGTTTTTAACTTCACATTAAATCAGTGTTTTATACGCGTGGCGCATGAAGTAAAATTTCGAGTTTAGAAAAGCCCCGTGAAAATTTGTCTCGGGTCGCTGCGCGACCCTCGACAAATTTTCTACGCGGGGCTTTTCTAAACTCGAAATTTTACTTCATGCTTAGTCTGGGAGTGGACCGTCAAGATTTTCTACTAGTCGAGATTATTGATATTTCTAGATTTATGTCGATTTATTCACAGTTTGTTATTGTATTAAATGCAACTTCAATATTAAATAAAAACGGTTTTTTTTAGGAATAGAATTTTCACCCATTAAGAGCCGAACAAATTATAAAGTTAACTCTAACAGTTAATTTTAGGTAAAATTTTGCATCTTTTTCTATGATTTCAATTAATGATTTATTATATTACATACGTCGATTTTTTAAAAGAGTTAAATTTAAAATTCAAACGAGTGTTGTCCACTCCCATACTAAACATGAAGTAAAATTTCGAGTTTAGAAAAGCCCCGCGTAGAAAATTTGTCGAGGGTCGCGCAGCGACCCGAGACAAATTTTCGCGGGGCTTTTCTAAACTCGAAATTTTACTTCATGCGCCACGCGTATAAAACGCTGATTTAAAGTGAAGTTAAAAATGCACTGAAAACCAACCCAACTTCGATATTTTTTTAAAATTAGATGTTTTCTTTCCTATCCATGCTGTAAACCTTCAGATATTCGTTGTTTTCTTGTAAAAAAAACTTCGATTCCCTGTAGTCCTTCGTTCTGCGAAGACCATGGTTGGTCCTTTGAGCTGTAGCCTTTGTAAAACGGTAATAAACTTAGTAATCTAGAGTAATCCTTCAATTTGAAACTTCTAAGAACGAGTGTTGTCCACTCCCAGACCAAGCATGAAGTAAAATTTCGAGTTTAGAAAAGCCCCGCGTAGAAAATTTGTCGAGGGTCGCGCAGCGACCCGAGACAAATTTTCATGGGGCTTTTCTAAACTCGAAATTTTACTTCATGCGCCACGCGTATAAAACACTGATTTAATGGGAAGTTAAAAACGCACTGAAAACCAACCCAACTTCGATATTTTTTTCAAAATTGAATGTTTTCTTTCCTATACATGCTGTAAACCTTCAGATATTCGTTGTATTCTTGTAAATAAACTTCGATTCCCTGTAGTCCTTCGGTCTCCGAAGACCATGATTGGTCCTTCGAGCTGTAGCCTTTGTAAATTAGTAATAAACTTAGTAATCTAGAGTAATCCTTTAATTTGAAACTTCTAAGAAGGAGTGTTGTCCACTCCCAGACTAAGCATGAAGTAAAATTTCGAGTTTAGAAAAGCCCCGCGTAGAAAATTTGTCGAGGGTCGCGCAGCGACCCGAGACAAATTTTCACGGGGCTTTTCTAAACTCGAAATTTTACTTCATGCGCCACGCATATAAAACACTGACTTCAAGTGAAGTTAAAAATATACTATTAACGTTGGATATTTTTCATGGTTAAGTAACCAAATATGCATTCACAAATATTTGAATTATTCGAAAATTTTAATATTAATACCGATGATTCGAATTATTTAGGAGGATTTGAATCCATGTATCAGGATTCGAATTTTATAAGGATTCGATTCCTTATAAAATTCGAATCCTGATACATGGATTCAAATCCTCCTAAATAATTCGAATCATCGGTATTAATATTAAAATTTTCGAATAATTCAAATATTTGTGATAAGGTTTCGAATCCTTTTATAAGAATTCGAATCCTTTTATAAGGATTCGAATCATCTACGTTTGGATTCGAATACGAATCCTTTTAAAAAAATGTAACGAATCCGGATAACGAATCCGTTTTCACTAAAGTATTCTAATACCTCTTTTGAATCCTCTAAAAGGAATCGAATCCTAAATGATTCGAATCCTGCCCAGCTCTGATATATATATATATATTTATATATATATATATATATATATATATATATATACGTATGTATATATACCGTGCCATAGGGATTTACATGGTAAAAATTGTACTCCATGTTAAATTTTGTTGTCGTACAAAAGTGAACATTTTTTGGTTTTATTTAAAAAATCAACATTTTTCTATGAAATGTACAATGCTAGAAGAACATAAATATGTATGTAATTAATAATACAAATAATTAAGCCCAAAAATCAACTAGGCGAAAATGTCATAATGTAAGTATTTCTTTGAAGTTCACGTGTTCACAATATTTCAGTGTTTTCAGTATAATACGCCTTATTAACAGTTGTCATCGTATTGTCAATTCTGTGACGCCATTATTTAGAGAATTTTTTTTTTTTTTTAAAGTCTTTATTTTCGTCAATATATACATGAATCACTATAAAAAAAGAAACAATAAACAATAGATATTATTACTTACAAATATGTATAAAGGAAAAAAGGCGGAGTTCAGCATATATGTCATAGACATTGCTGCTCTTCCACTCAACCTTCAAATATTAATTTTGATACACAAACCTAACTAAAAACTAGCACAACACAAATCAAATACAAATACAAATACAAAACCAGTACATGTTCTATTATCTTAATTTAATTTTTATTTTAATTTTAATTCTAATTCTGACCTTCACTGTCTGGACTGGCTAAACTTACTAAACAAAAGTTTTTTAAATTGTTTTATGTTTCGTTCAGAACTTCCTGGTATTGAGTTCATTGACGTAATATTATATGAAAAGCATTTCTTATAAAACTGAGTTCTATGCTTTGGGATACTAATATTATTTTTGCTTCGTATATTTACACTGTGCATTGATCGTCTGAAATGAATTCTTGTGTATAGAGATTTTGGCATTTTGTTACAAATAATTTTTTGGTAAAGTACTAGTGTTGCAAGTCTGAAACGATTACACATATTGAGCCAGTTCAAATCCTTTATTTTATGACTGACCCTATCAAATTTTCTGAGACCAAATATGTATCGTATACAGTTGTTCTGCATTCTTTGAATACTATCCATATCCGATTTCCGCAAGAATGGAGAAAATACCTCACAGGCAAAGTTAAAGTGTGATAGGACCATTGAGTTGCACAGTATTTTCCTGGTTGATGGGTCAATGAAATTACGAATATTATACAAGAGTTTCAAATTCCAGTATGCCTTTTGTTTTACCTTTGATATGTGGGCACTAAAGTTTAGCTTGTTATCAATAACAACACCAAGGTTTCTCGCTAAATCAACCTTTGCAATTTCTTTCCCATCAATATACACATTAGAAAGGCCGTCTGGTATAATAGAAGAACTTCGGTTGAAAAAAATTATCTTGCATTTATCCGGATTCAATATTAGACTATGTCTTTTAGCAGCTTCACAGAACTTCTGAAGGTCAGAATTAATAATATTACAAGCGGCAATATAGTTAGATGGATGGAATGAATAGTATAATTGACTATCGTCGGCATATTGTATTAGTTGGCATGAGTTAATATAATTTTTAAGGAATGCTGTATATAAATTAAAGAACAACGGCCCTAGAATGGAGCCTTGTGGGATACCACTAACTATAGATAAAATATTTGACACATTTCCATTAATCTTTACCATTTTTGCCCTATCAGAAAGATAGCTTGTGAAAAACTGCAAGCTATCTTCAGACACACCTATGTAACTCAATATAGAAAGCAACAAGCGATGTGATATTGTATCGAACGCCTTGGAAAAATCAAGAAGTACTAAGCAAGTCACCAGTCCATTGTCGGTATTAGTAACGATGTCGTCTGTAAGTTCCATCACAGCTGTTGTGCAGCTATGACCTCTGCGAAATCCTGATTGATTTGTAGGGATAATATTATGATTATTTACATATTCGATTAGTTGATTGTATACTAGCTTTTCCATAACTTTCGATAATGATGGCAGAATGCTTATTGGTCGTAGATCGTTACATGAAGTAGGTGTCGATGTCTTTGGCACTGGAACTATTACAGCTGTTTTCCAAAGCCTAGGAATCTTCTTTTCTGCGATAGTACAGTTGATTAGATGGGTGATAACTGGTAGAGCTGCTGGACAAATTAATTTTATGAAATTTCCCCTAAATCTATCCGCTCCCTCAGCGTTAGATTTCATGTCAGATATTACTTGTAGTACTTGTATTTCATCCACAGTCTGTAGATTGAATGGAGTATCATTATGTAGATGTTCAGAATTATAATAAGATATTAAAGCTTCATCGTCATATTAAAGCTTCATCGTCATATTAAAGCTTCATCGTCTGGCATTCCTGCCGTTTACAAATATATATAGTTTGTTGTTATACTTTACTGTCAAAATAAACAGGATGATTCAGTTTAGTGGAACAGCAAACTGAATGACCTTATACCGTGCGTTTTATTTAAGTATGGCCACAGGGATTTACATGATAAAAATTGTACCACATGTTAACTTTCGTTAAAACAATTGTTTGTTTTTATTAATAAATTAAACACTTTTCTACAAAATGTTCATTGCTAGAAGGCAGTGGCGTAGATAGTTTTTTGTGATGGGGGGATTTGAGTCTGTATTTGGTTTCATAAATTTATTTTTTGTATTTGTTTCTTGTACAAAAACAAATACAAAAAATGATGACGTGTCCATCGTAGCACTTCTCTATCATTTAAACAATTGAAGGTTGACATACTAAACGTATTTCACTTGTTAATAGGTTAAAGACCATTTCACATTAAATCAGCGTTTTATATGCGTGGCGCATGAAGTAAAATTTCGAGTTTAGAAAAGCCTAATTTGGCTCGGTCGCTCCGCTTCGCTACGCGCCCGAGCCAAATTTTCAGGCTTTTCTAAACTCGAAATTTTACTTCATGCTCAATCTGGGATTGGAAACACTCGTTAGACGATCAATCGTTAACTTATTTCGTAGTTACTTTTTTATTGGAAATTTTATGACTAAAATAAATGGAGTTAATGTTTTAGTCAACTTATGGCGTATACGATTTTCCTTCCAGGTTAACCAATTTATAATTTGATAACGTTGAAAGAATGGTAATAGAATGGTAATAGTACTTTCTATAATTTTCATACAAGTAAATCTTAGGTTTATTTCTTTTTTTTTTTGAGAATAAGGTATTTCATTTTTACATTCATTGACTGAAAATCCTATTTTTTTTAAAAATGACCATTTTTAATTATTCAGGAAACGATGATATTGTATCGGAAATTCAAGTTGTGAGACCCCTAAATTAAACTTTATTTATTATTCCAAGCCTAACCGAAAACGTATCGATAGTCGAATTTATTTGATATTCTCAAGATCCACTAAGAAATAAGCATAAGCATAAGAAATAAGCGCTTCGCGCTACGCGACCAAACCAAATTTTCAGGCTTTTCTAAACTAGAAATTTTAGTTGATGCTCAATCTGGGAGTGGAAAACACTTGTGTTTAGCTTTAAATTGAATTAAAAAAAAAGCGTATGCATACGTATATTTAAAAGAAAATTTCCCCTTATTTAATTTTAACACGTTATCTTGATCTATTCACGTTTTTTAATGTATAGTGTTCATTTAGAGATTCCATAGTAAATAAACAAATACAAATACAAAAATGTCTAAAAGAAAATCTATTATTTTCATGTATGCAAATCTACTTTTAGGCTTCATAACTTTAAGACGATAAAGAATTATATATTTTTTGTGTCGAATATCAAAATGTCCTTTATTTAGTGGATCTTGAGATTATCAAATAAATTCGATACGTCTTCGGTTAGGCTTGGAATAATAAATAAAGTTCAATTTAGGGAATTTAGGGGTCTCACAACTTGAATTTCCGATACAATATCATTGTTTCCTGAATAATTAAAAATGGTCATTTTTGAAAAATTTAGGATTTTCAGTCACTGTATGTAAAAATAAAATTCCTTATTCTGAAAAAAAAGGAAATAAACCTAAAATTTACTTGTATGAAAATTATAAAAAGTACTATTATCATTCTTTCAACGTTATAAAATTAAAAATTGGTAAACCTGGAAGGAAAATCATATACGCCATAAGTTGACTAAAACATTTATTTTCATATATTTTCCAATAAGAAAAAACTACGAAATAAGTTAACGATTGATCGTCTAACGAGTGTCTCCAATCCCAGATTAAGCATGAAGTAAAATTTCAAGTATAGAAAAGCCTGAAAATTTGGCGTATTATACACTGATTTAAAGTGAAGTTAAAAACGAACTGAAAACCAACCCAACTTCGATATTTTTCAAAATTGGATGTGTTCTTTTCTATCCATGCTGTAAACCTTCAGATATTCGTTATTTTCTTATAAAAAAACTTCAATTGCATGTAGTCCTTCGGTCTCGGAAGACCATCATTGGTAATTCGAGTTGTAGCCTTTGTAAAATGGTAATAAACTTAGTAATTTAGTGATCCTTCAATTTAAAACTTCTAAGAACGAGTGTTGTCCACTCCCAGACTAAGCATGAAGTAAAATTTCCAGTTTAGAAAAGCCCCGCGTAGAAAATTTGTCGAGGGTCGCGCAGCGACCCGAGACAAATTTTCACGGGGCTTTTCTAAACTCGAAATTTTACTTCATGCGCCACGCGTATAAATCACAGATTTACAGTAAAGTTAAAAATTTATAACGCTTAGATATTATGGTGATCAATATTTATTGAAATGCAGCGAAAAATGCAAGAATTACTTTTTTTGTGAATTGTTTTGGAATAATAATAATTAAAGTAGCATTAATTTATTTTGTGCAACGTTTATGTAATAATCGATACTTATTATTAATATTACAAAAGATTGACAGTTATTAAATAATTTTGAGTGCTAAAAATGATTGACTACTGTCAAGATGTTATTGATTAACAGATATGACGTCATTGTTTCCAAGGCACTCTTTGCAAAAAAGAAAATATCATCTCTATAAATATCAAATCTAAAATAAATTATGAGTGTGATACATCACTGTGTTCAGAAAAAAATATTCTTTCAAAAAATATAAAAATCCAAAATGGCGTTCATAAGAAAAACAAACGTTGGCTATGGTTCTCGGGTAAAAGTTAATTATCTTAAAAAAAATATGCTACTAGACTCCTCATGCCTTATATTGTCAAAGTTCTAAATGATTCCAGATTCAGTAGTTTTTGAATAAAAAAATAAAAACAATTTTTCAAAAAAAAACAGTTTTTTGTTGATATCTCGAAACAAAAAAAGGTATTTCAAAATTGTTTTCCGATTATTGTCAGGCCCTAAAATACGTAACTTTACCCTAATTTAAACGAGTCTCTATCTTTTCAAATAACCGAGATCCCCATACATTCTGTTGAAATACGGGCACCTTGTATAACATCTTAATTACAGAATACATAGTAAAAGAAAATAGTTTATAATAAGTAATTACAATAAACAAATTTAAATTTTGTAAATTGCATATCGACCCTGGGGTCTTTCAGCTTTACAAAATATATTTTTCAGAAAGTCGATATTCATTTTATTTCGTTATTATATCATTTGTTTTATTACAGAATAGGATTTTTGCCGAGATTGATGAAGTCCACACGGAAGGCTACAATCCAGCGAGCGTTTTCTTCGCAAATTCAATCGGCAGGCTCGTGGTGTTCTACCGAGATCCGGTGTATCCCCACATCCTCTTCATCGGATTCCTCAAACCAGAAGATATCCACGAACGCACCCGTGGCTAAATTATACATCTCATCCCGTTTTCTCTTGTGCATTGTTCCAAATAATGTACCATGGTGTTTTCTAAACAACAATGTTTATTTAATCGTGTTTTTTTGCATTGGTAAGTTGACTGTTGAGGCTGAGACTTTCATGCAGTTTTATTAAAACACAAAAATAGGGTAAATTTATTTGTAGCACTCTTAAATACTCTGAGACAAAATGATACAAACAATTCCCACTCATCAAAAAACAAACAAATAACGTTATATCAACATTGTATTAATGTTGCTACAATGTTGATATAACGTTATTTGTTTGTTTTTTGCTCAGTGGGAATTGTTTGTATCATTTTGTCGCTGTTTTAATGTTGATGAAACATTACTTAATTGTGTTTGCTCAGTGGGTTTACTGTGGTTTTAGTGTTTTAAGTTAATTGTATCCTGAAAGTATAAGCCTTAACACAATACCAATTTTTCGTGTGTTTTTTATATATTAACCATTGTTTGATTTATTCTTGCATTTGTGTGTTTTCAAGAATAAATCTGAGTTTGCATTTCACGTTTATTATTTTAATTTACATAAATTAAGTTAAAAAAATATTATTACAAAAAAATACTTATTTCAATTTGTCTGAAGACAGATTCAGATTACTTTAATTAATTAATTACATTAAAGTAAGTGGTAACGCAAAAAAAATAGGCGTTTTTCTTCCGTGTTTGGTAAACTTGTAGAAATAGGTTGACACACCCAATTTCTACAAGTTTACCAATCTTTTATTAATACGAAATATCTCAGGTTAATATCATAGCTTTTTTGTTCTGTGGTTGGCAAACATGTAGCAACAAAGCTTGTCAATTTAAAAGTTACATTTTTTGTCCTACGGTTGGCAAACCTGTGAAAACAGGGCTGTCAACTACAAGTTACTTTTTTGTTCTGTGGTTGGCAAAAGGACCCGATCAAAACATCCATAGAGTAGAAAATCCAAGAGTGAAATTTTAAAAAGTTTAGATTTCTTGCACAATAGATGTTTTTGTTTTAGATCTTTTTAAAACAAAATCAACACGATTATAAAATACTTACAGTTTGCATAATATTTAGGCACACTAATTCTAATTTAATTTTTTAATGGAGAAACTGCGAAATTTTAACAGCTATTTAAATATTTCTTGAATAACTTTCTCATTTATCACTTGGAGAAACATTTTGAAATAATATTAAAGGATAAATTAAAAACACTTGGTTTGTTTCACTATTTGATTCTATTTACTCGACTAGAAGAAACCGACCGGCTTATATATAATCAAGTAAATTGATTTTGAGTTACGTGAAGATCAAATTAATTTGACGAATAAAGCACTAATAACCTTTCTTCACACTTTTATTTGAATTACCAAATGTTCATTTCGGACACAAAGTGACCATTATCAATGGATTAACACTAAATATAAAACAGAAATTTTAAACTATATATAGACAGGCAGATTATAATACAGAGGCAGTGGGAGTGCAAAAAGGGAAAAAAACGTAAATTAAGAGGTGAGCCGAGGGAATGAGGGTGGCGGTACAACCAGGTAAAGTGGATTAGGGGAAAAACACAGATTAAGGTAGTGCAATTAAATCTAATAATGTATTGTGAAGTGGACTAAAATCAAAATTCAATAATTTATTTTCATGTTTTTTCATTTCAATGGCTTCTAATATGTTTAATCGATAGTTTGATGATTGTTTTAATAATTTTATGTTCTTTATTGTTATTTTGTGGCCGGTTTCTAGTAAATGGTTAGCCACTGCGGATTTTTCATAATTAAGATATTTGGCGTGTGCTAAGTGTTCTTTGAATCTGGTATTTAGATTACGCTGTGTTTGACCAATATAAACTTTATCGCAATTACAACAATCGATTGAATAAATACCAGATTGGTCTAGTTCATCTGGTTTGTTAAATGTGTTCCCCAAAAAATGCCGTAGTTTAGAATTAACATAAAACGGGGGTTAGGTTGAATTTTTTGTATAATTTGTTGAAGTGGTTTTCTGAATTGGGGGAGTAAATTTATCGAATAAATTTTGTATCTGTGTTGGGTTTAATCGGTGAATGAGAGGTGGTATTATGAAGTTTAATTTTGAATTTATGCATAGTAATTAATTTGTGAATGGTCTGGGGGTTATATTTGAGATGTATCGCGATACCCAATGAAATATAAACTAGCATCATTTAATTACCTCATCCACAGAGCCCTCAGCATACCATTATCCACAAAAAATAGAGAATAGGAATTCAACATCATCCATAGTATCGCGATAAATCTCAAATATAACCCCCAGACCATTCACAAATTAATTACTATGCATACATTCAAAATCAAACTTCATAGTACCACCTCTCTTTCACCGATTAAACCCAACACAGATACAAAATTCATTCGATTAATGTACTCCCCCAATTCAGAAAACCACTTCAACAAATTATACAAAAAATTCAACCTAATCCCCGCGTTTTATGTTAATTCTAAACTACGGCAACTTTTAGGGAACACATTCAGCAAACCAGATGAACTATACCAATCTGGTATTTATTCAATCGATTGTTGTAATTTTGATAAAGTTTATATTGGTCAAACACAGCATAATCTAAATACCAGATTCAAAGAACACCTAGCACACGCCAAATATCTTAATTATGAAAAATCCGCAGTGGCTAACCATTTACCAGAAACCGGTCACAAAATCACAATAAAGAACATAAAATTATTAAAACAATCATCAAACTATTGATTAAACATGTTAGAAGCCATTGAAATGAAAAAACATGAAAATAAATTATTGAATTTTGATTTTAGTCCACTTCACAATACATTATTAGATTTAATCGCACCACCTTAATCTGTGTTTTTCCCCTAATTCACTTTAGCTGGTTGTACCGCCACCCTCATTCCCTCGGCTCACCTCTTAATTCACGTTTTTTTCCCTTTTTGCGCTCCCACTGCCTCTGTATTATAATCTGCCTGTCTATATATAGTTTAAAATTTCTGTTTTATATTTAGTGTTAATCCATTGATAATGGTCACTTTGTGTCCGAATTGTACATTTGGTAATTCAAATAAAAGTGTGAAGAAAGGTTATTAGTGCTTTATTCGTCAAATATAATCAGGTAATAAGGGATTTTGCAATTGAGGAATTCCAAAGCTATTTAAATTCCTAAAAATTAGTACATACGAGTTGTACTTTATTTTTCAATTATAAGAGATTCTTAAAATTATTATGTAAACAAATTAATAAGTTCCAGTTAACGGGTGTCAAAAATTGTGTGGATGTTTTAAATGGATCCCGTTGGCAAATATGTGAAAATTGCCAATTACATGGGAAAATGGTCGAAATTTAACCTGCTGCTTATTAAATCTATTAAGTAAGTCCTGTGTACTAAATGTTAAATAATTATTAAGAATGTTGTAGTTTATATTTTTTAACAAAGTAATTCGTGAGGGAAAACTGTTCATGTATTTCCCTCAGAGTACGCGTTGGGTAACTCCTTTATAGTGATGGGATTATTTTAACAAAAATAATCGATTTGTTGGTTATATCAATTCTCAAACAATTATTTGATATATCGAGCAATATTTCGAACAATCATTTGAATTATCGCTCCATTATTAATTTAATTCGAATCAAAATAATCGATTATTGATATCATTCGATTATGCCCATCACTACTTTTTTACCTATTACATCAAAATATATTTGAAGAAGTAAAAAATAGAATAATTGAGAAGAACAGCTAAGTGTGTGGCAAAACAAACATTTATTTCAGTCTTAATTAATTAAATTTACAATACATATTATTTTATTGCATCCTTGCATCCTCCACATCAGCTCTAATATCTATCTCGTTTTTTTCTTCAATAAATATATTTCCTAAATCAAACTCACCTAAATTATTTTTTTGCATTAAAATTAAATTGTACAATACACAGGCAACTCCCACAATTCGGACAGCTGTATCTGGTGTTGCCACGATTAAATATTTGACCCTTCTAAACTTTCCTTCCAATAAGCCGAAGGCTCTTTCGATTGTTGTTGTTGTTGATCGTCCTGAGGATAATTTTGGATTAAATACTTCTTTAGGATGAGACAAATGTCCATTATCTTGATACGGTTTCATCAGATTGACCGATAATGGATATGCAGAATCGCCAATGATATGTTTATCTAAAGAGATTAATGGTTTTTAAGCATCCATTAACTTTCCATAGATCGGACTGAGGCGAAATACTCGGGCATCATGCATTCGTCCTGGTTGCCCAACATTTACATCGATAAAGAGGCCCTTTTCATTACAAATTCCTGGAATTAAAAAAAAAACACATCAGTACTTTACTAAGGTTTAGTAAGCACTTTTAAACTTTGACCTTTGAAAAGCTAATAAAAAAGTTAGGTGGAATGGTCAATATTTAGTCTATTACTACTGTGCGATCTTTTAAAACATAATTTAGAGTACGCTTTGAATTTTAAATTGGATTGGCACTAATTAATGAATTAATTACTGACTGTTAACACATAGTTTACTATAACCTCAAATTTATTCCATCATTCAATTAGCATTCTGGGTAACAGCATTATACAAAATACCACTTACTCTAAATCATTTGTTAGTTAAATACCTTTATCAAAAGAAATATGGTATTTATCCTGATTATAATGTAGGTTATGACACACTCTTAAGTGAATTTGGTTTGGAATCCCTAGAAAATAGACGAAAATCACATCTTGTTACTATTTTATTTAAATTGTTAAACTACTTAGTCGATTGCTCCGAGGCTGTAGCTCAAATTAACTTTCATATCCCCTACACACTTAGACAAAATAGATTTTTCTATACTCCTATTCCAAAAACTAATGCAATTGTTAAATCACCAATATTTAGTATGTGCAATATTTACAATAATTTACTATCTGTCGATCCTTCACTTGACATTTTTAATATGCGTAACTGTAAATTTTGTTTTAACCGTATTATTGAGATACTGCACGAGTCTTAACATTTAGTACTGTAACTTTATTTTTGTTATGTAGATTATAGTTAGATATAAGTAGCATACAACTATAATTAGAAAATTTGTAAAATAAATTTCTGTAGTTGTATTACAAATAAATAAATAAATCATTTAAATGATCGCACGGTATTAAATTAATGTAAGATATGTACCTTGAAGAATAATCGAATGAAATTGTTTTCTGTTGTAATAATCATGAGCATTCCCTTCAGGTTGCTTGATGGGAATGTGGCAACCATTGATTGCGCTAACAATTCCAGAAATTCCTCGCGATCGAATACTAAAATTCTAATTTAACAATTTTTACTTACACCATTTAGAACCAATAATAATATACAAAATTGTAATGTCACACTTGAAGGATTAACACAAACCACAAATATTTTTCGGGAAGTATATACATTTGAAGAAGATTAAATTCAAAAATAATTGTCAACCCTATTTACATGCATGTGTGTTATGTGAGTTTTTGAAAACATTTAGGGGAGGATTTAAATGCCCATATATAGGGTATATATGGGCATTTAAATTCTATAGCTATAGCTATAGCATTTACCACGCTTATAAAAAATTATTTACTTACATTTAATTTAATTTACATCTAATTTGTTGCTATCTCTCTTTTCATTTTAAATTTGTATTGTTAGTTGGTTTGAAGAGAATTTGACCTAAACGTTACATATACTTTAATAGAGCGTTGTAACAAATTAAATTAAATAAGATTTTAAATATTTCATTGTATAATTCAATATCCGGAGGTGTATTTGCACGGCAAGTAGTTGTTTCAATGGATATTTATCGTCTTAAGTTGTCTTATTAATTAAGTAGGAAATAAAACACGATCGTTTGAGAATTTTCACAGTTTTTAATGTCGAACACTGCGACAATTGTTTCGCCACACAGTGGCTTCATCAGGCAGATGAGTAATTATTACATGAAACTACAATCGTTGCTTATATACTAAATCATTGTGGAGGGGGTGTGCGTGACAGTGTAATTTAATATAATATTTATGATTTAATAGAATGACATAATTAATGAAGACATTTACAATTTTACACATTAGAATTTTTAGACCTAGATTTAATAGTGGTGAATTATTTACGTCGGTTTGAATATTGAGTATCAAACCGCGTTGATTATATTTGTTAATTTCCAGCTGCTCAAGGAGGTTTAATTTCTTGCTTTTAACGCATCCGTGTAAAATTTTGAAGTTGTTGTTGGGGTTGTGATTATGTTCCCTGAGGTGATTGGCATATGTAGATGTTGTCTTATGGTTAATGTAGCTTTTTTGGTGTTCAGCTATCCTTTCTTCAAATCTGCTTCCGGTTTGGCCAACATATATCATGGGGCAATCTCCACATTCTAAGAAGTAGACTCCTGATTTTTTGTTTTTTTCTTTGGCATTATTAATGAATTTATGTAATGTATTGTTAGTTTTAAAGGCTACTGAAATATTGTGTGATTTTAATTCGTTTTTTATTGTGACGGAAGGATGACCGATGTATGTTAGAGTACAATAATTTGAAGCTAATTTATCATTATTTGAGGCAAAAATTAAGTTGTTGATTTTTTGTTTTTGTTTTTTATTTAAAATATTCAAAATTAGGTTTTTGGGGAAGCCATTATTATAGGCGATTTCTAAGATTCTGTTTAATTCGGTATTAAAATTAGATTTTGATAAAGGAACGCTTAACAGTCTGTGGATGAATGAATTATATGCTGCAAGTTTGTGGGGCATAGGATGGAATGATTTAAAGTGGATAGTGGTATCTGTGTGAGTGGGTTTGTGAAAAATGTTAAATTCGAGTTTATTGTTTTTATGGGAAATTGATAGGTCTAGGAAGTTAATCGTTTGGTCAACTTCAACTTCCAACGTAAACTTTATATTATTATACATTTTATTAAGTTGTTCTAAAAAATGTTAAGCTGTCTATTTGTACCTCGAAAGCAAACCAAGATATCATCTACATATCTGACGTAATATAAACATTTATTAAATAGAGGGTTTTTACTGATTTTATTTTCCAAATTATCATATTCTTTGTAATATTCTTTGTAAGATATTAGAACTTTTTCTTGATAATTTGGAAAATAAAATCAGTAAAAACCCTCTATTTAATAAATGTTTATATTGGGTCAGATATGTAGATGATATCTTGGTTTGCTTTCGAGGTACAAATAGACAGCTTAACATTTTTTTAGAACAACTTAATAAAATGCATAATAATATAAAGTTTACGTTGGAAGTTGAAGTTGACCAAACGATTAACTTCCTAGACCTATCAATTTCCCATAAAAACAATAAACTCGAATTTAACATTTTTCACAAACCCACTCACACAGATACCACTATCCACTTTAAATCATTCCATCCTATGCCCCACAAACTTGCAGCATATAATTCATTCATCCACAGACTGTTAAGCGTTCCTTTATCAAAATCTAATTTTAATACCGAATTAAACGGAATCTTAGAAATCGCCTATAATAATGGCTTCCCCAAAAACCTAATTTTGAATATTTTAAATAAAAAACAAAAACAAAAAATCAACAACTTAATTTTTCCCTCAAATAATGATAAATTAGCTTCAAATTATTGTACTCTAACATACATCGGTCATCTTTCCGTCACAATAAAAAACGAATTAAAATCACACAATATTTCAGTAGCCTTTAAAACTAACAATACATTACATAAATTCATTAATAATGCCAAAGACAAAACCGACAAAAACAAAAAAATCAGGAGTCTACTTGTTAGAATGTGGAGATTGCCCCATGATATATGTTGGCCAAACCGGACGCAGTTTTGAAGAAAGGATAACTGAACACCAAAAAAGCTACATTAACCATAAGAGAACATCTACATATGCCAATCACCTCAGGGAACATAATCACAACCCCAACAACAACTTCAAAATTTTACACGGATGCGCTAAAAGCAAGAAATTAAACCTCCTTGAGCAGCTGGAAATTAACAAATATAATCAACGCGGTTTGATACTCAATATTCAAACCGACGTAAATAATTCACCACTATTAAATCTAGGTCTATTAATTCTAATGTGTAAAATTGTAAATGTCTTCATTAATTATGTCATTCTGTTAAATCATAAATATTATATTAAATTACACTGTTACGCACACCCCCTCCACAATGATTTAGTATATAAGCAACGATTGTAGTTTCATGTAATAATTACTCATCTGCCTGATGAAGCCACTGTGTGGCGAAACAATTGTCGCAGTGTTCGACATTAAAAACTGTGAAAATTCTCAAACGATCGTGTTTAATTTCCTACATATTATGGAATTTCACCAAGTAACAGCCTCATCTATCTAATATTTATTAATTAAGACATTGTTTGCATAATTTAGGAAAGAAAAATCAAACTTTATCAATGCAAGGCCAATAATTTATTTATGAAAAACCAAAGTTACATTAAATTTAACAACCGCAAAATATTAGATGACAAAAATTACATTGAAAGAAACCAATGTAATTAAAAATAGAAACCATTGTCAGAATGGAATGGTCAAAACTGCAAAATTCAATGGCCGTTAGAACTATCTTTGACAAAAACGAGCAACAAGATGATGATGACGATCAAAACGACGCAGCCGCATTGCACCCATTTTTGGCGAGTGTCCTCGCTGCACCTCTGCTGTCCCCGCTGGTCCAAATTCTCGGGGTTTTCGACCGGCTCCGGAGCCAAGTCGATCGCGAGCTTGCTGCTCCCAAAGAAGTTGTTCTTCGGCTTCTTCTGCTTCATGTATGTGACTTTGGCGCTTTCGACAGGAGCCGGGGTCGGCTCAGAGATGTTGATCTCCTCCATGTCCTCCTCGCTGAGGATGGCGGGAACGGAGCTGGTCGAGGGGACCACCTCGACGATCTCCTGGTCGGGGAGCGGCCCGTTCGGCACGATCGTGCGGATGCTGGTCGCTGGCTTAAAAGAGACGATACGTTTCGTCGGAGATGCGGCATCGTTCAAAATCTGCGTTATCTCTGCAGATGACAAAAAACATTTTTGGATATAAAGTAAAAACAGCAATTACACAAAAAGTATTGACTTGAAGAATACAAAAAAAAACACCCACAACCATGTTATTAGACGATAGCATACAGCTTTAAGTTGTTGGGTCGCAATTTAGAGAAAACTGATACCATTTGGTTAGAAGGACAAGTTTTTAGCTTAGAGGCACGAGTGTTTCCACTCCTAAATTAGGCATAAAGTAAAATTTTTGGTTTGGTCGCGTAGCGCTACGCGACCAAACCAAATTTGTAGGCTTTTCTAAACTCGAAATTTTACTTTATGCGCCAGGCGTATAAAATACTGATTTAAAGTGAGGCTCAAAAACACATCAAAAATCATCTTTTATTAGATAGGACAAGTTTTCTCTAATTTAAAAAAAATAGCTTGAAGAAAAGCATAATCAGATCTACTATCTTCTTACTAAATAGGATTAGAAAGTGTTCTGGTGAGAGCTAGACACAACTCATTGTATTTAGTTAGAAGAATCTTGCTCTGATTATCCCTTCTCAGTTTTTTTTATATCAAGAATCCTCTAACCAAATAAGAAGGTTTTTTGTAAGCAAGAATTGTTTAACCAAATAGTAGAGGTTTTGTATTACATGTTTTGGTTAGAAGGTTCTCACTCTGAATGATTATCCCTTATTTCAGTTTTGTTTTGGAGCAAGAATTGTCTTACCAAATAGAAGAAGTTTTTGGGTTACAATCTAGAATGAATGTATCGTTATTGGTTACAGGATTCTTGTTTTAGTTTTTTTTGAGGGGGGGGGGCAAAAATCGTCTAACCAAATAGGAGAAGTTATGGGGTTGAAGAGATTAATTAGGGCTACAAAATAAAGAAATCTTGTCCTATTTGGTAGAAGTTTTTTGCTTTGATTGTGTATCTATCCCTTGTATCAGTTATTTTCGAGCAAGAATTATCCAACCAAATAGGAGAAGTTTTAGGTTACATGTTAGAAAAAACTTGCAGTTTTTTTAGAATTTCTTGTTCTGATTGATTATTTCTTGTCTCAGTTTTTTGGTAGCAAGAATCATGTAACCAAATAGAAAACATTTTTGAGTTACAAGATAGAGAGAGAAATCTTGTCCTATTTGATAAGATCCTTGCATTGATTGGATTCTTTTTAGCAATAATCGTCCAAGCAAATAGGACAAAACAAGAATTATAGAAATAAGAGATTAAGCAGCTTAAAACCGGCCAATGGATTACGGACAAACAGGATAGGCAAGAAAGAAAGATACCTAAGCAAGAGCGTGCAAAAAGTGAGTATGAAAAAAAAATCTCTTTTAGCCATTTTTAAGAGGCTTTGCTTGAAAACAAATTTTAACACAATAAATCACTTAAGTATACTGAATGCATATCAAATTTCAGTAATCTAAATCCACCGAGATTAAATTACCAAGATATGATATAATAAAAGCGCATATTATATTTCAGTCAATATTAAATTCATCAATTTCAATTATTTTTTCGAAAAACAGAGAAATGTACCCACCATCATCAGCAAGTGGCTCTTCATCATCGATATAAGCCATATTTTCTAATCCACCCTCATCCGAATCGTCTTCCTCTTCGCTCGTCTCTTCTTCTATCCGCTCCGGAGATTCCGCTTGTATTTTAGACTTATCTTCGACCTCCAAAGCGTCGGCCATTCCCTTCTCCATGTCCTTGTCAGAAGTGCTGCTGGATGCCATTTTCTTGACAGCTTATCTAATGCAAACACGAACTGCAACTGAGCTCCTTGATGCCGGTAAGCATTCTACTTCGGTTGCGACGGAGCGGCAGATTGGTGGGGACAACGTCCAAAGTTTGATTCAAGTGATGATCAAAATGTTACTAAAATATTCAAATATATTTTAATTGTAATTATTTTTCTGTAGACTATTTCTAGAAAATGAAAACTTGTGAGATTTTATCTGGATGTGCAACATTAATGCTTCTTCTCCAAACTAACTAGCATGCCATGGCAGTATAGAACGCAGCCTGTGAAATCGAAATTGGCGTATTGGCCCAGTTTTGGCGTCCTTACTAATCTGATGCCCCGCCCCAACATTAATCAAAAAAATAAATATACATTTACATTGGGCCTGTTCATCAAAGTTGATTGGTTGATTGATTGAGTTACATCAAAGACAACAGTTGGGAGTTTACTGCCAACTGTTGGGGAATTATCTGATGACCGGACTGTAAATCGTTAACGTGTTTGGGTATTTTGCAATCATACATAATAGACCGATTGGTGTTGACGGGTTAGAGCAGTGGTGGGGAAACTTTTTTTAAGACGGGCCATTTGTAATAACCAGACAATCGTAGCGGGCCAAAGAATAATGCTTAATCGTAGGTAGGTAGTTTTTATGCGGGTCGTCACATTACGAAGTAAGAACGCGTTCAAACATTCTCACGACGGCACTCTTAAACGGGCCGGATTAAGCCTTTCCGCGGGCCGGACTTGCCCGCGGGCCGTAGTTTCCCCATCACTGGGTTAGAGTTTTCAAAATGGCCTCACAAATAAATCGAAACATGTTAAATGTTAAACATTTTAATGAACGGGTTCATTAAATAGGATAATTTATTCAAAAAGTTATTTCAATGGAATTTGACATGTTGTTCTACCACAAGGGATTTTTAGAAAATCAAAATATTATTGAACGGTTTTCTCTAAAATTGTACAAAAACACTATTTTCTTTCGATAGTAAAGAGGTCAGTTAGGATTGGTTAGTAACCTTCATTTCCAAAATTTCAATACTTTGAAAACCAGGACATCTATAAAAACAAGATTGATAACGCCAATATCTTTCGATGGTAAAGAATTTGGGTTAGGATAGATTAGTAACTTTAATTTCCAAAAATTAACACTTTGAAAACCGGGACGACATCTACATTCATACAGATTCCATAATGTTGCAAAAAAAACTGCAACAATTTAAAATATCTCCCTTTTACTTTAAAGAAGTGTAGAAATACTTTGAAAACGGGACATCTACAAAGTTACAGATTCCACGATTTTGCAAAAAACTGCAACTTTCCAAAATTGATCTTCTTTGCTCTGGAAAAGTAGAGAAATGTTTTGAAAAACAGGATTCTACAAATTTACAGACATGATGACTTTGCAAAAAAAAAATAAACTGAAACTTTCCAAAATGTCTCTCTTGTGGAAACTTTTTCTATTAACACGTACATTTGAAACTCCACATAAAATCGGTGTTTTAGTTTTATACGCGTGGTTCATGAAGTAAAATTTCAAGTTTAGAAAAGCCTGAAAATTTGGATTGCTCGAGTAGCGACCAAACCAAATTTTCACGGGATTCTCTAAGCTCGAAATTTTACTTCATACTTAATCAAGGAGTGAAAACACTCGTTAAAAGCTTCAAATATTTCTTGGGTTGACTTGATTCAAGTTGCATCAAAATCAAGACACGCCGCGAAAACCTAAGCTGTACTGATAATTAATTTCCAGAGACTTCTTTTCTGGAAATTGGGTGATTCATAATTGTTGAATTGAAAAGGAGACATCGCCTGGCTTCAATATGAGTGGGTTTAAAGTATCATATAACATTTTAAATGTAAACAAAACTGTATTACCTTATCCTAGATGTGTTTCCTTTCCAACGCATTCATCCTTACATTGTTTCTAATCCTACTGAGTACAAAATATTACTAATCCTTATAACCAGAAAAACGATAAGTATAGAATTTGAAGACAATTTGATGCGTCTAGTACATTTTTGAGTAGTCCATGGCACACTGAAAAAATAAAAACAAATAAAAAATCTGTCTTTTCTGGGGTTTTTAGAGGTGTTTGTTTAAAGGTTTTTTTAGATGTTTTAGTGGTGCTTTTTAGCCTTTTCAGAATGATGGAATATATTTAGAAGTTTCAGAGGTTATTTAGAGTAGTTGTGTGTTTTGAGTTTACGTGAAGTGATTATTACACATAACAATATTGTTATTGCTTACTTCACTTTCTATTAGTATAGTTAGATGCATATTTTGCGACACAAGGTGCTTATTATCAATAACAAACGGCAATTTAGAGGTTTAAGAGCAATGGTTCATAACCACGAAACACTTACAGTGTATAAGATTTTCCAGAATACAGTGGTTAACAACCACTGATTTAGAGTTTAGGTTTTGTAACCGCTAGAGATTAAAGTCCAGAAACTAAGTCTTAGAGTCGGCAGCCCAGCGTCAAGATACCAAAATTCTAAATATTATAGCCCTAGCTAATCTACAGACTAGTGTAAATAAATCAAACTCCAGACATCAGAGTTTTAAGTTTAGCATCCAGAATACAAAGTCAAGAATCCAGAGTTTAGAGATTAGAGCTCAATTAACTGGTCTAAAGACTGAAGACAAGGGATAAGTCCTAAGACTAGAGTCCATAGGCTGGAGCTCAGTTTTTAATCGAACATCTAGAGCAGGGGTTCTCAACCTTTTTCAGGTCGCGCCCCCTCTCATAACTCCACGCCCCCCTCCCCGATTTTATTTGAGTTTTTTAGTTAGATTGAAACACTACCATAGCCTTACTTCACTTAACCTACTTTTTAGGAAATCTGTCGTGCCCCCTCTGATATTTTGTCGTGCCCCCTAAGGGGGCGTGCCCTCCGGTTGAGAAACCCTGATCTAGAGCATAGGTCCCCTGTGTGTGTTTGAGACTTTCAGGGGGCAGTAGAAAACCCAGAGAAAATTAGGGGGCGTATAATTTTACACGTTTAAATATAATAGGCAATAGCTGTTGCAGATTCGCGACAGATGGTAAGTAAAGAAAAAAAAATGGGGGACTCTAGAAAGAGTTCTAGGTACGCCTAGAGTACAGTCACTCGAACATCTAGAATCTAGAATTTTGGTCGACCGACAAAGAAGCTTCAGAGTCTAGAGTATAGACATTGTAGTCTAGATCTAAGAGTCTGGAGTATAGAGTCCACAGACTATAATCTGGATATTAGAATCTAAAGAATCTTGAGTCTAGGTCGACTGCCAAAGCTTCAGACTCTAGGGTTTAGTACACTTGAAGTACAGACATTATTTTATAGATATACGAGTAAAAGGTTGGAGCATTGAATTTACTAATATTATCTGGATATTAGAGTCTAGAGGTAACAATCTAAAAAACCTAGTGTAAATGTTACTTCAAGTGTTCCGCAAGGGTCCCATTGTGGACCCATACTATTTATTGTGTTTATCAATGACATACATGCAAATCTAAAGAATTGTAAGTTTTTAATGTACGCTGATGACTTGAAATTATTTAAAATTGTTGATAACGTCACTGACTGCCAGTTGATTCAGGAAACTTGAATCGTCTTAACGAATGGTGTTTAATGAACAAACTGTACTTAAACGTTCAGAAGTATTCGATGTCCACCACTACACGCCGATCGAAAATAGATTTTCACTAAAAAATTGGTATTTCTACAATTGTTCGTGTTGACACAATCAAAGATCTTGGAATAACTTTCGATACCAAACTAAATTTCACCTCTCATATTAGAAATAAGGCGCTACAAATGTGGGGTTTTGTATGGCGGAGTGGCAAAGATGTGGACATAGAATGCTTGAAAACACTCTTTTGTTTGTTAGTGCGTTGTCACCTTGAATTTGGTTCCTGTATTTGAACACCATCATCGGCTACTAACATAAAAATTATCGAATCAATTCCAAAAAAAATGTCTTCGATGTATGGAATATAAACAGGTGTGCAACACGATAGAGGGGAATATGATACAATTATGAAAGATCTTAATATTATATCTCTTGAAAATCGTCGGAAAATGGCTGATTTATGCACTCTTCATGGAATTATAAATTAATGTTTGGATTCGCCATTATTATTAGATAATGTATCATTTTCCGTTCCTGGAAGGAGAACTCGCCAAAATCAGCTATGTAACTTAGAGAGACATAAAATATCTCTGTTTATTATTTTTCAGCTCTATTTATATTTATTTGTGCACGTCGCAACTGAGCGTGGATACTTTAATTACTTTAATTATTAATGTCATGGATAATACTACTATATATTAATTAATTATTCTGTAAAAAGGTGTTATACCGTTAATTTAATAAATAAATAATTAAATAAATAAATACACCTAGCGTTGAATCATACGAATTTAACATGTAAAACCAGTTTTTGCACTTTCCTATTTATTTTAGAGAAAAGGTACAATAGTAACAAAAATAAGAATCAAATTGTACGCGTCGGGGTTGAAATCCGATGCCATATACTATTTTTAATCAAATTTTAAAATAAATAGCCTCAAACAGGGTATCAAGACAACTAAAGAAATATTTTTATATGTATAATTATAGGAAATAACTTTCAAATATTTCAAATGTATGATTGATTTTTAACAAATGTTTAGGTATTCGCTATTTTTTGAAATTCTGTTTTAATATACCAGTGTTGAATCGGTATACATACGTATTTAACATGTAAAACCAGATTCTGGCACTTTCCTGTTTATTTTAAAGACAAAGTACAATATTAACAAAAATTATAATCAAATCGTACGTGTCGGGGTTAAAATCCGATATTATTAACTATTTTTTTATCGATTTTTGAAATAAATAGCCTCAAACTGGGTATCAAAAACACCCTGGGTATCAAAAACACCCTTCTCTTTAACTCCCTTTATATAAACTAGGACAAAACGTTTGAATCTGGTTTAGAATACAACTAGAGATAGTGATACCGATAAACCGATTTACTTGGTACATTTCGGAGAACTTGTTTTTAATCTTTACTTAGAATGTATGAAGATAAATATCTTACATGTGTCAAAAAATATGGTAACAAAATAAATCGATCAACTCCTTCCGAAACCTCCTAAGTCGAAATTTTTCAAATATTTTTCCCCGTAAGTCAGAAATTATTGATTTGCCAATATTAGTATAAAATACGTATTACGCTTATGATTAAACTATACGTACCATAAACAAAATCTAAAGGATTACGCAGCTCATATTGCTCTGTAAACCCCGATCTGTTCTAAAGTGGCACACGGGCTCGTTAAAAGAGAAGGATAGGAGAGAAAGGCGGAGCGACTGTCAAGGGAATTAAATAATGTGATGCTGAGGTGCTCAAACGTCGGCTCCTATATTTAAATAGCAGATGTTATATAGTCGAAACTAGTTGGAGAAATAAGAAATAAGTAAAACAAATCCTCTGTTTGTTAATAATAAAAACTCGAAAACTAATTTAAATGTTTGCTAATAATAGTTATTTTAAATGTTGTAAACAAAAATGCAAACGTATACGATCGTACTTTTGAGAACTGCTGTACCGTTCTCCTCTTTCAAGGGTTCAGCAAATAATCATCAAGTATATATCTAAACACTGCTTTTATCGATGAAACGAAACACCAATGATTTGTGACCTTCAAGAGACGCAGAGGAACTTTCCTTTTCACCTTTAATTGGGTTGTCCAGTTGGGTAATAAATATTATTATTATTGTTATCATATAATAATTTACTAGTGTTTTGTGTCTCTTGTAAAATTTGACATTTTGAACTTACGAGGTTTCGGAAGTAGTTGATCGATATGTATAAATATAAGCAGCACATATAATTTACTTAAAACAAAAACAGATTAAATCGTTTAAACCTTTTAATCTGTTTTTGTTTTAAGTAAAATATTGTCTTATATGTGCTGCTTATATTTATACATATCGATCAATTATAAATTCAAATTATCTGCATACGTATTTATCTACAGTTCACAAAATTTACGATTTAGGGTTAAATCAGTTTACCGGTACTACAATCCCTAATTCTGAGCTCAGTTCAAGTTTTTACTTGTAATTTATATACCGGGTATTGTGGGTCGGGTGTTATTATGTACAGAAAATGTTCAAAAATCGAATAAAAATAGCCAACGATGTCGGATTTTAACCGACGTTATAGGGCAGAATTTAATTCTGATTTTTTTTCGACAAATTAATTTTAATTAAAGATAATGTATGTGTTTTTGAACTTTAAATCGGTGTTGTATACGCCTGGCGCATGAAGTAAATATTTCGAGTTTAGAAAAGCCTAACAGTTGGATTGGTCGCTGAGCGACCAATTAAAATTTTCACGGGCTTTTCTAAACTTGAAATATTTACTTCATGCTTAATCAAAGAGTGGAGAATACTCGTTATAGGTAAGACATTAAATACTATTAATTTTCGTTTTATTTAATGACTTAATTTAGTAAATGTTTAAGCGTTCGCTGTTTTCATAAAAAAGTTCAATTTGAAGCTTCAAACGAGTGTTTCCACTTCCAGACTAAGCATGAAGTAAAATTTCGAGTTTAGAAAAGCCTGAAAATTTGGTTTGGTCGCGTAGCGCGAAGCGCGGAGCGGCCAAACCAAATTTTCAGGCTTTTCTAAACTCGAAATTTTACTTCATGCGCCATGCGTATAAAACGCTGATTTAAAGCGATATTCAAAAACACATACATACATTATCTTTAATTAGAATTAATTTACCGAAAAAAATAAGAATTAAATTTTGCGTCAACGTCGCTATCTGGTAAAAATCCGACGTCGTTTCATATTTTTTTGTCGATTTCGTAAATTTTAAAATAAAGTAGCCTTAAACCGAACAGCGAAAACAAAAACAGGGTGTTCCTAAAACCCGGTTTGAGGCTATTTTTTGTAATTTATACAGTTTTTAATTCCCTTCCAATACCAACGCACCTGGCGATGAATCATTTAGGTATAAAACGATTCAACGCCAGGTACGTTTAATGCTAAGCCATTAAAAGTACTTAGTAGTTGTAAATAAATTATCCGACTCTGGCAGTTTTTTTTTATTCGGATTTATCAAACCAAATGATTGATCCCACGCATTTCTTTTTAATTCGAAAATTTCATTTGATTTTTATATCATTGTTACTAATTTTGTCGATTTTTTAAAATTTCGTAAATTATAAAACAAGATAGCCTCGTTGACAAAGCGTGTTTCTGATACCAGGTTTAAGGGCGCTCTTATATGGACGTTTTGAGAGCGGAAGCGGAGCGGGACGGATCGTTTTTTCCGCTCCGTTTTTAGCTCTTATACGGAGTGGATTGAACGCGTTTTGCGAGCGGGTGCTAGGCCAGTTTGCCGCCAAGCCTTCAGTGCCGTTTATCATTCAGTTGTGCTACGCTGAGTAATAAGCATGGACGAAATAGATTTAATTGTGTCATATTATGATTTATTTGTCCTTTACTATACATAGACATTATTGTATTTATGTATTTAATGTTTTTATAAATATAAATATTACTTACCTAAATTCCACATGCACTCCGCCCACTTAGCAAAAACAAACAAATAACGTTATATCAACAGTGCAGCAACATTAAACGTTGTTTTAATTAATGTAGTTGTATGAGTTACGTGAAGGTGTTAAATCACTGAATTAAACACAGTTACACAATGAAACACTTTTTACTTTGTTTGTATAACACGTTTTAAATAAAACGTGTTATACAAACAAAGTTAAAAGTGTTTCATTGTGTAATTAACATGTATAACGAAGTAGAAGCCTCCACAATACAGAATTTAAACACAGTTATATTCCTTTCTTCACTTTTAGAGTGAAGAAAGGAATATAACGTTGTTTTAATGTTGATGAAACATTACTTAAATGGATTTGTTCAGTGGGCGGTGCCTGAATTTCTAAGATAAATCTTTCTGTATCAAACATATTTATAAAATCACGTTTTAGCGCTAAGGTATAGACTTTTACTTTTTTTTCCTTTTATTTAACCCGTAACCGGTACACAAATTTCTGTCAAAAATTTCACACACTTTGATGGGTAATAACCTGCATATTAAAAATAGACTGTGAAATGGGCATTTCCCTAGTCTGTTGGCCAATTGGAGAGTAAGGGAAAAGAGAAGCTGCTGGCGGTTTAAAATTTACGAGCACAGAGACCGCTCCTAAAAAAAATATTATTAATTCTTTTAATTATTTGTGATGAGAACACTATTTTTACAAGAGATTGGGGGCGATTTTAAATTGTTAGTTATTTCATTTTTTGCAATTTCTAGAAAATATCATAGATTTTTTTAATTTTAAATAAAATTATACTCATATCTTTACCTAAACATTTATAATTTATATTATTTGTTTATTTTTTAACTTTGGACACTTATCTAAACGCAAAAATATGTATTTTTGCGTTACGACTAAATATGGTAAGGAAAATATTACGAATTTAACTCGCTTTGGCCGATTTTTTACAAAAATATTGAGGAAAACGGCCGCTTTGAAAACGCGTTTCACCCGCCCGTATAAGAGCGCGCATAAGAAATCATGAGTTAAAACTAAAAAACGTGTCCGTCCCGCTCCGCTCAAATTTAAACAGACGCGAGTGCTGGCGTTTTCTCCGCCTCGCACCCGTCCGTCTACGGACTCTCACATAAACCTATGTGTTAAAACGCAAACGCTTGCGCCCGCTCCCTTTCCGCCACGCGTTCAAAACGTCCACCTAAGAGCTTCCTTAAGGCTATTATTTAAAATGTACGTAATTTTCAATTTCTATGTATACTTAAACGATTCAACGCCAGGTATGTTCAATGTTAAGCCATTAAGTGCTAGTCATAATAATGTTATAATTAAATACCGATTTTATTACAAGTACTTAGTAGTTGTAAATATTTTTTCTGACTCTGGCAGTTTTTTTTTTAATTCAGATATTTCAAACTAAAAGTGCCGGTGTTTTATGCCAACCTAGTAATTTATAATACCGGAGTATATTTAAAAAAAAGGATTTAAAATATAAATCACTTCATTAAGTTCTTTTAATAAAATCACTTGAAGAAAATGTGAATATTCATTTCAAGTTAATTTAAAAAAAAATGTATCACGGTTCAATGAGAATCATTATCTCTTCCTTTTGCCGCGCCTACTTGTACCGCACCTGTGTTTTGAAAGCCAATGACTGCCTTCAATTGGCCGGCCAATGAGAATCCAGCAAAATTTCTACCTGCGCGCTTGACTGACGTTTACCTGTTTTTTAAAATTCCGTAGACCAATAAAAAAAGACCTATTAGGATTTGTACTCAGTATCCGACAAAATACATGAATATAAAAAAAATAGAAAAAATGCTCATCATTCTTGATAATGGCATTAAGCCGAAACTAGTAGAAAATAAAATACATATAAGTGAAACAAAACAAAGTGAATTTAATTTACAAACCATTATATTTTAAAATGTTTTACCAAGTGATTAATGAGAAAAAAGTGTCCGATATAGAAAAAATGCTTGCTAAAATTTCAAATCTTCTGATATAAAAAATAATGTTCGTCCCAAAAAAGGGGTGGTAGTCTGTGAAATGTTTAAATCAGTGACGGCTCGTGATCTAACAAAGTGGGTCGGCCACTTTACTTCACGGCCAATCAGTGTTTTTAAGCGTGGCGCATGAAGTAAAATTTCGAGTTTAGAAAAGCCTAATTTGGATTGGCCGCTCCGCTTCGCTACGCGGCCAATCCAAATTCTTAGGCTTTTCTAAACTCGAAATTTTACTTCATGCTTAGTCTGGGAGTGGAAAACACTCGTTTAAAGCTTCAAATTGAACTCTTTTAGAAAACAACGAATGTCGGAAAATTTACAGCTTATGCATATGTTTATCTAAAAGAAAAATTCACTGTATGTCAGTGACGGCTCGTGATCTAAGAAAGTGGGTCGGTCGAATGTAGGCAAGCTGCAGGTAGTCAACTTAATTTTTTGGTAGTTATTAAATATTATTTATATACTGTCGATGCACTATGTGGAAATACGGTCCCGGCAAATTTACCGTACTCGAGTAAACCATTTGAACGTACGTTCACGCTGCAGGAAAAATGTAACGACCAGTGCTGCCAATCCTAAAATGCCGGATTACCTCAAACCCTAACAGAAAATACCCTTTTTAGCAATACTTTTCCCCCAAAAATTTAGAATTTGATTTATATAAATAAAATTTAATTCAATTTAAAACAATATATTTCAAAACTGTATTTTTTTTTACTTTCCCCCATATGTAAAGTAACACAAAGGGTAAGTATTTCTTTAAATCAAAAATGTTAGTGGATTTTGAGTTCCCCAAGTTATTTAAGACCATTATTTAAAAAAGTGTGTCCGTCACCATTGTACAGCTTAAACCAATCAAGATGTTAAGATGACACTATAAACTTAAGCTTTTTATTACAATCCTTTTGGTGAAAATGCGGAAATCGGAACTGGTAGTTTACTCTTAGCATTTTTTTTTATTATTCTCTAAAATGATTACATAAAAAAATATTTTTAATTTATATAAATAACCTTTATTTGGCATCAAAAATTAACTTACAATGCAGTGTACAAAATGAACAAAAATATATATAAAATACCAACCAATAAACACAAATTAACATAAAGAGAGAGAAAAAAATACAAAAAAAAACAAATGCTTTTCCTTCCAAAATTAAACTAAATTTACCTGCTTTTAAATTCCCTACGTCGCCTCTTTACTTAATAATATTTTTAATAAAAGTTGTAGATAATATAAAAATTGGCGGTTTAATAAATAATTTTGGGGCAGGTGGTGGCCGAGCGGCAACGTCGCCGGGCTGTATCGCTCGGCGAGCCACAATTTGGGTTCGATTCCCGTGCACGGCGAGACTTTATTTAAAAATAATTTCTCGTCGTGACCCTGGGTGTGGTATGAATGTTAGTGTTTGTCCGTATGAAATAATAATTTTACTTCATGCTTAGCCTGGGAGTGGAAAACACTTGTTTAAAGCTTCAAATTGAATTCTTTTAATAAACCGAGCATTGGAAAATGTGCAACGTATGCATATGGATACTTCAAAGAAAAATTTTCGTTATGAAAATGTTCGGTGTTACATAAAACTCTGTATATTTCCATATATTTTTGCCAAATGGTATACCTTAAAAAAAACCGTGGCAACCAGATTCTTCAAATGATTTTTATAAAATGTTGGTGTGAAACTTTAATAATCTTTAATTAATCTTTCAGAATACCTATCTAAAAATCGGATAGTTTTATCACTTAAACGCTAAAATATTTAATATCTAACAGTTTTAAACTCAAAAACGTGATTTAAAGTTGTTGTTTTCCTCGGTATTTTGTTAATTATTGTTTAAATATATTGAAGAAACAATTCCTACAGAAATAAATGAATAGGTAAACTTTTTTGGTCACGTGGAGTTATTTTAATTGTAGGTAAGGAATAATACAACTAAAACAACAAGTTAAGATACTTTTGGGCTCGGCGAGCTACAATTCGGGTTCGAAACCCGTGCACGGCGAGACTTTGTTTAAAAATAATTTCTCGTCGTGACACTGGGTGTGGTATGAATGTTAGTGTTTGTCCGTATGAAATAATAGCATACTACAAATTGTAATCGTAACAATTAATACAAATATATAAATAAATGATGTTGGCCAATGGGCAAGTTCCCAAGGCCAGGCAAAAGCCAAACCAAATTAAAAAATAAATATTTGTTTTGTTTCAACCATCAAATACGTATTATTGTTAAAAAATTAAGAGAGGAAAATATAAAGTTTCTTTTAATTTTATTTTTAATGAAAGAAAAAACGCAGTGTATTCAATTTCTTTCTAAGGAAGTTTTAATGGAAGAAAATGCGCAATGTTTTTAATTTCTTTCTAAATAATTTTTTTTTTATTGTTTTTGGCTTTTGCCTGGCCTTAGTTTCACGACTATTAGCCAACATCATTCAATTTTTAACTTATTAATTTATTAACTAACTTATTAAGTTATTTAACTATATCCATATTTGGACACATTCACAGACATCCATGGAACCGGAGACGAGTATTTTTCGTTAGAAAAATTACTCGCCCCCGCCGGGAATCGAACCCAGATCACCGCCGTGAACGATTGGCGAAACCGGCGGCTCAACCGCTCGGCCACGGCGGGCCCTAAATAATTTTTAATATAAAGATAAACGTCGTTTTTATTTTAGGCTGTGAAAAGATAATTCTGGTCTAAATTTAGGTATTGAATTTTTATACAAATAAAACCTATTCAACACTGTTGGTTTTTCTGTTACACAAGTAGTGAAAAAAAGTATAATTGTTTTAGAGCGTAAAACAAAAATTCTAATCCAAATATAAAAAAAGGTGGTGATCTGTCTTTGCCCGTGATTTAAACAGTTGATAAATAACGTAGTAAAATTATTTCACTCTTACTAATTGGTTAAAGATTCCACTTTAGGTCAGTCTCTAGTACGCGTGGCGCATGAAGTAAAATTTCGAGTTTAGAAAAGCCTGAAAATTGTGTTATCTAATGAGCAACATAAAAAAAATACATTAACACAGAATCGCTGAAAATAATCTACCATGCCAGCATAGAATCAGTCCTGAGATATGGTATTGTTTTTTGGGGAAACAGCAGCCACATTGTAAAAATATTTAAATTTCAAAAAAGAATAATTCGAGCAATGTTCGGCATAAAATATCACGAGTCCTGTAAAGGTTCTTTTAGAAGAAATAATATATTAACAATTAATTCCCTATTTGTATATGAATGTTTCAAAAACAAAACAATTTTCTGCACTTCTAAAAACCACAAGTATGTAACAAGGAATAAAAATGTTGTATATCCCAAGCACAAGCTAACACTCGCAGAGCAAAATGCATATTACAAATGCAGTAAAATGTATAATGCACTTCCCAGAGCCATACAGGAAATACAATCGTTTTCAAAGTACAAAAGTACAGTGTATCGATTATTGCTGGATGCAGAAATGTATTCAATCAATGATTTTTTCCATATCGAATATTCTTAATTTAATGTTATTGTTTTGAATTATCTTTTATTTTCTATTTGACCCTATTTTATGTTATGTCTGCACGAACCGTGTTTTGTATACATACCTTTAAAAATAAAGTTTGTTTATTATTATTATTATTATTTCACCCCTAAATATATAAATCTCCCCCAAATAACCTGCACATCTTTGAATACCCTAATTGGGGGTAAAATCCCCAAAATCGGTAGCACTGGTAACGACAGAAACTGCAGCGACACTCGTGACGACGTAGCGCTTGTATTAATCCTCATATTTACGGTTGGCCGATTATTGCGGATACGAAGTTGCGTAGTAAACATTTATTAAATGGAAATAAATTTCCGCATTTATCGGTCTTATACTGAGTGCTTATTAATATTATTATCTATCAGCCTGTTATATATTAATTATAAAAAATGCGCAATATTTATTTCCGAGAAAATCAAAATTTCTAATAAATGTTCAATCAAATTTAACGGTACGGCCCGGCGGACCCTGCCGTCCCTGGCGAGCCGTCACTGCTTTAAATTATCTTTAAAATCTCGAACGAACCCCAAACACCTCTAAATAACCGTTTATAGTCAGTCTGAACTCAGTCTCTGAAGGCCCCGCGCTGCTGATTTCAAATAAACTGCACTAAATACAGAAAATAATATATGGAACACTGTTTTCGTTCTTTCTGAGAAACAAGGTGCCCACTGATTTTAGTTGCTCCGGGGCGATGCGCTCGTTTTGTAGTATGTTTGATTGTATTCTAATCTATTGATTTATTGTTGGGCGATTAGGCAATTGGTCAATTGATCCGTTGAAACATGCATATCTTCGAAAAAGCCGGGGCGAACATATAGATCAGCTTAATTATGACCGTATTATTCCAGTTCAATGGCCACCATCAGTCCGTTGCCTTTGGATAATATATAATAATTATTAATTATGTTGTAATTAATTGGTTTATAATCATCATTTAAGTTTGTTGTGATTGGCCGCCTAATGGATTCGCATTATTCTGATGTGATTGATTATATCACCCTTATTATAATTGGGTTTTATTTTACACTTTTCTTTTGTAAATCTGATTGTAGGAAAAGTTTGCTCAAATCTAAATAACCTTACACTGGTGGGGCTTCGGGCTTTGCGATTTTTTTAAAATCAACAGTTCAAATTCTAAGATTATAAAAATTGAATTTGTGTTCGGTATTCCGGAACCTGAACCGGATACTCGCAGACGCGATTCAAAGATTTTTTTATATTTCACAACAAGTTGTGTCATAAATATCTCAAATATGTAACGATGTTACATTTTAGACATAAATAATTAAATTAAAGATCCTTTATGTACATATTACATAATTTTGTAATATTATACCTGTACCAGGGTTGTTATGTTTAATACACTTTGTTTTAAAACAGTGTTTTAAACATGTTTAAAAACAGCTGTCGTGTTTTAAGCATGTTTTAAATCTTAAATTTGTTTAAAACATGTTTTAAACGTTAAATTTCTTTAAAACTTTTTTTTTATTATTTTAAATTTGATAAATTATATTTTATACTAGTTCATTAAAATTTTTTGTTTACGTTTTTAAGTGTTAGCTAAATTGTTGAAGATATTTCAAATTACATTATTAAGCATAACATTTTATGCTTAATCTGGGAGTGAAACACACTCGTTTAAGACTTCAAATTAAACTATTTTAAATAACAAATTATTGGAAAAGTTACAGCTCATTCATACACACATATAAGTATATTTAAAGGAAACATTCCTAGTATGTTTACCAAATTTTAGTGGTGGCAAATGCCGTCAGGCCGGACACAATTTCATGTTGGAATTTAGATGTTATAAAATTATTGAATGACGGAAAATGTCCTTAATAAAAACGTTTCCTTATCGAAAGAATAAAACGAGCCTTTTGTTTGTTACAAAAGAAAATTATTCATGCACGTTGGAATTTTTAGGAGAATTGTTTACTATTGATAAAAGGTATTCTCGTTACACGGCATGACGAAAATCACACCACCAACTGAAAGATGATCTTTATTTGTACATTCCAAGCTTATCTAGCGGAGACACGTGTAATTACCGGCGCCATTTTGTTTCCTGTGAGTTTAATCACAAATAATCCCACTCCCATCCCTCCTACCTTGATCAGTTTTGATTAGTAAGGCGTTTTCTTTACTCAGTCACCCGCTGCATTTGGTAAGATAAACACTTATTTTATTTATACTTAGGATTATTTAATATTTGTGTGTGTTTATTTGGATTCTTCGCGACATCTATTTTTTTCTTAAATTTACGAATTTTTCGATAAAAAGTAGTAAACGACGACGAGTTTCCTACTTTTTGGCCTCCTTTCAAGAATTGACACCTTTAATATATCTTTCACTATGCTCTCAACTATCACTGAATGAAACATGATTAAAATAAAAATTGAAATAAAAAACACTCGGTTTATTTCACTAACTTCAAAAAAATCCTTGGTTTGTTTCACTAACTTTAAAAAACACTCGGTTTGTTTCACTAACTTTTAATCAAGTGTTTTTTATTTCAAACTTTACTCCTTTAAAGTCCAAAGTTCGGTAAAAAATACCAACACCAGATAATTGCTGTCCAATACAAGATTTATTTATTTTATTCTTAGTGATATGCAATAAGACTAATAATTCAAAGTAAACTCACCCTGACTGTAACTAGAAGAACATCGGGCATGTGATTCTCCTCGAAAACCAAAACGCGGATTTGGTTGTCCAGGATAAGGCCGGTTAGGTGGACGGTGCAATTCTCGTAGGTTCTGCTCGCCGTGGTCAGAATAATATCTCGGTCTACGAACATTTTGTCTTTCACCAGCTCCCTCACCGCGGATATTATAATATCGGCGTGAGCTATAAATTCATAATATCCATTAGCTAAAAACCGTAGAAGATGTATATTTAGTTTCTAGTTTAAAAAAATGAAAATTTTACATAAATAAGCTTTATAAAAACCTTAAGGTATTTTTTGTTAGAGAAAACCCTATCTTCTAAGGCAAAGATTTTTTTAATTTATCACTTTTATGCCCCATCTCCTTCTTGGTACCATTGTACAGGGTGTCCCCAAAGGGTAGGGGGTATTTGTAAATTGAATAAAAAAAATAAAGGTCAGAAAAAATTAAGTTTTATATTAATTGTAAGACAAAGTTTTGGAAAATTAAGTATAAATGAAATTGCCAATTCTTGGTTGCAGAATACTTCAAACATTAAAAGTGCGATTCTTTTCGCAATCTAGAACAAGTTAGTCTTACAAAGACTATATCAAACACTCATTGAAACAACTACTTCCCGGGCTAATACCCCGACGGACATTGAATTATACAACAAGTGTTTCCTGTTACATACAGTAACCTACTGCAAATGTAACAATTTGGGTCAAATTATTCAGGCCATCTATAGACGCGTTTTGAGATTTATCTCTCCTCAGTATAGCTTTGCCATTCCCTCTAAACAATTTGACACCTTAGACTGGCGGTCACGTTACCGTTCAAACATTAGGAAAATTAAGTGCCAAAGATTACGTTGTCCAAATGTTGACCCTTACGCTGCTGGCACTCTAACCGAAAACGGAAATTAGCTGCTACGCTTCTACACATCTCTCTATACACTGCGACCACTTGCTGGGGATGTTGTTTAGAAAAGCCCAGAAAATTTGTCTCTGGAAACTGCGGCCACTTCGGTGCGGATGTTGTCCTTCAATTGCAGTACAGTTCGTGGTTTGTTTTTATAAACTCTATCTTTAAGGTATCCCCATAGGAAAGATCTGGGCTTCTCGGAAGCCAGTTATTGATGTCTTGACTAGAGATCACTTTATCCGGAAAAAAATTCATTGACAACCTCAAGTGATTGGTTTGAGGTGTGGCAAGTTGCCCCATCTTATTGAAACCATGTTTCCATATTAAAACCTTCAAACACCTGCAGTTGTGGAACCAAAAAGTTCTTTAACATGTCGCAATACCGTTCACTGTTTACAGTAAGTGCCCAGTTAGGGAACCAAAAAGTTCCTTAACATGTCGCAATACCGTTCACAGTTTACAGTAAGTGCCCTTGCCGGTCTTCAAAAAATACCTTAAAGAGAAAGTTTATAAAACCAAACCACGAACTGTACTGCAATTGAAAGATAACATCCCCAGCAAGTGGTCGCAGTGTATAGAGAGATGTTTAATTAATTTAATTAAAGTTTATTGTTTCCATACAAGTTTCTTCAAATATATATAGGTGAGACAATAGCTACTGCCAACTCTAATTTACTCCGATTTATTAATTTCAAGCAATTTTAGAAAATAAAACACTTTAGCTTTGTTCGTATAACATACTATTTTTTCACTTAAATAACACACTTAATATGTTTAGGTTTCAAAATAATGTTTATTGTACTACAACAATTGTTTCACCACACAGTGGCTTCATCAGGTAGATGAATGATGAATGTATCATTCATCTACCTGATGAAGCCACTGTGTGGTGAAATAATTGTTGTAGTACAATAAACATTATTTTAAAACCTAAACATATTAAGTGTGTTATTTAAATGATATTATAGAGTTTCAACAACTAACAGCCTCAGCTATACAATATACTATTTTTTAGTTAAGACCGTAGTTTCTATTACACAATACAATTGTATAGGGAATTTTTCTTTTAGGTAAACATGATTAGCTGTAAATTTTCTGACATTCGTTGTGTTTTAAAAGAGTTCAATTTGAAGCTTTAAACAAGTGTTTTCCACTCCCAGACTAAGCATGAAGTAAAATTTCGAGTTTAGAAAAGCCCCGTGAAAATTTGTCGCGGGTCGCGCAGCGACCCGAGACAAATTTTCTGGGCTTTTCTAAACTCGAAATTTTACTTCATGCGCCACGCGTATAAAACACAGATTTTGAGTAAAGTTCGAATATACATAAATATGACAATATTATACAGTTTTATACGCGTGGCGCATGAAGTAAAATTTCGAGTTTAGAAAAGCCCAGAAAATTTGTCTCGGGTCGCTGCGCGACCCTCGACAAATTTTCACGGGGCTTTTCTAAACTCGAAATTTTACTTCATGCTTGGTCTGGGAGTGGAAAACACTCGTTTAAAGCTTCAAATTGAACTCTTAGAACCCTGAACCCTGTAAATCAAAGAAATGTCATTTGGTTGTACGGTAAGCAATCAGCTGTTCAGCTGTCGGCAGTTCAGGGTTTTAAGAGTTAAATTTGAAGCTTTAAACGAGTGTTTTCCACTCCCAGACTAAGCATGAAGTAAAATTTCGAGTTTAGAAAAGCCCCGTGAAAATTTCTCGAGGGTCGCGCAGCGACCCGAGACAAATTTTCTGGGCTTTTCTAAACCTGAAATTTTACTTCATGCGCTACGCGTATAAAACACAGATTTTAAGTAAAGTTCGAATATACATAAATATGACAATATTATACAGTTTTATACGCGTGGCGCATGAAGTAAAATTTCGAGTTTAGAAAAGCCCAGAAAATTTGTCTCGGGTCGCTGCGCGACCCTCGACAAATTTTCACGGGGCTTTTCTAAACTCGAAATTTTACTTCATGCTTGGTCTGGGAGTGGAAAACACTCGTTTAAAGCTTCAAATTGAACTCTTAGAACCCTGAACCCTGTAAATCAAAGAAATGTCATTTGGTTGTACGGTAAGCAATCAGCTGTTCAGCTGTCAGCAGTTCAGGGTTTTAAGAGTTAAATTTGAAGCTTTAAACGAGTGTTTTCCGCTCCCAGACTAAGCATGAAGTAAAATTTCGAGTTTAGAAAAGCCCCGTGAAAATTTGTCGAGGGTCGCGCAGCGACCCGAGACAAATTTTCTGGGCTTTTCTAAACTCGAAATTTTACTTCATGCGCCACGCGTATAAAATACTAAAATATTGGGAAGTTTATAATACACTTAAAAATACATAAATTTTAAAGAAATATTCCCAGTATCTAACATAATAAGTTATTTAAAGAAATTATAGAAAATAGTGCAAAATTTTACCTAAAATCAACTTTTAGACTTTTAGCTCTATAATTTTTAGGCCGTTAAGGTAATATATATTGTAAGAAATAAATATTAGAAAAATTGAAAAAAATCATGAATTTCAAACAAAATCGTCAAAATCAACAAACATCTAAATTCTCCAAGCAAGTTGTTCTGTATTTTTTATTTATCTATTGGCCTTCCGTTTGAATTAGGATAAAATATGTTTTTATTTAATTGAACATACGGTATTATTTTTAAACAAATAACTCTATGATTCATGAAATGTTTTATTTTTTCTTACCTAATTTTTATGATCATTATAAAACAATTAGAAAAAGTAAATTTTGTTGGGAAATAAACCTATTATTATTATTATGATTATTATTTACATATTTTATGCTCTCATAATTTGAATAACGTGAATTTAGTTAACCCTGACTTGTGAACGAATAACTTGTATAATCAAAAAATGTAACCTTTTTTAAGTTTTAAAATTAAATACGAGAAAAAAAATATACTCGAAAAATGACCAAAATAAACTTGCCGAACGAAATTTATCAAAATGAACGATTATCAAATAATTTGAGTTTAGCAATATTGTAACAATTGTTGAAATCATAAAATTTAACTATATTTTAATTTTTTGAGAAAATCCAATCTTTTGGTTATAATAATATCGAATAACGCCCTCGGCGGCCGTGTAGGTCACAACTGTCATGATTAGGATAAACCTAAAAGCCCAAGAAATGCTCTTTCCAATGATACCAAATTTATCCAAATCCATTAAGCCGTTTCGAAGTTACAGGCATTTATTTAAAACAACATTCAAATACGCCCCACCACTTTATTTCGAAAGATAGAGAAAAATTATTTTACAAAAAATATTCCACTTTAGGTTAGCAATAAAACGCAAATACTTTTTTATTACATTCATTGGGGAAATCGCGAGAAACGTAACTTTATGTAATTCAAGATGGTGGAAACGCCCACTGGCAGCCATCTTGGAAACTTGAAAATAATTTCCAGCATTTTCCCTTGTCCACTTTACCTATAAAATTTTTCACCGTAACTTTCTACGATCATTAGTTTCTGAGATACAGCCGCTTACCTCGCTTATTTGCCCACCCGGTACATGTATTAATTTTTTTTTTTTTAAACTTTATTCATTTAGGCTACAATGGACAATGTTACAAACAAAGTACAAGTAAGATGTGAACGTCAAACAATTAACTCTAATACAGCAATATCATAAATATAATACCACTGCCGTCAAGAGAAGGTCAGAATAAGAAATTATCAACCGAGTATAGTGATATCAAAAGATCTTCTATTATTTTTTTAAATTGCAGAAATTCTAATTCTCTGATACTTTCTTGAAGAGAATTATACATTTTTTTCCCTTCATAAAAAAATGATTTATTCATTAATGTAGTGTTGTAACTGTATTGTTTCGAGTTTACGTGAAGTGATTAATCACAAATAGAAAGACTGTTATTCCTTACTTCACTTTTTACTTTTATGTTAGATGTACATTTCGAGACACAAGGTGCTCATTATCAATAACAAACTAAATTCTTAAAACTATGTAGTGTTGTGTTTATCAGTTAATAACAGGTCGCCCTGCCTCGTGTTGTAATTATGATTTTCACTGTGTGTTGAAAAGTTAGTTATGTTTTGCTTTATGTAACAAACCGTTTTGTATATATAGATTCCTGGTAAGGTTAATAGTTTATGGGATATAAATGCATTCTTACATGTTTGCAATCTGTTTATGCCAAACATAGTTCTTATTATTTTTTTTTGAGCTATAAAAACTTTCTCGGCTTCAGAAGCTCGGCCCCATGCAAGTATATTGTATGTCATATGAGAATATGCAAAAGAAAAGTACAATTTCATTAGCGTTTTAAGGTCAACTTCTTGTTTCATTTTAAGAAAAGCAAAGTGGGCTTGACTTAATTTATTGCAAACATGATCTGTATGGTTTTTCCATGTTAGTTTACGATCAATGTAAACGCCAAGATACTTCACACAATCTGTTAGTGGGTATTCGAGATTATTTACGCTAATTTTAAAGTCGTTAGGTAATTGCCGTTTTTCGCTAATATGTATACATACTGTTTTAGATGGATTCAGTAGCAGTTTGTTGCGGGTGGACCATTCATTGATTGAGAGTATTACATTCTCGATTTTCATGTTTAAGTCACTAGGGTTATCCGCAGATACTATTACTGCAGTATCGTCTGCAAATAGTATAGTATTATGCGCTATATACACCGGGAGGTCGTTTATAAATAACAGGAATAATAGTGGCCCTAAAACTGAGCCTTGAGGGACACCATAGAACGTGTGCTTACTGGATGATTTTTCTTTATTTATTTCTACGAAAAAGCTTCTATCAGATAAATACGATTGAATCCAGTTATATATTTGTCCTCTGAAACCATAGGACGTGAGCTTTTCCAGAATGATTTGAATATCAACACAGTCAAATGCTTTAGTTAGATCGAATAGCAGAACAACTATGTATTTTTTCCTGTCAAGTTCATCTATAACATATTCCAAAAACGAACAAAGAGCGGTTTCCACTGATTTTTGCGCCATGAATCCATGTTGCTTATTGTTAATGATACTATTGTTTTGTAACCACTTCAACATTTTATTGCCGACAAGCTTCTCCAGTAATTTAGAGAATATTGAGAGCATTTGGATAGGCCTGTAATTGCTTATTTCTTCAATGTTCCCCTTTTTGAATACTGGTGCTATACGGCCAGTTTTTAAGCACTCCGGAAATGTACATTCATTAATCGAGAGATTGAATAGGTGCACTAGGTGAGGAAGTATGCCATTTATTATAGATTTAAGTATTTTAAGCGAAATTCCATCCGGCCCAGGAGTGTTTTTACTAAATGAGCTAATTACCCTGTGTATATCATCCTCCGTTATAGGATCGAAGAAGAATGAGGCTAATTTTATATTTTTACTGGTAGTACATTTCTCCGGTTGGTTATTCTGGAACGCGTTTTGTATTAATTTTGGGACAATATCAGAAAAGTATGTAGCGAAACATTCAGCAATTTCAGATGGAAATGATATTTTCTTGTTGTTCATTATGATTGATTGTGGTACTTTCTTTTTCTTGTTACGGCCCAAGTTTTTATTTATTATTTCCCAAGTTGTTTTTATGACATTATCGGAATTTACTATCAGTTTATGATTAAAATTCTTTTTGGCAGTTAGAATATCCGCTTTAAATTCACGTTTTTTCCGTTTATATTCTCTTTGCAATTCCGGATCATTTAACTGCTTTGTAAGCCAGAATAGGTTTTTTAGAGATTTGCTTTTCGTTTTAATTACATTGTCTAACCACCCTTTGTTATTATCATTGGAGATATACTTAATTGTACAGGGACAGCATCGGTCCATATGATCAATAATGTTGTACAGAAAATATTTAAATGTAGTACTAATATCGTTCTCCTGGTATAGAACATCCCACTTCTCTAGCCGCAAGCTATGACTGAGCACTGAAACATTAAATTCTGTTAATTGCCTCTGCAAAACTGTAAGTTTTTCTTCTCTGACTGAAAGATTAAATGGAGCAATGAGGCAGAGATGATCCCCAATATTTGCATTAAGAACTTCAATTTTTTGCAATTTTGTCTCAAGGTTTGTTATAATGTAGTCGATGCATGAGGAGCCAGTTAAGCCGTGAATATTAATGAATATTCTTGTTGGTTCACTATTTTCAATCTTAAGACCATATGCTGTGAGCAGGTTATCAAGACGTTTAAAGTGACGAGTGTTACGTTTCTCGTCGATGTTCAGGCCACCACATAAAATTAAATTGATATTCTTGTACATATTTCTGCTTAATAAAAATTCTAATTTGTCAGTGAATATATCATTACTACCCGAGGGCGCTCTGTATACACTTAAGATTACAACGCTACTTTGGCCTAAATTTAGTTGTATACCACAAATTTCAAAATGAATATCAAAAATTACTCACCAACAGCGAAAACGTTGTGCCCATCTTCGTTTTTATTGAGCTTGTTCAAAACCTTTTTGCAGAATGTCTTTAAACAGGCAGCAGCCATGATCACCTTTGGATGGCTAAAAAAAACGAATGATTAAAAAGAAAACATACACGCATAAAATAATGATTAATCAATTTAAAATGCATCAACAAATAGCTACATACCTGGTGTTTAGTAATCGTTGAGAGTGACGAATAATTTACTTAGTGATTATTAATTATTGGCCGATTCATTGTTAGTACATTTTTATTTCAAACGCTGTACAGGTGCAATTTAAGGGAATTAACAATCTCAGGTGAGAGGAATTTAATGTAGAATAATTTAATGTATAGGAAGTTTATTTAACACTTTGGTAGATCAAGTAATGTAATCATAAAAGTATTTAACACAATAAAATTTGCTAAAGCCTAAGCGATGTATTGAAATGGAAACATAAAAATGTGTCCTGTATTTGTAACAGCATTTGAGTTGAAATTTAAAAGGTGTTTGTAAAAGCATTTGAATTAAAATTTAAAATGAGTGTTTCCACTCCCAGGTTAAGCATGAAGTAAAATTTCGAGTTTAGAAAAGCCCTGTGAAAATTTGTCGAGGGTCGCGCAGCGACCCGAGACAAATTTTCTGGGCTTTTCTAAACTCGAAATTTTACTTCATGCTTAGTCTGGGTGTGGAAAACACTCGTTTAAAGGTTCAAATTGAAGTCTTTTAAAAATCAATGAATGTCAGAAAATTTATAGCTAAAATAATTAAGAAAAAGTAATGTGATTTTATAAAAATAATGATATACCATGAAATTAATACAATTGCTGATATTCCCTGTTTTTTTTTTTAAGTTTAATATAAAGCTTTAAACGAGTGTTTTCCACTCCCAGACTGAGCATGAAGTAAAATTTCGAGTTTAGAAAAGCCCCGTGAAAATTTGTCGAGGGTCGCGCAGCGACCCGAGACAAATTTTCTGGGCTTTTCTAAACTCGAAATTTTACTTCATGCGCCACGCGTATAAAACACTGATTTTAATTGAAGTTCAAAATATACTGTTTGGGTATGTACAATTATAACTGTGATTAAATTTAAGTTTGGTAACTAATTTATATTCCTTAATATTACTATATATTTAATTACTGTAACAAGCCTAAAATTTGGTTTTGTCGCGACGAAAGCAAATTTTCACGGCCTTTTCTAAACTTGAAATGTTACTTCATGCGCCACGACAAAACGCTGATTTAGTTGTTTTTAATTAAACGGATCGAGATTTTTCTTGGCGCGTGCCCCTCGTTGGGCGCCAAGAGTCTAAATTGTTACGCTATTTTTTTAATTTCGAAATATTTACACATAATCTTCAATTAGAATTGCACGTAATCACTGATTTCAATTAAAGTTTGAAATACACCGCTAAGGCGATATTCTAAAGCAATTTAATTTGAACTACACGTTAAATCAGTGTTTTATACGCGTGGCGCATGAAGTGAAATTTCGAGTTTAGAAAAGCCCCGTGAAAGTTGTGACCCTCGACAAACTTTCTGGGCTTTTCTAAACTTTAGAATTAGAATTGTTACACCCTATTTTCGAATGTTTGCCAGCCAAAGGTCAAAATTGTTGAGGTCTAATTATAACTTTAAATTTTTCTTTTGAGTATACATATCCCGATGTGTACATTGTATATTTTTAGATATTCGTTGCTTTTAAAAAAACGTTCGATTTAAAGCGTCTACCGAGTGCTTACAATCCTTGGTTAAGCATGAAGTAAATTTTCTGGGCTATTCTAAACTCGAAATGTTCCTTCATGCGCCACGCGTATAAAATACCGATTTTAATTGAAGCTCAAAATATACTAAATTGATTAAGTGAGTTACGTGAAGATCGAATTTAATTGATAAATAAAGCACTAATAACCTTTCTTCACACTTTTATTTTTATTCGAAATGTACATATGGAATAAAAATAAAAGTGTGAAGAAAGGTTATTAGTGCTTTATTTATCAATCAAAATATACTGATTGGGTATGTACAATTATAACTGTGATTACATTTTAGTTTGGTAACTAATTTATATTTCTTAATATTACTATATATTTAATTACTGTAACAAGTCTAAAATTTGGGTTGGCCACGACCGAACCGAATTTTCACGGGCTTTTCAAAACTTGAAATTTTACTTCAGCCGCCACGCGTATAAATCACTGATTTAGTTGTTTTTAATTAAGCGGATCAAGATTTTTCGAAATAGCGTGGCAATTTTGATTTTTGGCGCCCAACTAGGGGCAAGCGCCAACGCTTGCCCCTCGTTGGGCGCCAAAAAACCAAATTGTCACGCTATTTTTCTAATCTCGAAATATTTACACATCATCTTCAATTACAATAGCACGGAATCACTGATTTCAATTAAAGTTTAAAACACACCGCTAAAGCGATATGCTAAAGCAGTTTAATTTGAACTTCACGGTTAATCAGTGGTTTATACGCGTGGCGCATGAAGTAAAATTTCGAGTTTAGAAAAGCCCCGTGAAAATTTGTCTCGGGTCGCTGCGCGACCCTCGACAAATTTTCTACGCGGGGCTTTTCTAAACTCGAAATTTTACTTCATGCTTAGTCTGGGAGTGGAAATACTCGTTCGAAGATTTAAATTTGGTTTGGCCGCGACCAAACCAAATTTTCTGGGCTATACTAAACTCGAAATTTTACTTTATGCGTAACGCGTATAAAACACTGATTTAACGTGAAGTTCAAATTTAACTGCTTTAGCATATCGCTTTAGCGGTGTATTTCAAACTTTAATTGAAATCAGTGATTCCGTGCTATTCTAATTGAAGATGATGTGTAAATATTTTGAGATTAAAAAAATAGCGTGACAATTTGGATTTTTGGCGCCCAACGACAGGCGACGTGTAAAAAAAACACTCGTGTGATATGATTTTCAATATAGACTGCTTTGAATTTAAAGAATTATCCAATTTCAAACAAATTATTTTGCAAGAATAAAGCACAGTCACTTCAGTTAAGTTAGGTGACAGTTGACTTCTAACGAGCACAGCCACATAACTTAGATTAGAAGGTAGTACCGAACCTAACTCAACCCAACCTAACCTAACCTAACTTATGGAGCTGTCAGTTTATAGAAAAGTCAAGATATTAAAAAAATAGGCTACAGCAGATGGATAAAATCAACGTAGATACCCTTATAAACAGTAGAGTATAAAAAACATGTAACTTATATGAAATATAAGTACTTTTTTAAAAGCAACCCAATCTGAACGCTAGACTCGAATCTGCTTGAATAACACGGATGCCAAACAATTTTGTACATAAAAAAAAGGAAGATAATATGCAACACATAGTTTGAAATTTTACTTCACGAGTTGAGTGAGAAATTAGTTCAAGATAGCCTAGCCACATGAGCTAGGCTATCTTGAACTAATTTCTCACTCAACTCGTGAAGTAAAATTTCAAACTATGTGTTGCATATTAACTTCCTTTTTTTTATGTACAAAATTGTTTGGCATCCGTGCTATTCAAGCAGATTCGAGTCTAGCGTTCAGATTGGGTTGCTTTTAAAAAAGTACTTATATTTCATATAAATTAAATGTTTTTTATACTCTACTGTTTATAAGGGTATCTACGTTGATTTTATCCATCTGCTGTGTTAAAATTATCTTATAAATTAAATTAGAATAACAGTTTTTTATCTGTAATAATTACTTCCCGTAAAATCAAAACATAAATGATACATATAAACTTCTAAAATTATGTTTTGTTTTCCAATAATTAATAAAATAATCTGTTTAAAACACAAACGACACATTTTAAAATGCAATTTTAGGTTATGTTTTATTTATTTTATTAAGAAATCTGTTTAATGCATAAATGACACGTTTAAAAATGCAAGTTTTTGTTTATTTAATGATTCGTGAAATAATCTGTTTAAAAAATTGGTGACACAATACAAAAAAAATAAATTTAGGTTATTTTATTAAATTAATTTTAGAAAAATCATGAAGCTACCAAAGTGTTATAGTGATAAAGAAAAAGGGAAGATAAATTAAATCAATTGAGAAACCAATGGGTTACTAAAACAAACAAAAACAAAGTCACTTTTTTAAATCCGCCATATTGGTGAAAACATGGGAAACTTACTGTCGTAAACGACGGCGTACGCGCGGAACTGGTTGGAATTTTCCATCTCGCGGACGTAAATTTGGATGAACTTCGTCGCGGTGCAAAGAGGCCCGCTGTAGATCCGGACCAAATCGGGATAATCGGGTAACTCCAGCACTACCTCGACGCCGACGATCTAATTAATCATGTGATTGTTTTCGTTAAGTTGAAAATCCCAGGGAAAATAGCGAGTTTAATGTTTGGTGAACGTACCTGGAGCGGAAGCACTTCGAGGATTTCAATAATTTGCACCCAAGTGTCGTAATCTAGATGGTAGTAGTAGGACATTTTGGATTTTCTGTTATTTAGCGGTTATTTGGGTCAAAATAAGGCGAGAGCCGGCACACGTTACGAATGGAGCTACCTACTTGCAGGGGTGAAGCGGGTGGACATTTGCAAAATGAAAACATGACGGAAGAAAACGTGTTTTTTATGACACGAAGTTATTTTCTTTAATTTCTTTTAAAATTGCAATAATTTTCCTCTAATTTGTTACGCGCGCCAAATTTACAATATCAGTTTGACGTGACGAGGGATAAGAAGCTGAAAAATATTGCAGCTGAAGTTGTTGAAAAAATCACTTAGCGCCATCTCTTAATTAATACGTAATTAAACTTTGACAGTTTAATCACGTATTATTTATTAATTAAGAGATGGCGCTGAGTGATTTTTTCAAAAACTCCAGCTGCAATATTTTTCAGCTTCTTATCCCTCGTCACGTCAAACTGATATTTTAAATATGGCGCGCGTTACGAAAGTTCGGAGAATCGTTCGGCATCCAAAAGTTTCCAGTCCATTCTGTTGTGATTACCAAGTTGCGACATCTTTAAGTCCAACGGTAAACCAACATTTTCAAAACACGGTAATTCAGGAAAGAAACGTAGCTTCGCTCAAGGAATATACGATAGTGTTATGATTAGTAGAGTTTTGACAGTTCTGCCATCTTGTCAGATTTTTGTGGGTCGTCATTAGTAATGTTAGTGGTAATTTCCACTAGCAATTTATCGTAAATTACGGTATATTACCAGTACTGTGGTTGTGATGTTAGCGGTAATATACGCAGTGGTGTAGCGTGGGTTGCAGCCTCCCGGGGCCTAGGCTAAATTCGCCGCCCCCTCACTTAGGTTTTTGAATGTAAAATGCTCCAAAACTTACAGTAATTCTAAAGATCTTTCCGGCAACAATACATTTGTTATTGTGTACATTGTACAGGGTATAAATAAAGAAGTCATACGTGCATGTTTAATAATGAACTTTAAGAATTTGTTTCCCTGTCTTTTTAATACAAATTGATTTTGTGGAAAACCACCATTTTGATCAATGTTAAATATGTGTCAACTGCTGTCAATATCAGTTGAATTTTCCAAGTTTATTTGAAGATATATTGAAACATTGTTTTTGCGAGTCGGAGTCACTTTTACGTGTTATAATCTATCTCTAACTGTTTCCGCTTTATAACCGGAAGTTGATAAAATGACGTTCTTCTGAAGTTACTGTAATTCATTTGTTTTTAAAGTTATAACAAAACTTTAAAAACTGTCTTTACCCATTAGGCGCTATTGATGCATATACGCAACATAATTAATTTTATGCTAATTAAATTACTAAAAAAATCTAAAAAATGGGAAAACACCAGGAAAATGAAATATTACACTACTCCCCATGAATCCAATTGCCCCCAGGTTGTATGGTTTAGTTAAAATTCATAAAGAGAATTCACCTATCCGCCCAGTAGTTTCATACATTAATTCTCCCGGCCGAACCATTTCTATCCAATTAAACTCATTATACAGAGAACTAACAAACTTCAGTGACCCATATTCAATTAAAAAGTTACGAATGGAGCTACCAATCAACTTCAATCAAATTACAAACTTGTATCATTCGACGTAACAAATATATTTGCAAATATACCTCCAAAAGAATGCATTAAAATAATAGAAAACTCATTTGATGAAAACAACGTCAACATCACCATAAAAACCGAATTTTTAAATACATTAGAGGTAATTTTAAACAATAATTACTTTTCTTTTGAAGGTAAATTCTACAAACAGACACAAGGCCTAGCAATGGGCTCCCCCTTGAGCCCCTTGCTAGCAGAGATTTTTATGCATAACCTAACCTTGAAAATCGTAAATTCACCATTAGCCCATAAACACATTAAAATGTGGCACCGCTATGTCGACGATATCTACATTTTTAAAAATTAACGGAAATCTTTTAATTTCATGAAGAACTTCAACATTTTAGTAAATTCGTGAAAATTGCCAACAATTTCAAAATTGAAGAACATTTTAAGAACTTATGAAAAGTATCGTAATTTTCGGAAATTCAGAAAACCCGTCAGAATTTCGAAAATTAAACGAAATCTTATACATTTACGAAAAGCGTTAAAAATGAACTAAAATATTGGAAATTCTACTCCCAGACTAAGTATGAAGTAAAATTTCGAGTTGAGAAAAGCCCGAATTTGGATTTGGATGCTGCGCGTCCAAATCCAAATTCTTAGGGCTTTTCTCAACTCGAAATTTTACTTCATGCTTAGTCTGGGAGTGGAAAACATTCGTTCAAAAATAATCATTAGGTTTTTTAGAATATTTTCATTCAATTACAAAATCTTAAGGGTTTTCTCAACTCGAAATTTTCGTTGATGTTTTTAAATTTTGGTACTTTTCGCAAATTCCCTTAATTTTCGTAAAATTTAAACATTTTGATACTTGTCATAAATCTTTAAGATTATCGTCAGTTTTTATTTTTTCATGGCTTCGTCATCTTTTTTTAAATCTTAATAGTTTTCGTAAATTTCCAAAACGTTTGGTATATTTAAAAATTTCGACGGTTTTCATGAATTCTTCACAATTTTAGTTTATTTTAAAAATCGTAAATATATTTCCAAAATTTTTATCAATATTCAAAACTTTTCCTGAATTTTCTTGATTTTCTTTTATTTTACGAATCTTGGCAGATTTCGTGAAAACGAATCTTCATATCAGACACCAATCGCGATTTTTTTTTCAAGATTTTCATTAATTTTAAAAATATTGACGCTTTTCATTAATTATGAAGATTGCCGATATTTTTCAATATTTTGCCGCCTTTCATAAATTTTTTAAGATTTTCGCAAAATTTAAAAATTATGACGTTTAATCGTGAATTTTCAAAACATCCGTTAAATTTTAATTTAATTAATTTTAAAAATTGTGATGTCAAAATATTGATATTTTTCGTAAATTTAATGCATTTCCGTTATATTCCAAATTCTTGATGGTTTTCGCGTTTGTTAATTTTTTTCGTGAATATCCAAGATTGATTTTCAATATCTTGACATTGAAACAGCGTGAAGAATATTTTAAGATTATTATTATATTATTTTATTTATTTATTTATTTATTTATTTATTTATTTATTTATTTATTTATTTATTTATTTATTTATTTATTTATTTATTTATTTATTTATTTATTTATTTATTTATTTATTTATTTATTTATTTATTTATTTATTTATTTATTTATTTATTTATTTATTTATTTATTTATTTATTTATTTATTTATTTATTTATTTATTTATTTATTTATTTATTTATTTATTTATTTATTTATTTATTTATTTATTTATTTATTTATTTATTTATTTATTTATTTATTTATTTATTTATTTATTTATTTATTTATTTATTTATTTATTTATTTATTTATTTATTTATTTATTTATTTATTTATTTATTTATTTATTTATTTATTTATTTATTTATTTATTTATTTATTTATTTATTTATTTATTTATTTATTTATACGGGAAAACCCCTTTTAAGAAAAATAGAGCACTAATAATTCAAACAACAATCAAAATTACATTACATTAAATAATACTATTAATATTAATAATTCGAGCCATTCAAAAAATTAAAACTATTCACAAAATAATAACAATAAAAATCACAAATCTAAAGCATCCTCTTCAGTTTACACTTAAAACTATCAAAATTTGAATTAAATAAATCGAACCACGTTTCAGCGAGGACGGAAAGTTCTATAACTCGCTTAATATTAAAAATACGAAAACATGTTTCAAATTAAAGTTGCAAGAAATAATTTTTGTTATAACATAAAATATTTGAATATTTGATTTGATTCATTTTTTGGGATTCCTTGCTAAAAATTAATAAGTTTCTTAATATAATATAAAATAGATATTTCGAGTTTAGAAGAGCCCTTAAAAATTTGGATTGGTCGCAGCCAATCCAAATTTTAGGCTTTTCTAAACTTGAAATATTTACTTCATGTGTAAAAAAATAATTCGAAGTTAAAAATTATTAGGAAACGATCGCGTTTTCTAATAATTTTTAATATCGAATTTTTTTTTTGTTTAGAAATATATTTTTCTACCCAAAATAAAACAATTTGATATTTATAAATCATTAAATATTAAAAGAAAAATGTCCTATTAAGTAGAAAAATTTCCTATAAAATAGAAAATTGGTGAATGTGTATATTTTCCAGTGAATGTATTTATTTCCCAATCTTCTTTGTAATTGCAGGAAGGTTTGCATTGAATAAATTATAATTTATTGTATAAATTATCATTTATTCAATAAAAATCCAACAAATATATTTTCTAGTGTATATTTTCTGGTGAATGTAAACATTTCTCAATTTGCTCGGTAAATGTAGAAATGTTTACCCTTAAATATACGTTTTTATTTCTAGATTATTTTTCACTTGAAATGATTACAAAATATGTGAATATTAAACAAAAAATATCCAACAAAATGTAATGTGACAAAAATATTAATATATATTAACATTTATAGTTGTTTTTTTTCTTTTTAGGTTATTCAGGCACAATCCAGCTAATCAAGATGAACTTTCGCAATGCCGATGGAACTCAGTTCGTTGCTGTAAAGTTCGCACTGCCGTTTTCAAATGTAGAAGAATCTTACATTTGGAAAATCGCCGCTCGTTTGCTCTTGGATCGGGGATTTCAGGTATTACCTAATTTCACAATGACTCCTCTAACCTTATAGATGACAAGTTGTGAAGTTAAGTAAGGTTAGTTGACAAGTTGTATTAGTAACCAAGTTTTACAACTTGTCATCTAACCAAGTTTTTCAACTTGTCATCTAACCTAACCTAACTACACAACTTGTCATCTAACTAAGTTTTCAACTTATCATCTAACCAAGTTTTACAACTTGTCATCTAACTACACAACTTGGCATCTAACCTAACCATCTAACCACGTTTCACAACATGCCATATAATCTACCTATACAGGGTAGGCCATTTTTATCAATCCACGCAAATAACTCCGAAGATATATTCGATAGCAAAAATTGACCATAACAAAGGTTGTATGGCTGGTAGGGAGACATCCGATGATGGCCTTTAAAGTGACCTTGAAGTTGACTTTCAAGGTCATCTGAAGACCAACTTACAAATTTTAAATAGCAACCCTGCTTTTTAAATGTTTATTTTGAAAGAGGGTCATCATGTTAGTATGGCTGCATAAATATTTTAATACCTCACATAAGAAAATTTTTGAGAAAAAAAAACTTAAAGAAAATTTTACTAATAGACTTTAATTCAAAAGTTCAATACTTCACTTAAAAAGGAAACTAAACGATATTTCCTGCCACCAACATAATGAAGCCGTAATACGGCAAGCCGTTGACAAAACTAAACAATACACAATAAAGAAAATTAAAAAAGATGCTCAAAGATATTTCCATTTTGCTGGATACATAAATTAATTCGGCGCTGAAAGTCCTGAACTGTTCTTAACAAAACTGTCCTTGGAATATTTCGGCAAGCGGTCTGGATTGTACCTATCATATTATCTCTGTTTGTTGTTTCATGCTCATAAACAACATCTTTCAAATAACCCCATAAATAAAAATCCGGAGAAGTTTAATCTGGTGATCTTGGTGGCCATGCAACAGTTCCACCACGTCCAATCCACCTGTTATGGTAACTCTCATTTAAATAATTTCTAACTATCCGGGCAAAGTGTGGTCCAGCTCCATCCAATTGAACCCACATTCTCAATATTGTTCGCAAATTCACATTTTCCAGTAGTACTGGGAGTGCATCTCTCAAGAAATTTAAAAAAATTTGCCCATTTACGTTACCGTTGAAAAAATGTGGACCGATCAAATGTCCATCTATGATACCACACCATACATTAAAACTCCAACGATGTTGATTGTTGACCTGCCTATGCCACGTCATCATGATTCACGTCAGACCAATTGTGACAATTGTGTCTATTAAGCTGTCCGTTGCTGTTGAAAGTTGCCTCATCAGAAAACATAACATAACGAAAAAAAATGGGATCGTTCATTATTATTTGTTCTGCCCATTGGCAAAACTCTACGCGCTTCCTCATATCATTGGGTGTAAGCGCTTGTGTTAGCGAGATATGATAGGGGTATGCCAGATTCTCTTTCAATATCATAGCTGCTAATATGAGGATTAATGTGAACCATTCCCGGAACAGTTATTGCACTAACGTCATTTTGATTATAAATATGTCTTGGTTTAACACGTCGTAAATGTCCTTGTCGGGCTTTCAGATGGATGTTTTGAATTACAGAGTGATTGGGGTGCCGTCTTTGAAGATATCGATTCCGATACAAGATAGCAGCTTGTCGATAGTTACCTCCACATTCTCCTAGAATCAGCAGCATATTGACTCTCTCTACCGCCGGATAGTCAGCCATATTTTATTTGATTTGCAGAAGATATCTTGTCCAAGTGTTTACTTCTTCAAATGAAATTTCCATTGAAAAATGAACGAATGCATTTTGTAGTGAAATTTTGATTGACACTATTTATTTGCATGACAACCTCAACGACCAATTGTTTATCGCCCCTAAGCTCACGAACAACACTCATTTTTGAATTTTTATTTAAAATATTAATCATAATGTAGTACAATTACATATCTAGTTTAATTTTTGAGTTTTTTGAATTAGAATAAGTGAAGTAGGTATTGAAATGATATGTTGGTGGCAGGAAATCTCGTTTAGTTTTCTTGTTTAATGAAGTATTGAACTTTTGAATTGAAGTCTATTAGTAAAATTTTCTTCAAGTTTTTTCTCGAAAATTTTCTTATGTGAAGTATTAAAATATTTATGCAGCCGTACTAACATGATGACCCTCTTTCAAAATAAATATTAAAAAAGTAGGGTTGCCATTTAAAATTTGGAAGTTGGCCTTCAAATGATCTTGAAAGTCAACTTCAAGGTCAGTTTAAAGGCCATCATCGAATGTCCCCCTACCAGCCATACAACATTTGTTATGGTCAGTTTTCGCTATCGAATATATCTTCGGAGTTATTTGCGTGGATTGATTAAAATGGCCTACCCTGTACAACTTGTCATCTAACCTAACCTACCTTCACAACTTGTAATCTACTAGGTTAAAGGAGTCATGTGAAATTAGGGTAGATTAAATAGTAATAGATAAATTTACGAATTGTCATTTGATCTTACCTAATTTCATAATTACTCCTCTAACCTAATAGATGACAAGTTGTGAAGTTAGGTGATGTTAGATGAAAAGTTGTGAAACTTGCTTATGGTTACGTTAGATGACAAGTTGTTTAATTAGGTAGGTTAGATTACAAGTTGAAAAGTTGCGTTTTAGACATTTTACGTCATCCATGCTCCCTGATTCTAGTTGCCATTGACTGCGGCTTATTTATCGACGACGCCATAGTGTATTCTAATTGCATTTTAGCATAGGGTCGATAATTGACTGTCACGATAGGCCATATCTTGTGCGACTGAACTAGAATCAAGGAGATGATGTTTTGACAGTAGTTAGCAGTTTTTTCGTGTCAATTGCACAGACTTTGGCAATCATTCGTTTTTTTTATTTCTATGTTAATGTACAGTTTCGTGTACTTTATCAACTGTGGGAGAATTGGATTTTCCCGGAACTGCACTTGATCCACGAGGAGTATTTTTGCCCGTGCATAAAGCTGAAGGTGTACCGTTGCCCATTTTACTTGGACACCATTTTCGTTCATCTCGATCGTTAGTATTTACATTATTATTTACTCTTAAATTTACCAGTGAATGTGCACATGTAATACAGCATGTCTGTGAATGTTAAATAAATACAAATTTGTTTGCGTTTCTAGTTTACCAAACGCTGTAGTTATCGGGGTATGAATACTTAAAAGAAAATAAGGTAGAAAATTGGTGAATGTGTATATTTTCTGGTGTATATCTTTACCAATTTCCTTGGTAAATGTAGGAAGGTTTGCAATATAATAAAATATAATTATTTCAATAGAAACATGTTAAAATTAGTGTATATTTTCCGGTAAATGTATACATCTCCTAATTTTCTCGGTTAATGTAGAAAGGTTTGCAATATACTAAATTACAGAGCTGGGATGAATCCTCGTAAAAAGGATTCGAATCACGAATCCGAATCACCTAATATGATTCGAATCGCGGTTACTCGAATAAAGGATTCGTAAGAGATAAATATAATTCGAATCAAAGATTCGAATCCTATTTTTTCGATTCACGAATACAAATCTTTTAAGAATAAATTTGATTTTATTATTTTTTTTCAAACATTTATGTATAAATATCGTTACCAGTTGTTTTAACAAAAATATTTAAAACCTATTTATTTATTATCAATACTAAACATCGTTGATAACAGACTAAACATCTGATTCCCTGTTACTCTAATTAAAGATGTATTTGTGTGTTTTTGAACTTCACTTCAAATCAGTGTATTGTACGCGTGGCGCATGAAGTAAAATTTCGAGTTTAGAAAAGCCCGAAAATTTGTCTCGGGTCGCTGCGCGACCCTCGACAAATTTTCACGGGGCTTTTCTAAACTCGAAATTTTACTTCATGCTTAGTCTGGGAGTGGAAAACACTCGTTTAAAGCTTCGAACTGAACTCTATTATAAAATCGACGAATGCCTGAAAATAACGTAGATAAAAAATTCACTGAATATCATTAAAACCGGGAAAGTCAGAGAAAAGTCATGGAATTATATTCAAATTGATCAAAACATTAACAAAAAGCCATATCACATTATTAAATTTGTGAAAAACAGCAGGCAAATTACAAAACACGTAAAAATTTATAAAATTAACTTAAATATTGACAAAAGCAATGAAAACAATTTAACAAAATGAAAGTTTCCCACAGAAGAATGTTATATTAAAAGGACAGGGACACAATCTACAATCAGAGAAATGTCGGAAAAATTTAACATTTCAGATTGTGGCTACCATGTCAGTTTTACTTCAAATAATATTAAACATAATTTTGAAAACTAGATTATTATCTTTAAAAACATTTTTAGTCATTTAATGTTCTTATCAAAGCATTCAGTTTGAAGTTTCGAACGAGCGTTTTCACTCCCTATGTGTCTTATTGAAATTTCGAATTTACCACAACAAACCACAAACCTTGCAAGTCTTGAAAGCCAACATTGAAGAAGAAATCATTAATTTGGGGCCAGATGTTTTACGAACAACAATTTAAAATGTTGTAAAACGAGCACAATCAATATCAACTCAGGAGATGGTCATTTGACCGATATCATTTTTTTAGCTTTATATTATCAGTTTTACACCTTTAAATTACCTTTCAGTCAAAACATTCCCCATTTTTTACATTTCTAATAAAATGGCAGCCAATTCATAATATGACATTACTTTTGCTTTATATTACACGAGACAAAAAGTTTATATCTTAAGAAATGTTAATTTTTGTTTTTTAACATAGATTTACTATCCTTGTTTACGCACGAAGTAAAATATAGAGTTTAGAAAATTCTGAAAATTTGGTTTAGTTGCGTAGCGAAACGGATAAAACACTGAAATATTGTGAAATTGAAAATATACTGGATTTTACTTACTATGTTTGAATTTAATAGCAAATTCAGTTTGATTTCATTAGAAATATCTATGTCCCGAGAAATTCTGACGTCACACATGAAATTCCTTGCGTGACGTGAAAAGTCAATGTAATTAAACTAACAAGGTCGACTTGGTTTTAAATTAAGACAACCTTATACACTAACCAACGTAATTGCTGACGTCAGGCGTAGAAGTCCTCACGTGACGTCAACAATCAAGGTAATTACACAATACAAGGTCGGTTTGGTTTAAATAAAGACAAACTTACTTACACACCTTGGTTGATGTCGTCACGCGTGGAAATCCGTACGTGACGTCAAAACCAAGATCATAACTGTGCAAGGTTGTTTCGATTTAAATCGAGCCCACCTTATCACGCGCGGAAATCCTCACATAACGTCAAAATCAAAGTCATTACTGTGCAACATCGACTCGGTTTAAACTGAGACAGTCTTGTATAAGGTTGTCTTTATTTAAACGAGTGTTTTCCACTCCCAGACTAAGCATGAAGTAAAATTTCGAGTTTAGAAAAGCCCCGTGAAAATTTGTCGAGGGTCGCGCAGCGACCCGAGACAAATTTTCTGGGCTTTTCTAAACTCGAAATTTTACTTCATGCGCCACGCGTATAAAACACTGATTCAACGAGAAATTTAAAACCACACTAAAGACATTTTTCATGTTAATCCTCACAATTAATTCAGATTATTTTCGACGATTCAAATCCTTTTGTAAGTATTCGAATCTTTTTATAAATATTCGAATCCTTTTATAAATATTCGAATCCTTTCATAAGGATTCGAATCCTTTTATGTGGATTCGAATCACCCACATTTGGATTCGAATACGAATCCTCTTAAAAAAATGTAGCGAATCAGGATCACGAATCCAGTTGAACTAAAGTATTCGAATGCCTCTTTTGAATCCCCTAAAAGGATTCGAATCCAGGATTCTAATTCTGATTGATTCGAATCTTGCCCAGCTCTGCTAAATTTTAATTATTTGAATAGAAACATAATAAAATTAGTGTATATTTTCCGGTAAATGTATACATCTCCCAATTTCTCGGTAAATGCAGAAAGGTTTGCAATATATTAAATTATAATTATTTCAATAGAAACATAATAAAATTAGTGTATATTTTCTGGTAAATGTATACATCTCCTAATTTTCTCGACTCACGTAGAAAAGTTTGCAATATATTAAATTATAATTATTTCAGTAGAAACATAATAAAATTAGTGTATATTTTCCAGTAAATGTATACATCTCCCAATTTCTCGGTAAATGTAGAAAGGTTTGCAATATACTAAATTATAATTATTTTAATAGAAACATAATAGAATTAGTGTATATTTTCCGGTAAATGTATACATTTACTAATTTTCTCGGTTCATGTAGAAAGGTTTGCAATATATTAAATTATAATTATTTCAGTAGAAACATAATAAAATTAGTGTATATTTTCCAGCAAATGTATACATCTTGGTAAATGTAGAAAGGTTTGCAATATACTAAATTATAATTATTTCAATAGAAACATAATAAAATTAGAGTATATAAACAATCTTTATTTACAGAAAAAGCATATACATATATAAATGTAAACAGAAACAATATATACACACACCGGCAAAATTAAAGGAACGGATACAACATTTAATTTTATTCATTAAATTTCTTTTTTTTACTGGCTAGATCTAGACGGCGTCGCATTTCCTACTACCATATGTCATTTTTTAAAACATTAGTTAAAACTTGAGACTTGTAATTACATGTTGACATCTCTTTAAGTTGTATAGTATTGTGTTAATTGTTGCCTTACATTTGAAACGCGTGTTTTCTTTGGACAAAAGTTCGTATTTTTTAATAAGGTATCGTTCGAATTTGTTTTTTTTATTTACAATCGTCAATTTGGTTATCAACCAGTTAATAATGGGTGATTTAGCACCGACTGATATCGCTAGGGCAATAGAAATGATCGAAAATGGTCGGACCTTCCGAGAGGTTGCCCAAATGTTTGGAAAATCAAAATCAACGATCCATCGCAGTGTTACCCGTTGGAGACAGACTGGTTTGTATGTCAGAAGACGAGGTCAGGGTAGAAAACGCTCAACCACTGCCATAGATGATCGATTTATAGCGTTGCAAACACTGCGAAACATACATCAAACTGCAGTTCAAACAAGAAACGTACTGGAAGAAGTTCGTGGAACCAATATAAGTGAACGTTCAGTAAGAAGAAGACTTAAAGAAGTTGGTTTGAAGTCGTATGTGCCAATAAAAGCCCCAAAACTTCAGAGAGAACATCGAGTAGCGCGACTAGCCTTCGCTCGAGAATACCAGCATTGGAATAATGACCAATGGGGTCATGTTTTGTTTACGGATGAGAGCCGTTTCTGCGTAAATTCGATTGACGGTAGGGAAAGATTGTATCGACGTCAAGGAGAACAAAATGCACCATTTAATTTTACTCCTGCTGTCTCTTTTGGTGGAGGCTCAGTTATGGTATGGGGCGGCGTATGGTTAGGGGCACGCACAGAGTTGGTGGTGATTCAGGACGGCACTTTAAATGGGGATAGGTACATTAGGGATATCCTGCAAGACCATGTGATACCTTTCGCTCCACATATTGGGGAAAATTTTGTCTTAATGCAAGACAATGCTCGTCCGCACGTCGCTCGCTGTGTAATTGCCAATTTAAACCAAATGGGTATAACAAAAATAAATTGGCCAGCATGTTCTCCGGACCTGAATCCGATTGAACATGTCTGGGACATACTAGGTAGACGACTTAGGTCAAGAATTCCTGCTGTCCAAACCACAGAAGAAGTGAAAGCTGCTTTAATTGAAGAATGGGATAATTTGCCTCAAGAAATGATCGACGGCGTCATCAGAAGTATGGGAAGGCGGATGACTGCAGTCATAAGGGCTCGTGGAGGCAATACACGATATTAAAAAAATAATATGTTTAATTTCTCTTATTTATTACATGTTTAAACAAAGTCAAAGTGTATAATTCTTCTAGAGCAAAAACGCTACATTTTGGTTTCTTTTTTTAAGAGGTTTCACCATGGCACATAGCTTTGCAAAAGGAACTGCTATTAGTTAGTTTACCTTGGTTGTACGACATCCCGCTGAAATTGCCCAAAAAAAAAATATCGAATTTATCTGCGTTCCTTTAATTTTGCCGGTGTGTGTATATAAAAAAGATAACAATTCCGTAAAATGGCTGCGGTCTTTCAGCCTGGATTTTTTAAAAATTACTTATTAGTTTTTTCTTTTATAAAATGAGAAGTGTTTAACAGTCGATGTCGGTGAATTTAATGGTCCTCTAAACGTCATGATCGCTAATGTCTGGATGTAAGGATGAAATGAATTGTTGAATTGTTATGTTGGGGTGTATGAATTTAGGCGGAATATCAGGATTGCGAGGGATACATAATAATGTGAAAATGTCGAGGATGTAGGGGTTGGTGGCTACTTTTTGGCACAGTTGTTGAAGGCGTTGTTCGATGGGGGTTACTTGGGTTTTTTCATAGAGGAGTTCATTGGATGGGTTGAAGAGCGGATTTAGTGGGTGTCTTAGTTTCGTTAGTACTCTGAGGGCTGACCGTTCCGCAATTTGTAGGTTTTTGAGCACTATGGGGCGTGGATTGTGGAAGAGGATCGGTGCGTATTCAAGCAGGGGTCGGCAGATGGATTTATAAATATGTACAGCGGTACTTGTGGTGATGCCTTTTGTTTTATACGTTAAACATCTAAAGTGCTTCGCCCTGCTTCTGATTTTGTTTTTAAGGTTTTGGGAATGTGTTTTGAGGGAAAACTTGGGATCGAGGGTTATTCCTAGGTATTTGCAGGTATGTGATGGACGAATGGATATATGTTGATTATTATTTGGAATGGGGAGTTGTTGGTGCGGTGGAAGGGAATTAAAAGTTGGGATTTATTAGGATTTATGGATGTTCTCCATTTCGCAAACCATTTTTGGATGCTGTCTATCAGACCCTGCAGTGTACTTAGGGCTTTAGGAAGCGTAGGAGCATGGGAAATAAGAGCTGTATCATCTGCGTAAAGGAGAGGGTAGAGTGATTTATTGAAAAACGTAGGTTCTGGGTTGTAAATGTCATGGACAAAAATATTATACAGAAGTGGGGATAGGGGAGAACCTTGAGGGAGGCCTTGTTGAGGATAAAGTGTTTCGGATTTTGCAGGATTCTATTTGTAAGGTAGCTGTCAAGGAGGTTTATTAGATGTTGAGGGACTTCTAATGAATTGAGTTTAAACAGCAAACCTCGATGCCATACAGAATCGAACGCTTTTTGTATATCTAAAAAGACAATTGCTGTTTTTCGGCCTTCGAGGTGTGCTGTTTGGCAATTTGAGGTTAAAATGGATAACGGGAGGGCGGTAGATCGATGTTCGATGAACCGAAATTGATATGGAGGGATTTTGGCGGAAATAAGTTGAAGGAGTTTGGATTTAATAATGGATTCAAATAGTTTGCCTAGGACTGGAAGTAGAGTTATAGGACGATAATTGGATATTTCTAAAGGATCGTTATTAGGTTTAGGGATGCATGTAATGATTCCATGTTTCCATTCAGAAGGAAATATTTGAGTGGCATATATATTGTTAAATATTTTTAGGATATGGTTGTGAATTTGATCAGGTAGGGATTTTAGGATAATTCTGGGTATATTGTCGTGACCGGGGGCTGTATTTTTGCCTTTATGAAGATTCTCGAAATACTCTTCTTCAGATATGTCGTCCTCGGGACAATGGGATGGGGAGTCGCTATTTTTTTGGGATATGTACCAGGAGTTAACGTCATTTAAAAATTCAGTATCAAAGTTATCGTTATTTGTCATTGTATAGATTTGTTTAAAATAGTTTGCAAAAATGTCGGAAATTAAATAGTCTTCTGTCACTGTCTCGTTAGTATTTGGGTCACGTATTTTGTTAAGAAAGTCCGCTTTGCGATATTTGGAAAGTTTTTTAATTTCATTCCAGTACTCCCTTCCGCTTAGAATATTAATGTTTTCGCAAGCCCTGATCCAACAATCTGCTTTGTAGTCTGAGATAAGTTTGTGGATGTCTTTATTTAGTTTGTTGAATTTAGTCTTTAAGTTACTGTCATCTGTCAGTCTTAAGTCTCTATATAGTTGTCGTTTGTGTTTGAGGAGTCGTAGGATAAAGTTGGGAAGGGGATACTTATAAGGTGTTCTTGTGCAAGTTGGAGTATATTTCTGAATTGTATGTGTTAGTTTGCGTAGGAATAGTGATGTTGAAGCTGGGTTTATTGTGTGTTGTGAGTTTATAAAGTCGGTCATGTCTTGAGTAATTTTGTCAATGTTACAGTTGGAATATTGGAATATTAATTTTGGAGGTGAGGGAATAGGCGGGTCTTTCTTCAATGAAAATTGAATAGCTAAATGATCTGAGCACAGATCGGGTATAAGGGTAACGTCTTGGATAAGGTGCTGAATGTTGCTGGTACACATGAATATGTCGGGTGTGGAGGATTGGTTATGGGACATTATGAATGTAGGAGGTGTGTTTATACGTATGAAATTTGAATTCGACATAAATGAAGAGAGTTGCTTTTGCTTAATTTTGTTTACATTGAAATCTCCGATCACGATAACATGGTCGTAGAGGGAAGCTTTAGTAAGGATGGTATCTTCAATAGAGGATGAATGGTGAATATAGACAAGGAAGATATGTAATTTAAAGGAAGCAAGGTCAATTGTGCAATGAGTACATTCATTCATTATGTGGTTGATTTTTGGAGGATTGGCTTTTCCTAATTTTATTTCGGGTTTAGTTGCTACAATTGAACCTCCGCGTTGGTTGACGTTGGGAATGGATGCAGGGATTTGAATGTATGACCAATTATTAAATACAAATGGGTTGTTGGTTTTCGTTTCTACCATCATACATACATGGATTGGGTTACTAGATAGGTAGTTGTAGAGTAGATGGGATTTAGCGGATAGGGAATTAATGTTGGAATAGATGAAATTTAATTTAGCCATTTTTATTTAGTTGTGCGATTCCTGTTCTGATTAGTGTATATTTTCCGGTAATTGTATACATCTCCTAATTTTCTCGGTTCATGTAGAAAGGTTTGCAATATATTAAATTATAATTATTTCAATAGAGACATAATAAAATTAGTGTATATTTTCCGGTTAATGTATACATCTCCTAATTTTCTCAGTTTATGTAGAAAGGTTTGCAATATATTAAATTATAATTATTTCAATAGAAACATAATAAAATTATTATATTCCAGTGAATGTATACATCTCCCAATTTTGTCGGTAAATGTAGAAGGGTTTACAATATACTAAATTATAATTATTTTGTAATTTATTATAGTGCAAACCTTTCTACATTTAACAAGTAAATTGGGAGATGTATACATTCACCGGAACATATACAACAGAAAATATACACCAATTTTGTTGTGTTTATATTGAATAAATTATAATTTAATATAATAAATTGTAAATCTTTCTGCATTTACCAAGCAGATTGGGAAATGTATACATTCACCGGAAAATATACACATTCACTATTTTTTTTATTTGATAGAGAATTTTTCTTTAAAGTATTCATATCCCGATAAATACAGCGTTTGGTAAATTTGCAGGAATCGTTCTTTCTTGAAAAGCGGTCAATTTGAAGCTTTAAACGAGTGTTTTCCACTCCCAGGTTAAACATGAAGTAAAATTTCGAGTTTAGAAAAGCCCCGTGAAAATTTGTCGAGGGTCGCGCAGCGACCCGAGACAAATTTTCTGGCCTTTTCTAAACTCGAAATGTTACTTCATGCGCCACGCGTATAAAACATAGATTTTAAGTGAAGTGCGAATATACATAAATTCGACAATATTATAGTGTTTTATAAGCGTGGCGCATGAAGTAAAATTTCGAGTTTAGAAAAGCCCAAAAAATTTGTCTCGGGTCGCTGCGCGACCCTCGACAAATTTTCACGGGGCTTTTCTAAACTCGAAATTTTACTTCATGCTTAGTCTGGGAGTGGAAGACACTTGTTTAAAGCTTTAAATGGAACTTACAAAAAAAACAGGGAATATCCGCAATTGTTGTATCAATTCCATGATATGTCATTATTTTTATAAAATCACATTACTTTTTCTAAATTATTTTAACTTAGAGAAACGTAAAGTGTTAAGTGTGAACATTCATAAATTTAGAATTATCCCCTTACAAAAAAGTTAAATATATTTATATTATATATATTATAGCGATGCGGAGCGGCCAATCCAAATTGGGATTTTTTAAACTCGAAATTTTACTTACATTACATTACAGGTAGCCGTTTAAAATGTTTAAGTTGGCTTTCATTTGGCAATTAAAGTAATGTTGAAAAATGCAATATTAATGTAATTTCTTAGTATCTAAACGGCCACTGACTTTGATTTTTAGTTCAATAAAATCGGTCAATAAATAACAGAGTTATCGCGTTGGGCGTTTTTTTTTATCGAACACTTAGTATGTATATACCTATATATATATATATATATATATATATATATATATATATATATATATATCGATTTAGGTATAGTAAGAAAAAGAAAAAATGCTTGTTTACAAATCGACCTTAATAAATAATATTTATTTGTATTTTTTTCAGGTCAACCAGGAGCATTGCCTATTTTGTAAATTAGTATGAGAGAAAAACAGGACGTGCGTTGCTTTCTCTATAGTACCTATATATTTATATCAATTGTATAATCTGTACATTAATTTAATCATTGTTTGTATTACGTCCGTTTGATACGATGAAAAAACACATACGATAAAATAATTTCCGAATGAAGAATATTCACTATTGAAGCGATAAAATAGCGCATTTTATTTTTAAAGCTTAATCCTTGGCAGATTTTTAAAATTTTTCTGTTTAAAATAATTTTCGAATGAAAAATATTCACTATTGAACCATTGAAATAGCGCATTTTATTGTCAAAGTTTGGAGTTCTTGTCACATTTTTTAAATCTCCTTTTTTAATATTTTTTTTTAATTCCGCCTCGTATAATGCACCTAATTTAAAACAAGTTAAAGCAGTTAATTATTTGCTGTTCGGGTTCGGGTTTCTTTATGTGTAGAAACAAACACTTACGTTCGTGGCGATGATTTTTTGTTTGACGGGATTAGCACCCGTCAAACATAAAATAAATACCAGTTTCACGAACGTGAGGTTTTTTATGTTTCTATACGAAAAAAAAATCATTTTTCCTTTCTATTGTGTGGAAACATAAAAAACCTCACGTTCGTGAGACTGGTAATTATTCGAAAGTTATTAAACCCTTCCAGCCTTATTTATAGCCGTTAAAATCATTATAGTTAATTGCTAGTTAATCTCTACTACGCGCATACAAACACGATACTAACATTTTGTATTAACAGAACAAAATCTACATGCTATTAGTTTTGAACTATTGATAAAATGAACGTGGCAACATTAGCAGTAAATGTCAATCAAATAAATACATTTTCACAAAAATAACAAAAACAGTGTAACATAACCTCTAAAGGTACATTATTTTGTTTTGGTTTGTGAAAATTTAATTATTTGATTGAAATTTACTTCTAACGAGTGTCTCCACTCCCAGGTTAAGCATGAAGTAAAATGTTAAGCCTTTTCTAAACTCGAAATTTTACTTCATGCGCCACGTGTATAAAGCACTGACAATGTATATTTTAAACGTTAGTTGTTTAAAATATACATTTTCGGATTAATAAAACGTTTTAGTAGATTACTATTGTTAGTTTACAACTAATAATTTAATAGCGTGGTACCCCTAATTGAACTCTTGTACATAACCTCAATTGTCATAACCCTAAAAATTATTTCCAGCGTTTTCTCTTGGCCACTTTTATTAAAAAAAATATATATATTGCAACATGCTACGATGCATAGTTTTTGAGATAAAGCCGATAGCCACCCTTAATCCTTAAGATAAAGCCGACGGCCACCCTTAAAACACCCGGTACATAACCTCAATTGTCATAACAACATAGGATTATTTAGCATTTATTTAATAATGCTATAAATCATAAATGTTCATACCTGATATTTATTTAATAAAATAAAACACTTTAACTTTGTTTGTATAACACAATATTTATATTTTTGTGACTGCAGTTTCGGCAAGTCAACTTGCCATTATCAAACTAAGTTTGATAATGGCAAGTTGACTTGCCGAAACTGCAGTCACAAAAATATAAATATTGTGTTATGCAAACAAAGTTGAAGTGTTTTATTTTATTGAATTAACATGTATAACGAAGTAGAAGCCTCCACCATTCATAATTTGATATTTATTTATTTATTCAGTCAAAGGAGTCCATTTAAAAAATACATAATATAGTACAAAATTACACATTAAAACATAATTGAAACTATAAATGTAAAAAAAATTGCGATACATGCATGATATGAACATTTATGAATTTGGTGAAGAAAAACACTTGTTTCGTTCCTTGATTTTATTTTCAGTTTCCTGACAAGTGTTTCGGTCTTTACAGATCATTCGCAAAGGTTAAACTTTCAAAACTTTCAGTTTAACCTTTGAGAATGATCTGTAAAGACCAAAACACGTGTCAGGAAACTAAAAATAAAATCATGGAACAAAGCAAGTGTTATTCTTAGCCAAATTTGTACATCTGGTTCCATCAAGAGTGTAATGCAACAAGCATTAACTATTATACAGGGTGTCAATTTGAAAACAAGCCAGCCACAATATCTTTGAAACCGTAACAGTTAGAGAAAATTTTCCAAAACCGTTCCTAAGATATAAAGGTGGAACCAAAAAAAAAAAACCTTTATTGGCATATCCTAAAGCTATTTACAATGTCAACACTATATTCTTACACTCTCAATACTATATTATTACCCCTCTCCTCCCTCTTTTCCTTTCCCTCCCCAACTTCTCCAGCGTCCTTACCCCTGCATATTAGCAATCTGTTTTCCTAATTCTAACCCTTAGCGAAGCAACGTCTTATGGCAAAATATTTCTTCATTATTTTAAGCATTCTGCATTCTATTATTTTTCTTCCCTTCACATCTTGCCCTCTTTCTCCCGTCCCACTTTCTCCAGCGTCTTTACCCTAGCTCCGTCCTCCCTCATCCATTCCGTCACCCTTCTATTCCCTTTCACTCCCACCCATTCCTCACTCACACCCTCACACTCCTCCGCCAAGTGCCTCCACGTATCCTTTCCCCATTCACACAACCTACATCTCATATATTCTTCCCCCATCCATCTCTTCCTTCCCCTCTCCCCAGACCCACATCTTTCCCTCGCCATTATCACCCTTTCATCCCTATTCCACCCATCCTCACTCATGTATCTCGGCACCCTCCCATGTACTTGCCATCTTCCAAACATATCATTATATTCACTTTTGTCTATCCGTCCCTGTCTCTCCTGCGCTTCCACCTCCTTCTCCTTCTCTCTCATCCACGCCGCCACCTTCACCCCCCTACCCAACCATTCCTGTACCTTCCTCTCTGCCAGTCCTCCCCTGTCATACATTCTCCTTCTCTCTTCCCTCCACCTCCCCCCTTCTACTTTCATGCACGCCTCCCATACTATTTTCACCAATCTCTCCTCTTCTACTCCGCATAATTTCATTTCATACTTCACCACTCTCTCCACCGCCTCACATTCCAATCTCTCTCTATGTGTCGACTTCTCTAGTCCCAGTATCCGTCTCAGGAACCATTACTGTTCTCTTTCAATCACCTCATACGCTCTCGTTCCCCATGCTTCTACCCCGTACATTAGTATCGGTCTTACACACGCGTCCCACACCTTGCATGTCACCTTAATACTATTCTCCATCCATCTCCCCCATTTTCTCCATGCCATTCCCCATGCTCTCCTCGCTTTTCCTTGTACCCACCTTATATGCTCTTCATACCCACCAGTCCCTTTAAAAATAAATCCCAAGTATCTGAAACTTTTCACTCTCTCAATCACCTCTCTCTTCCATTCTAGCTCTCCCACTCTCCCCTCTCTCCCACTCTCCCCTCTCTCCCACTCTCCCCTCTCTCCCACTCTCCCCTCTCTCCCACTCTCCCCTCTCTCCCACTCTCCCCTCTCTCCCTTTATTCCTAAACCTCATCCATTTCGTCTTCCCCACATTTACACACATTCCTCTCTTATCCATATATCTTTCCACCCTTTTCAACATGCCTTTCACTCCCTCCCAATCTCTCACCATCAACACTATATCGTCTGCATACGCCAGTAACCATACTTTCTCCTTTCCAATCACCACTCCCCTGAAGGGGGAAGACCTTTGTAATGATATATCACAAGTGGGGTCATGCCATTTAAAAAAAATGGGCAAGGGTGGCTACAGCCTAATGGTTCCCATTTTGATCCACATAACAATCTTCTGCAACCAACCCCTTAGGCTGTAGCCACCCTTGCCCATTTTTTTTAAATGGCATGACCCCACTTGTGATATATCATTACACAGGTCTTTAAAATTTTAATCAGTGGTATCAACAAACATTTTTATTGTTACATAATAAATGTAAAAAAAAATTAATTATTAAATTATAGTATGCTCAAAATATTTTTTTTTATATTGCGGACAGGTGCAATTTATTCAGCTAATAAATGTATTCCATTGAACCAAGTTTTGTTATTATTTTAATATTTTTTTTAGAGTTAACAATAGATAACTCTAATAAATATTGGGTATTATTGTGTTTATCTGTTCTTTTTCATTTGTAATTTGTAAAAATAAATTGTTATAATACCTAATTTGACAACAATTTTAAAATTAAATAAATATTTTTTTTTTCATATTTAGTTGGTACCACTGATTAGCATTTGGAAAGACCTTTCTAATGATGTATCACAAGTAGGGTCGTGCCATTTAAAAAAAATGGGCAAGGGTGGCTAAAGCCTAAGCGGTTGGTTGCAGAAGATTGTTATGTGGGTCAAAATGATTTCCCCTCGATACGGTTTTGAAAAATTTTCTATAACTATTACGGTTCCAAAGATATTCTGGCTGGCTTGTTTTCAAATTGACACTCTGCATATAAACATTTATATTTTATATCATTATTAAATAAATTCTAAATAACCCAATTTTGTTATGATAATTGAGGTTATGTACCGTGTGTTTGAGTAAGGGTGGCCATCGGCTTTATCTCAAAAACTATGCATTGTAGCATGTTGCAGTAATTTTTTTTTAGTAAAACTGGCCAACAGAAAACGCTGAAAATAATTTGTAAGTTTATAGCTAAAAAAAAACAAGTTTTTATCAAATAAATTCCATATTAAGCTACGTCAAAAATATTAAAATCTTAATCTAAGCTAAATTTTACACAATTTCAACTATCTTATCGATTTTTCGGCTTTCATATAAGGCGCAATGGAGAACGAAAAAGTCCACTCATTTAAATGGCTGTAACTTTAATTAGGCTTAACTGAATTTAATAAACTTAGGCTTATTTAATTAAAATTAAAGTAAATCAAACTAAATAACTAATTGTTTTATTGAGTTATGTGGAGTATTTAAGCACAATAAATAACATTTTTATTCCTTACTTCACTTTTATTTTTATTCGTTAGATGAACATTTCGAGACACAAAGTGCTCATTATCAATAACTAATGATATTTTATTAGTTATTGATAATGAGTGCTTTGCACTCGAAATGTACATCTAACGAATAAAAATAAAAGTGAAGTAAGGAATAAAAGTGTTTTTTATTGTGAAACTAAATAACGTTTTAAAGTGCATTTAATTATCAATCAAATGTAAATAAGTTTATTTATTTCGGTTAAACCACACTAAATTTACAGCCAATTAAATAAATAGACGTTTTCATTCTCCCCTGCGTCTTATATGAAAGCCAAACAAACGAAAAGATAGTTAAAATTGAGTAACATTTAGCGTAAATTAAGATTTTTATATTTTCAACATAGCTTTATTTAGTATTTATTTGATAAAAGGGCGTTTCTATCTTTTATGATAGGGATTGCGAAGCTAGAAACTTAAAACATATTTTCAGCAATTTCTCTTAGCTTCTTCTACCGAAAATTTTTTTACCGCAACATTCTAAGATGCATAGTTTCTGAGATACAGCCGATGGCCACCCTTAATCAAACACCCGGTATAAGACTTAAACTAGGGGTATCACGCTATTAAATTATTAGTTGTAAACTAACAATAGCAATCTACTAAAACGTTTTAATACTCCGAAAATGTATATTTTGAACTTCACTTGAAATCAGTGTTTTATACGCGTGGCGCATGAAGTAAAATTTCGAGTTTAGAAAAGCCTGAAAATTTGGTTTGGCCGCTCCGCGCTTCGCGCTACGCGACCAAACCAAATTTTCAGGCTTTTCTAAACTCGAAATTTTACTTCATGCTTAACCTGGGAGTGGAGACACTTGTTAGATGTAAATTTCAATCAAATAAATACATTTTCACAAACATAAACAATTTTAATATCATCTTTAGAATCGTGTTAAATCTGTATGCTAACGTCTATTAATAAGGCTGTTAAACTTTCAAAATAAAAAGAATCGTTATTTTTATTCAGGCCTTTTGCTATCTAGTTACAGATTTTCAGATGTTACCTAAAATATTTTTAAAGTAATCACAATAATAGTAAAAGAAAATATGATCGTATCAAATGGACTTGTGTGTGGTTTTTCATATGTATATCTCGTTAATGTGTACTTAACATTTTATGGTAAGAAAAAAATAATAACAAAATTGTCATTTTTATAAACGTATGTATATTCAATCAGTTTTAATTCAACAAGTTCTATTTTACGGTAAAAGCATAATAACGAAATTGTAATTTTTATTAACGTTTTTTGAAAATGTTTCAAAATGTATACTTAAAATTTTATGCTAATAAAAAAATAATAACGAAATTGTCATTTTTATAAACGTATGTATATTCAATCAGTTTTAATTCAACAAGTTCTATTTTAAGGTAAAAGCATAATAACGAAATTGTAATTTTTATGAAAGTTTTTTGAAAATGTTTCAAAATGTGTACTTAAAATTTTATGCCAAAAAAAAAAAAATTAATAACGAAATTGTCATTTTTATAAACGTATGTATATTCAATCAGTTTTAATTCAACAAGTTCTATTTTACGGTAAAAGCATAATAACGAAATTGTAATTTTTATTAACGTTTTTTGAAAATGTTTCAAAATGTATACTTAAAATTTTATGCTAATAAAAAAATAATAACGAAATTGTCATTTTTATAAACGTATGTATATTCAATCAGTTTTAATTCAACAAGTTCTATTTTAAGGTAAAAGCATAATAACGAAATTGTAATTTTTATGAAAGTTTTTTGAAAATGTTTCAAAATGTGTACTTAAAATTTTATGCCAAAAAAAAAAAAATTAATAACGAAATTGTCATTTTTATAAACGTATGTATATTCAATCAGTTTTAATTCAACAAGTTCTATTTTACGGTAAAAGCATAATAACGAAATTGTAATTTTTATTAACGTTTTTTGAAAATGTTTCAAAATGTATACTTAAAATTTTATGCTAATAAAAAAATAATAACGAAATTGTCATTTTTATAAACGTATGTATATTCAATCAGTTTTAATTCAACAAGTTCTATTTTAAGGTAAAAGCATAATAACGAAATTGTAATTTTTATGAAAGTTTTTTGAAAATGTTTCAAAATGTGTACTTAAAATTTTATGCCAAAAAAAAAAAATAATAACGAAATTGTCATTTTTATAAACGTATGTATATTCAATCAGTTTTAATTCAACAAGTTTTATTTTAAGGTAAAAGCATAATAACGAAATTGTAATTTTTATGAACGTTTTTTCAAAATGTTTCAAAATAGTAAGTAATTTTTCTCTGCTGCATATTCCTACTTATATGAATTTATTAACAATATTCTATGTAATACAGTTTGTAGTGTGTGTGTTTTATATTTCCTTTATATATTTGAGTATATCATAAAATTCATTTCGTTTTTCATTCACCTGTTACCAAGATTTCCCCATTTTTTGTTTGTTATTTGTGCTACAGGTCAAAAAGTGAATATTATTATGTTTGACTTTTAATCATTGCATTGTGCAATTTTTTATCTTTGCAATATAATGATGTATCATCTGTATAAAGAATAATTGAACCTTTGTTTATTTAACTGAGGTTTTTATTGTGACTATAGTTTCGACAACTTCAACTTGTCATTATAAAGCTCTTAGTTTGATAATGACAAGTTAAAGTTGTCGAAACTATAGTCACAATCAAAAACCTCAGTTGTACAAACAAAGTTTAAGTGTTTAAGTTTATTGATAAGTCCTATTTTGCCAAACATATAATTGAAAACAATTATACAATCAATCATATACCTGTACAATTGTAAGTTTAAATCACTTTGAGTTTGAAAATGACAAGTTAAAGTTGTCGAAACTATAGCCACTTAATAAAGTCTCAGTTATGCAAACAAAGTTAAAATCGTGTTTCATTTGTGAATTATGATGTATAACGAAGTAGAAGCCTCTACAGTTAATAGTTGAACTTTTTATGTGTGATGGAAGGTCATTAATAAAGATAAAGAATAGTAAGGGACCCAAGATAGAACCCTGCGGCACCCCATGCTTCACTATTATTTATATAGAATTGAAGTTTTTGCAATAGGAATTTGTTTTATTTGAGTTACGTAAATATATAAACTAAACTTGGAATGAAAATACTTTCTTCACAATAATTTATTTATTTATACATATAGACGGTCAAGCCTTTTTGAAGATAAAATACAGATTTTTAAAATATTACAATTAAGACAAATATAAACATAAAATAAAAACACCTACATACTAAATACAATAAATAACATACAATATTTCTTTTATAACGAGAACAGATTAAATTAAATTAAATTAAGTGCATTAAGTGTGCCTTGAAAGTGTTGAGGGAGTTTCCAAAAAAATCGAGCGATAATGCGAAATTGTTAACATGGGTGGCGATATAATATTTATTTTTCTAGATGTACATTGCTAGATTGTTTCGAGTATTATGTACTCATTATCAATAGCTTACAGTTACAGTATAGTGGATGGTGTAAAATTGAACTCATTTAAAAACAACGAATAAGTCAAAATGCTGACGCATCTAACGGGTGAGCCGTGGTAAACGGACGTTTTTCAAATGAACAGTACTCCACTATTTTTGGGCTTAAACAAATTTTATTTACAGAAATAAGTGTGCCATAACATGCAGTCTTACAACTTAAAAAAAAATAATGTCATTCAATTACGTTGACAAATTCGGAGAGGCTCCCTAATGTTCGCCTCTACTCTCTCCAACAAATCTTAATCGATTTTAGCGATGTTTTGCTCTAGTGCTGCTCGCGATTTGACTACTGAATGAGGTTTGGTTTCCTACACACGAGATTTTAGAAAACCCCACAGGAAAAAGTTACACATTGAAAGGTCTTACAACTTAAAAAAAAATAATGTCATTCAATTACGTTGACAAATTCGGAGAGGCTCCCTAATGTTCGCCTCTACTCTCTCCAACAGATCTTAATCGATTTTAGCGATGTTTTGCTCTAGTGCTGCTCGCGATTTAACTACTGAATGAGGTTTGGTTTCCTACACACGAGATTTTAGAAAACCCCACAGGAAAAAGTTACACATTGAAAGGTCCGGTGAACGAGTGGGCCAATGCATATCTCCGAATCTAGAGATAACGTGATTAGAAAACAGCTGTCTAACAACAGCCATCGACGCTCGGGCTGTATGGGCAGTAGCTCCGTCCTGTTGGAACCAAACACGCTGGCAGTTGATTCATCGTCTTCTCAGTTAAATATTTAAAAAAAAAAATAAATTTAAAATAAAATCACTTGGCATGTTTCACTAATTTTACGTCTTTATTCCGACTAGTTTCGGCTATCAGCAATTTTCTTTGAAAAAAAAACAATTTTCCTTGAAAATGGCTGACAGCCGAAACTAGTCGGAATAAAGACGTAAAATTAGTGAAACATACCAAGTGATTTTATTTTAAATTTAATTTTTTTAAAAAATATTTAATCATACAAGATAAATTCAAATTCAAAACTATTTGAATTCGAGAAAATAAGCTTACGCTTCTTATAGTTTGCACACTTTAAACATAATATATAAAATTACGAAAAAACTATTCGTGAATATGCAAACAATGTCTTAATTAATAAGACAACTTAAGACGATAAATATCCATTGAAACAACTACTTCCCGTGCAAATACACCTCCGGATATTGAATTATACAATGAAATATTTAAAATCTAATTTAATTTGATTTGTTACAACGCTCTATTAAAGTATATGTAACGTTTAGGTCAAATTCTCTTCAAACCAACTAACAATACAAATTTAAAATGCACGGGAAGTAGTTGTTTCAATGGATATTTATCGTCTTAAGTTGTCTTATTAATTAAGACATTGTTTGCATATTCACGAATAGTTTTTTCGTAATTTTATATATTATATTTAATCATGTTCCATCAAGTGATCAATGAGAAACAAGTTGAAAATATATTCTCAGTTAATTTTGAAAGAAGTTGTTAGTCATAGTGGCATAGCAATCACTGTCACAGTGATTCCGTTTTCCACAAAAAAATAAGGGCCTATGGCACCAAACTTTCCGATGCCACACTATACTGTAAGTTTAGGACTGTGCAGTGGTCTTTGATGTTAAGTTTGTGGATTGATAGCGGTCCAGTATCGAAAGTTTTGACGATTGGCAGTACCATTTAGGTGAAAATGAGCCTCATTACTTATTATCACAATCGCATCGGGCGCATCTGGCAAAAATTGGAGAATTGCTTCAGCAAAAGCTGCATGTTATGAAGAATAGTTGAACCTTTGTTTGTATAACTGAGGTTTTTATTGTGACTATAGTTTCGACAACTTTAACTTGTCATTATAAAATTCGTTCGCTCCACAGTCCACTATGGCATGATCGCAAGTAATCAAGGTAGCCTGCGAAACTGCAGGGTCAGGGGATGACACTCATTCCCACCCCACACTCCCACCACCTTTACCCCCTGACTACTACCCGTCGCACAAACTTCTGTTTCCCACGGATCACATTGTATTTCTGAAAGAAAAAATCTCTTTATGTTTATGTCTGCGGATCCAGTAATAAAAATTCTCAAGCGCTGCCACTAATATCTTTGGTTCAAGTGCTGTTGATTTATCACGTGCTTAATTAAATGTCATTTGGATAGATGACGCTGTTACTTGGTGAAATTCCATAATATGTAGGAAATAAAACACGATCGTTTGAGAATTTTCACAGTTTTTAATGTCGAACACTGCGACAATTGTTTCGCCACACAGTGGCTTCATCAGGCAGATGAGTAAACAATTGTCGCAGTGTTCGACATTAAAACTGTGAAAATTCTCAAACGATCGTGTTTTATTTCCTACACTTAATTCATAATGTAGCACTAAACCCAGACCTAGATTCCGATCACCTATCAATCCAATTCTCCCTGAATAAAGATCCACCTACCCCTATTCCCCCCACAATCATTTACAGACATAAAGACTGCGACATAGACAAAGTGACAAGAGACATGACAAACTTTATACAATCCCATCAACAAATAAACCAGACATCCATTTCCCTGTTTCTGTCTAAACTAGCAAATAGTATACAAAAACATACCCCAATTTATACTAAAAAAAACCCTACAAATATCCCCTCCCAAAATTCATCCTAAGATTAATCAAATACAAAAGATAGATTTACAGAGACATCCGACAAACAGATGACTATAATCTAAAACAAACATTTAACAAACTAAACAATGACATAAGAGACTTATCAGAGAAAACAAGACGGACATGTGGATAAATACGTGCAAGGACATTAACGAAAAGCAAGGAAAAGATTACTGGAATGCTATCAAAAAACTACCGCAATATAGAAAGAACGATCCTCTCCACAAAATAAAACATCCTCTAACAAACGATATCATCACTGACCAACAATCAATAGCAGATACGTTTGCAGACCACTTCGACAAAATATACAAATTTACCTATGATGATACATATGACAACGACTTCCTAAACCACGTAAATGACTGGTATATGTCCTTTAAACAAATCCCTGCATCCCACTCCCATGACGATGAAATAAAGGAAGAACAATACTATGCCACACTGCATAAAGATAAAAATACAGCACCCGGTTATGATGACGTCTCCCGTGTAGTCCTTAAATCCCTTCCAGAAAGTATACACACTTATATTTTAAAAATCTTTAATTATGTCTTTCAGGCGCTAGAATTGCCACAGGAATGGAAGCGGGGTACCATCATCTGTATCCCTAAACCCGAAAATGATCCTCTTGCACCTTCTAGTTATCGCCCCATTACCCTGCCCCTCCTGGACAAGGTGTTTGAGGACATAATTAAAGATAAAATCCTTGACCATATTTCAAAACGTATTCCCCCCTACCAATTTGGTTTTGTCAAACACCGATCCACCTCGCTCCCTCTTTCCATCCTGACTTCAAACTGCCAGACTGCACACCTCGAAGGAAAAAAATCCGCCGTCCTCTTTTTGGATATAAAAAAGGCATTCGACTCAATATGGCATCGAGGTGTGTTGTTTAAATGCCACTCACTAAATATCCCACACTATCTCCTGAATTTAATCGACAGTTTCCTCTCACTTAGATCCATAAACATCAAAATCCGCAACATCCTCTCAAGATCCTTTAGCCCCGAACAAGGTGTTCCCCAAGGCTTACCTCTTTCGCCGCTTCTTTACAACCTATTCGTCCTAGATATTTATAACCCCGACCCCAAATTCCTAAACCCTCATGCTTACCCCTTGCTATACGCAGACGACACAGCACGTTTGAAAAAGCTTTAACCACCCTCCAAGACCTAATCGATACAATTCAAATGTGGTTCGCAAAATGGAGAATTTCTATTAATCCGAACAAGTCCAAACTCTTGATTCCTTTCCACCGTCCAAACAATTCCCCACTGTCAATCTCCCTATTCAATGACCAAATTACACCTTCCTCAACCTGCAAATGCCTCGGTGTGATTATCGACCAGAAATTTACATTCAAATCCCATGCCCTGCCCATATCCTTAAAGACAAAGCCAAGAAAAGATCGCGTCATTTCAGAACTCTCGCCTACAAAAAACAGGGAATTACGACCAACACCGCTGTTCACATATACAAGATGATTTGTCGCCCTCTTCTTGACTACGCAGCCATCCTTTCCCACAATCCTCGTCCATCCGTGTTAAGACACCTACAAGTTGCTGAGCGTTCAGCCCTACGCACACTAACTAAAATCCTTCAAATCCCCTCCTCTACGAAATAACAAAAATAATACCTATTGAATACCGCCTCAAATACCTTGCTGAAAAATTCGCCACCAACCCCGTTAACCTAGACATCCTATCCCACATGTGCCTTGCAAGTAATCCTGACATCGATCCTAAATACAAAAACCCGCATAGTAGCATATTTCAATTCATTTCATCAAGACACTAACTGACGGACCTACAGACAATACCATGACAATTGACAATTTTGGCGGAAAGACCACGGGTCTATAGCCGATTGGCAATAGTAATAATATGTTATTGAATTATATATATATATAGGTACATACTATGTAATATTGCTTGTTGTCAATAAAGATTGTTGATATATATGTAAAAGCGGCCGTGTAAGAGTAAAAACGATATTCTTCCATTAACCTTTCCGAAATGTTTATTACCTCCTTTTGCTGGCTACGGATTTGGCCGATTTTATATGATAAAGATAATATCCTAAATCTAAAAGATTCAACAAAAAGTCTATATGTATATTATTACCAAATAGTTATACAGCGACTTCTTTTATATATTTTTATATTTCATTTCATTTATTTACGGATTCTCCTTTTACATAAATTTACAATATTAGTATTAAATTGGTTCAGTCACTCGAATAATTTGGTTAGACGAAATAAATGTTTGTATATTATATTAACGTCAGATCAAATATATGGAGTATATTTTAAACTTCACATTATTTAGTTGTTCTATACGCGTGGCGCATGAAGTAAAATTTCGAGTTTAGAAAAGCCCAGAAAATTTGTCTCGGGTCGCTGCGCGACCCTCGACAAATTTTCACGGGGCTTTTCTAAACTCGAAATTTTACTTCATGCTTAGTCTGGGAGTGGAAAACACTCGTTTAAAGCTTTAAATTGAAGTCATTTAAAAATCAATGAATGTCAGAAAATTTATAGCTAAACTAATTAAGAAAAAGTAATGTGATTTTATAAAAATAATGATATACCATGAATTTGATACAACAATTGCTGATATTCCCTGTTTTTTTTTTAAGTTTAATTTATAGCTTTAAACAAGTGTTTTCCACTCCCAGACTAAGCATGAAGTAAAATTTCGAGTTTAGAAAAGCCCCGTTAAAATTTGTCGAGGGTCGCGCAGCGACCCGAGACACATTTTCTGGGCTTTTCTAAACTCGACATTTTACTTCATGCGCCACGCGTACAAAACACTATAATATTGTCAAAATTTATGCCTTCACTTAAAATCTGTGTTTTATACGCGTGGCGCATGAAGTAAAATTTCGAGTTTAGAAAAGCCCAGAAAATTTGTCTCGGGTCGCGCAGCGACCCGAGACAAATTTTCACGAGGCTTTTCTAAACTCGAAATTTTACTTCATGCTTAATCTGGGAGTGGAAAACACTTGTTTAAAGCTGTAAATTATACTTAAAAAAACAGGGAATATCAGCAATTGTTGTATCAATTTCATGGTATATCATTAATTTTATAAAATCACATTACTTTTTCTTAATTATTTTAGCTATACATTTTCTGACATTCATTGATTTTTAAAAGACTTCAATTTGAAGCTTGAAACGAGTGTTTTCCACTCCCAGACTAAGCATGAAGTAAAATTTCGAGTTTAGAAAAGCCCCGTGAAAATTTGTCGAGGGTCGCGCAGCGACCCGAGACAAATTTTCTGGGCTTTTCTAAACTCGAAATTTTACTTCATGCGCCACGCGTATAGATCACTATAATATTGTCAAATTTATGTATATTCGAAGTTCACTTAAAATCTGTGTTTTATACGCGTGGCGCATGAAGTAAAATTTCGAGTTTAGAAAAGCCCAGAAAATTTGTCTCGGGTCGCTGCGCGACCCTCGACAAATTTTCACGGGGCTTTTCTAAACTCGAAATTTTACTTCATGCTTAGTCTGGGAGTGGAAAACACTCGTTTAAAGCTTTCAATTGAAGTCTTTTAAAAATCAACGAATGTCAGAAAATTTATAGTTAAACTAATTAAGAAAAAGTAATGTGATTTTATAAAAATAATGATATACCATGAAATTGATACAACAAATGCTGATATTCTCTGTTTTTTTTTTAAGTTTAATTTATAGCTTTAAACAAGTGTTTTCCACTCCCAGACTAAGCATGAAGTAAAATTTCGAGTTTAGAAAAGCCCCGTGAAAATTTGTCGAGGGTCGCGCAGCGACCCGAGACAAATTTTCTGGGCTTTTCTAAACTCGAAATTTTACTACATGCGCCACGCGTATAAAACACTGATTTAAAGTGTGGTTCAAATATACATAAATTCACAATATTTTTGTATGAAGTAAAACTGGGCTGTTGGTTTCATTGTGTGTACTTTCAAGGGTCTCAATTGGGATGCTGTTGAAAAACGCGTCCGTGTGCGGACTGAATATAATTTGGGCGGGGGCGTCTGAACAGAAACTTCGGAAATCAAGCGTAGGTATGGAAATAATTTGCTGGAACCTTAAATTTTCGGCCAGGACCGGTCGACCCCAACATACCTGGTATTGGGTCTACAAGTATAGATTAGGTAATATGTTTTGATTAATTTAAAGTTTTAAAGTCCAGCCCTTTGAACGTTTTTAATACCATTCGATCTTTGAATACATGATTTAGAGTAGGCTTTGAATTTAAAATTAGATTGGTACTACTGAGTTTGAACCACCATTCAATTAGCATTCTGGGCTACTGCACAAAAAGAAAATCCGCCTACTCTAAATTATAATTTAAACGATCGCATGGTAGTATCTGCTAAAAAGGAAAAGTAATTAAGTACACAAGAAAATAACAAAATTGAATAACGTTTGCACGGTATATTAAAGAGTAAAGATGAATTATCCTTAGAACCGTGATAAAGCTCTATGCTAACGTCTATTAATAAAGCTGTGGCTGGTTATTGCATTGGACCCCTCAATTGTGAAGAAAGTGGAACTTTCTTCACAATTGAGGGGTCCAATGCAATAACCAGCCAAGTCCCGTTTTATAAAATGTTGAGGAGAGACAAAAAACTGTTTACGTGCAAGAAAAAAACAACATAATGGTTATTATGCATGCAACTAATAATACTCCAATGAATGCACTGCAAATTTAAACCAGATTATTGCATGCTATATCACAGAATTTTAACTTTATAAGAATATTGAATACACAACCCATTTTCTCATAAAAATGGACTTGGCTGATTATTGTATTGGATCCCTCAATTCTTATTTACTCTCCCTCATTCATAACGTTCACCCTATTGGTCTACTGGTTTTTATACGGGTGGTGCGCTTGGGGGGTGAAATGACAAGCGCGTGCGCATGTATTATTTCCTACCCTAAAGAAAAGGGCGTCTGGCAACAGAAACCAATCGAATTCCACTAAACTATTCAATTTCTCGGAAGGGATGATTTGTTATGCAACCAATAGCATTAAGATTTGAACTTTGCCAATAATTTCTTGAGAATTACATGTGTTTTTTTTTTCAAAAAGTAAAAAACAGAAAAGCAGCGTTAATGAATAATTAATAATTACCCCAAATTCAATGGATAATTATTGTCTTAGTAGTCCTATTAATTAAGACATATTGTTTGCAGTTTATACGAACATTGTCGTAATTTTTTATATATTATGTTTAAAGTTTTGCAAACTAAAAGAAGTGTAAATTGTTGAAAAAGGTTACAAGTATTTTAATTAAAGCCTAAGGTTATTCTCTCAAATAGTTTTGAGTTTGAAATATTTACGTTTAACCCAAATTGCTTCGAGGGCCAAAATTAACACTTAACATTTTTCAAAGGCCGCATTTTTATTTAATTTTTTGCAATATCACGGTTTTTTTTATATTTATACAAATGGTTCTTTTTTGGCTTTTTTCATATTTTTCCAAAAGTTAGAAATCTAAAATTGCTTGAATAACTTTCTCATTTATCACTTGGTGAAACATTTTGAAATAATATTGAAGGATAAATTAAAAACACTTGGTTTGTTTCACTCTTGATAATGCCGTAACAAGCGAAACTAGTCGAGTAAATAGAAACAAATAGTGAAACAAACCAAGTGTTTTTAATTTATCCTTCAATATTATCTAAAATTGCGTTTTAATTGTATTTTTTTGCTTAGAATTGTAAACAATTACCCGTGATTATTTGAGTAAAGAAAAAAGGAGCAACTGTTCAAAAAGGGAGACAAAATTTGTACACTTTAATTGGAGAATATAGAGTAAGTTATATTCTCCAATTAAAGTGTACAAATTTTGTCTCACTTTTTGAACAGTTGCTCCTTTTTTCTTTACTCAAATAATCACGGGTAATTGTTTACAATTCTAAGCAAAAAAATTCGTATTGCACAAACATGTATACTTTCGATATACACAATTTAAAGTTCTATTTAAAAAAAAAAACGTACGAGGATATTTTCTTTTAAGTATACTTTATTTATTTATTGATTTATTATGTGTTAACTACAGTTTTACAATCGTCAATATAGAAATATAAACTTAATTACTAGAACCTAATCATAATAAAATATATATAGTGAAGCATTACACAAGAATGTGTAATACGACACCAGTAATAATCATAGAATGACACAGACATAGAGATGGCCAGGTGGTTCGTGCTGCATGTGTGTGTAATATTAATTAATATTATTAGTTAAGACATAGATATTCATTAAATGTTACTACGATCATTATATTAATTAAATATTTTATAAAAAAAGTGTTGTAAAGTTTTTTTTATAAATAAATAAATAAATGTACCTACATATTTTGAAAGCGAAACACTTGATTAGAAATAAACATTTGTAAAATTAATGTGAGATGTGATTTGAGCTCAACAACATTTCAGTGTTTTATACGCGTGGCGCATGAAGTAAAATTTCGAGTTTAGAAAAGCCTGAAAATTTGGTTTGGTCGCGTAGCGCTACGCGCTACGCGACCAAACCAAATTTTCAGGCTTTTCTAAACTCGAAATTTTACTTCATGCTTAATCTGGGATTGGAAAACACTCCTTTATAGCTTCAATTTGAACATTTTTAAAAAACGACAAGGTATTTCTAAACTCGAAATGTTACTTCATGCTTAATCTGGGAGGGGAAAAACTCGTTCTAAACTTTAAATGTTAGTTTTATTTGTATGACTTGTGTGAACTGCTGTCAGTATTAACACCAATAAACTATTATTATTACTATTATGTTTTTGTTTTTGATCTGATGATTTTTAACACTAAAATCTCAATTCAAGTAGGATTTTTCAGAAAAACTAGTTAATTCATCTAACAATGATTACGATTACAAATGTACCTATTACCACGCACCTCCTCAAATTATTTGTATCAACTACCAATTTAATAAAGGATCTGAGGATCAGGTAAATGCTTCTTGCTCAGGAGTATCTGTCTTTTTTATTATCTGCCCATTTACATGTTAAAATTTTAAAAAAGTTCTAAATACAAGGAATTTTTCATTTAGGTATTCAGATATTCGTGATCTTATTAAAAACTTTCAATTTGAAGACTCTTGAGGGTCTCTAATCCCAGACTAAGCATGAAGTAAAATTTCGAGTTTAGAAAAGCCTGAAAATTTGGTTTGGTCGCGTAGCGCGAAGCGCGGAGCGGCCAAACCAAATTTTCAGGCTTTTCTAAACTCGAAATTTTACTTCATGCGCCACGCGAATAAAACATTGGTTTAAAGTGAAGTTCAAAATATACTGCTTAGTTTTGATTCATCATTTTACAAACGTTTATATGAACAATGTTTATATTAATGGTCACTTTGTGTCCGAAATGAATGTACATTTAGTAATTCAAATAAACTTGTGAAGAAAGGTTATTAGTGCTTTATTCGTCAAATTAATTTGATCTTCACACAACTTAATCAATCAACTCATCAAACAAAACTTGATTATTTGATAATGAATCACTTCCAATTATGAAAAGCAGCGTTTTATGTTTTCGTTTTTGATCTGATGGTTTCTAACACTAAAATCTAAATTTAAGCAGGATTTTTCAGAAAAACTAGTTGAGATATTTCAATCCTAGTTTCAGGATTTTAAATCTTGTTGTTTGAAGCAAAATTGGTTGATTCAATAGTTCGTGGTTTTTGCATAATTTTTCAAACAAGATTACCTCAAAAAGTAACAATGTTTTCACTAAATCTCAACTTTGTCAAGAATTTTCAGAAAAACTAGTTAAGATATTTTAACCCTAACTTCGGGATCTTAAAGTGTGTTCATCTGCTTCGATACCTCAGTATGTGGAAATGAGGAGAGAGGAATGAAGAGCTGGATGGCGGAGGAGTATATGAAGCGTGTGTTTTGTGGAGAGCAAAAGGAGGCTTTTCTAAACTCGAAATTTTACTTCATGCGCCACCGGTACAAAACAGTGACATATTACGAAGTTTAAAACACACCTCTAAACTTTACATTGCATCAGAGTTTTGTACCGGTGGCGCATGAAGTAAAATTTCGAGTTTAGAAAAGCCTGAAAATTTGTATTTGCCGGGCTCGCTTCGCTCCGCCCGGCAAATACAAATTTTCAGGCTTTTCTAAACTCGAAATTTTACTTCATGCTTAGTCTGGGAGTGGAAAACACTCGTTTAAAGCTTCAAATTAAATTATTTTAATAATTTTAAACTTAAAATGAGTGTGTTCCCCTCCCAGACTAAGCATGAAGTAAAATTTCAAGTTTAGAAAAGCCTGAAAATTTGGTTTGGTCGCGTAGCGCGAAGCGGCCAAACCAAATTTTCAGGCTTTTCTAAACTCGAAATTTTACTTCATGCGCCACCGGTACAAAACCCTGACATATTACGAAGTTTAAAACACACCTCTAAACTTTACATTGCATCAGTGTTTTGTACCGGTGGCGTATGAAGTAAAATTTCGAGTTTAGAAAAGCCTGAAAATTTGTATTTGCCGGGCTCGCTTCGCTTCGCCCGGCAATTACAAATTTTCAGTCTTTTCTAAACTCGAAATTTTACTTCATGCTTAGTCTGGGAGTGGAAGACACTCGTTTAATGCATCAAATTAAATTATTTTAATAAACCGAGCGACAGCAAATGTACAACGTATGCTTGTGTATACTTAAAAGAAAAATTCACGTTATGAAAATGTTCGGTGTGACATCAAACTCTCTGTATGCATATTTAAATGAAAATTTCCCTGTATATTGCTTTCCCGATAGATTATTGTTTTATGGTAAATTTTTTCACTTTTATCTGAATTATCATTTTGAGTGCTCATACGAGCAATCATTCAAGCAATTATTGGAGCAATCACTTGAGCGATCATTCCAGCAATAATTTGAGTTATCTCTCAAGCAATCACGCTTGAGCTATTATTCATTTTTAATAATAATAATAATAATAATAATAGTAATTTATTTTCAAGAAATAACTAATTACAAGGTAATACATATAAATGAAAATGTGTCAGCAAAATACAATTTAGAAATTATAAAATTAAATAAATAGAAACAAAGTTAGAAAATATAAAATTAAATAAATAGAAACAAAGTTAATAAACGGGAAACAAACAAAAAAGAACTTAGAGAAAAATGCATATCAACTTGAATATATCCTATTTCGAGAAGGCGTTTTTTTTTATATATTTATTTATTTATTTATTTTTTATTTGATGTATTTCAGAGTTCGTTTAAGGAGTATAATTCTTTCTGACACAGATATTCATGCAGAGATTGCGAGAAAGTCAGTTGGGAGGGTGTGAGTAATGTGAAAGAAAGAAGTTGGAGGGCGGCGCTGGATGAAAGAGGGACGGGTGTCAAGGGGTGTAAGAATATTATTAGATGCAGGCCAGCGTAACTATTATTAAAATCTAATAAATAAGTGAGTAAAGGGGGAGACGTAGGGAATTTTAATCTAGGCAAATTTAGTTGTAATTTTGGAAAGAAAAGCATTTGTTTTTTTGTGTTTATTATTTTTTTTTCTCTCCTTTTGTTATTATGTGTGTATTGGTTGGTATTATATATATTTTTAACATAAATAAGACACTTAAACTTTGTTTGTATAACTGAGGTTATTTTATTGTGACTATAGTTTCGACAACTTTAACTTGTCATTATCAGACCTACTTGTAGTCTGATAATGACAAGTTAAAGTTGTCGAAACTATAGTCACAATAAAAAAACCTCAGTTATACAAACAAAGTTTAAGTATCTTATTTATGTTAATAATGATGTATGTTTATGTTAATAATAATGTATGAGGCTGTTGAGGCTTCTACTTCGTAGAAGCCTCAACAGTTAACATATATATTTTTGTTCATTTTGTACACTGCATTGTATGTTAATTTTTGATCCCAAATAAAGGTTATTTATATATAAGCGTGTTCATTTCTAAACAAAATTGGAGCTTTTAAAATCGATTTAATAATTTGTGATGATAAACCTGGACACGACAAAATACACAGACTAATACTAAAAGCCCTTCCCTCTACCATTCATACATACATCCTAAAACTCCTCAATTTTAATTATACTCGTCAAATTTTTCCCTCTGAATGGAAACACGGAATAATAACCTGCATCCATAAACCTAAAACTGACCCTCTACAATCAAATAACTACCGTCTTATAACCCTCCTCCCCGTGCTCGGAAAATTGTACGAATCTCTCCTTAAAGAAAAAATACTCAACCATGCATTACCTCAAATCCCGATCTACCAATATGGCTTCCTACCAAATCGCTCCACAACACTGCCTTTAACTATCCTTACATCCAACTGCCAAACAGCTCATCTAGAAGGCAAAAAATCGGCCACTATTTTTCTTGATGTATCTAAGGCCTTCGATTCCGTTTGGCACCGAGGCCTTTTGTATAAATGCAGTATCCTTAATCTACCCAACCACCTCATCAACCTAATCCAAAACTTCCTTCTCAATCGCGAACTTAAAATCCGTATACGACAAACCTTATCGTCGAAATTTTATCCCGAACAAGGTGTTCCTCAAGGCTCCCCTCTATCTCCTCTATTATACAACATATATTGCTCCGACTTATACCATCCCAATCCCAACTTCACAGACCCAACCTGTTATCCCCTGCAGTTTGCGGATGATACTGCCTTAATCACCCATCTATCAACCCTAGCCTCAACCCTAAACTCCCTCCAACAATTTATAAACCGATCAGCCACTTGGTTTTCCAAGTGGAGGCTTAAAATTAATCCCAACAAATCCCAACTTTTCCTACCCTACCATCGTATTCCACTAAATCCTCTTTCCATAACCACCTAGGAATCCTTTTAGACCCTTCAAAAACACACCTCCGATATAAAAGCAAACATCGTAAAGCGAGCGAAACATTTCCGTTGCCTGACTTACAAAAATCAAGGAATTAGTACCAACACCTGTACTAAAATTTAAAAAATGATTTGCCGTCCCATCCTAGACTATAGCTCCATCCTATATATAATTCCATGCAATGTCACCATAAACAACCTTGAAGTAGCTGAAAGATCTTCCCTCCGTACCTTCACCAAACTTCGATACCCTCAAAATCCCCTCCACAACCCATCCAATGTACTCATTTACGAAACAACACAAATTACCCTAATAAAAGAAAGACTTCGATTTCTTGCAGAACGATTCGCATGTAACGAGTCGAATTACGAACATCTTAAAAAAATGTGCATCCCTAGAAACCCCGATATAATCCTAAAATACAAAAACCCACCCATAACCCTATATGAATACATCTCCTCCTTTTACGCAACTATCCTACCTTGAAATAGACAAAAAAAAAACAAACTCACATATAGCACAGGGCAGAAAGACCTATGGTCGATAGCCCTTACAGAAAAGGGATATATAAATTATTTACATATATGTATACATATTACAAAATGTATTTTATTACGATGTATTTCTTTTTTAATAAAGATATTTGTGATGCTTTTATAATTTTCCAAACGAGATTACCTCAAAATCTAACGTTGTTTTCACTAAATCTCAACTTTGACACGATTTTCCAGAAATACTATTTGGAATATTTTAACCCCTTTTCCAAAATCTTAAAGCCTGTTTATTTCTAAGCAAAATTTAAGCTTTTGACACTAATTTAATAATTAATATTTTTTTTATAATTTTCCAAACAAGATTACCTCAAAATCTAACGGTGTTTTCACTAAATGTCAACTTTGACACGATTTTTCAGAAAAACTAGTTGAGATATTTTAACCCTTTTCTAAGAATCTTAAAGCGTGTTTATTTCTAAGCATAACTTGAGCTTTTGACATTGATTTAATAACTTATAATTTTTTTATAGTTTTCCAAACAAGGTTACCTCCAAATCTTACGTTGTTTTCACTAAATCTAATTTTGACACTATTTTTCAGAAAAACTAGTTAAGATATTTTAACCCCTCTTTTAAAATCCTAAGGCCTGTTTATCTGTAAGCAATATTTTAGCTTTTGGTGTCGATTTACTAATTAATATTTTTCTTATAATTTTCCAAACAAGATTATCTCAAAATCTAACATTGTTTTCACTAAATCTCAACTCTGACATGATTTTTTAGAAAAACTAGTTGAGATATTTTAACCTCTCTTTCAGAATCTTAAGGCGTGTTTATTTCTAAGCAAAATTTAAGCTTTTCGTGTTGATTTAACTACTTATATTTTTCTTTTAATTTTCCAAACAAGATTACCTCAAAATCTAACATTGTTTTCACTAAATCTCAACTTTGACACGATTTTCCAGAAAAACTATTTGGAATATTTTAACCCCTTTTCCAAAATCTTAAAGCCTGTTTATTTCTAAGCAAAATTTAAGCTTTTGACATTAATTTAATAATTTATATTTTTTTTATAATTTTCCAAACAAGATTACCTCAAAATCTAACGGTGTTTTCACTAAATCTCAACTTTGACACGATTTTTCAGAAAAATTAGTTGAGATATTTTAACCCCTTTCTAAGAATCTTAAAGCGTGTTTATTTCTGAACATAACTTAAGTTTTTGGCATTGATTTAATAACTTATAATTTTTTTATAATTTCCAAACAAGGTTACCTCAAAATCTAACGTTGTTTTCACTAAATCTCAACTTTGACACGATTTTCCAGAAAAACTATTTGGAATATTTTAACCCCTTTTCCAAAATCTTAAAGCCTGTTTATTTCTAAGCAAAATTTAAGCTTTTGACATTAATTTAATAATTTTTTTTTTATAATTTTCCAAATAAGATTACCTCAAAATCTAACGGTGTTTTTACTACATCTCAACTTTGACACGATTTTTCAGAAAAATTAGTTGAGATATTTTAACACACTTCTAAGAATCTTAAAGCGTGTTTATTTCTAAGCATAACTTGAGCTTTTGACATTGATTTAATAACTTATAATTTTTTTATAGTTTTCCAAACAAGGTTACCTCAAAATCTAACGTTGTTTTCACTAAATCTCATTTTTGACACGATTTTTCAGAAAAACTAGTTGGGATATTTTAACCTCTCTTTCAGAATCATAGAGCTTGTTTATATCCAAGCAAAATTCAAGCGTTTGACATTAATTAATTAATTATATATTTTTATAATACCTCCAAATCTAACGACTTTTCTCCATTAAATCTCAACTCTCTACAGTGACACGATTTTTTCAGAAAAAACTTAACTTCAGGATTTGAATGCGTTTGTTTGTATAACTAAGACTTTATTAAGAGACTATAGTTTCGACAACTTTAACTTGTCATTTTCAAACTCAAAGTATTTGTGAATTATGATGTATAACGAAGTAGTAAAGCCCGTTATTTCCAAGCAAAACTAATGGTTTTAATTATAGACTAAATAGTTCATGAATTTGGTGGTTTAGCATACCAATTTCGTCAACTTTGACGGCTGTGTCCGGGAATGTTTTAGCTATAAATTTTCATTGATTTTTAAATGAGTTCAATTTGAAGCTTTAAACGAGTGTTTTCCACTCCCAGACTAAGCATGAAGTAAAATTTCAAGTTTAGAAAAGCCCCGCGTAGAAAATTTGTCGAGGGTCGCGCAGCGACCCGAGACAAATTTTCACGGGGCTTTTCTAAACTCGAAATTTTACTTCATGCGCCACGCGTATAAAACACAGATTTTAAGTGAACTTCGATTATACATAAATTTGACAATATTATAGTGTTCTATACGCGTGGCGCATGAAGTAAAATTTCGAGTTTAGAAAAGCCCAGAAAATTTGTCTCGGGTCGCTGCGCGACCCTCGACAAATTTTCACGGGGCTTTTCTAAACTCGAAATTTTACTTCATGCTTAGTCTGGGAGTGGAAAACACTCGTTTCATGCTTCAAATTGAAGTCTTTTAAAAATCAATGAATGTCAGAAAATTTATAGCTAAAATAATTAAGAAAAGGTAATGTGATTTTATAAAAATAATGATATACCATGAAATTAATACAACAATTGCTGATATTCCCTGTTTTTTTTAAAGTTTAATTTACAGCTTTAAACGAGTGTTTTCCACTCCTAGACTAAGCATGAAGTAAAATTTCGAGTTTAGAAAAGCCTCGTGAAAATTTGTCGAGGGTCGCGCAGCGACCCGAGACAAATTTTCTGGGCTATTCTAAACTCGAAATTTTACTTCATGTGCCACGCGTATAAAACACGGATTTTAAGTGAACTTCGAATAGGCATAAATTTGACAATATCATAGTGTTTTATACGCGTGGCGCATGAAGTAAAATTTCGAGTTTAGAAAAGCCCAGAAAATTTGTCTCGGGTCGCTGCGCGACCCTCGACAAATTTTCACGGGGCTTTTCTAAACTCGAAATTTTACTTCATGCTTAGTCTGGGAGTGGAAAACACTTGTTTAAAGCTATAAATTAAACTTAAAAAAAAAACAGGGAATATCAGCAATTGTTGTATCAATTTCATGGTATATCATTATTTTTATAAAATCACATTACTGTTTCTTAATTAGTTTAGCTATAAATTTTCTGATATTCATTGATTTTTAAAAGACTTCAATTTAAAGCTTTAAACGCGTGTTTTCCACTCCCAGACTAAGCATGAAGTAAAATTTCGAGTTTAGAAAAGCCCCGTGAAAATTTGTCGAGGGTCGCGCAGCGACCCGAGACAAATTTTCTGGGCTTTTCTAAACTCGAAATTTTACTTCATGCGCCACGCGTATAGAACAACTAAATAATATGAAGTTTAAAATATACTCCATATATTTGATCTGACGTTAATATATTATACAAACATTTATTTCGTCTAACCAAATTATTCGAGCGACTGAAGCAATTTGCCAAACAAATTATACTAATATTGTAAATTTATGTAAAAGTAGAATCCGTAAATAAATGAAATGAAATATAAAAATATATAAAAAAAGTCTATTTACTACTAACTATTTACTACTAACTAGACTTTTTGTTGAATCTTTTGGATTTAGGATATTATCTTTATCATATAAAATCGACCGAATCCGTAGCCAGCAAAAGGAGGTAAAAAACATTTCGGAGGGGTTAATGGAAGAATATCGTTTCTACTCTTACACGGCCGCTTTTACATATATATCAACAATCTTTATTGACAACAAGCAATATTACATAGTATGTACCTATATATATATATATAATTCAATAACATATTATTACTATTGCCAATCGGCTATCGGCCGCCAAAATTGTCAATTGTCATGGTATTGTCTGTAGTTCCGTCAGTTAGTGTCTTGATGAAATGAATTGAAATATGCTAGTAGGCGGGTTTTTGTATTTAGGATCGATGTCAGGATTACTTGCAAGGCACATGTGGGATAGGATGTCTAGGTTAAAGGGGTTGGTTGCGAATTTTTCGGCAAGGTATTTGAGGCGGTATTCAATAGGTATTATTTTTGTTGTTTCGTAGAGGAGGGGATTTGACGGATTGTGTAGGGGATTGTTGGGGTGTCTCATTTTAGTTAGTGTGCGTAGGGCTGAACGTTCAGCAACTTGTAGGTGTCTTAACACGGATGGACGAGGATTGTGGAAAAGGATGGCTGCGTAGTCAAGAAGAGGGCGACAAATCATCTTGTATATGTGAACAGCGGTGTTGGTCGTAATTCCCTGTTTTTTGTAGGCGAGAGTTCTGAAATGACGCGATCTCTTCTTGGCTTTGTCTTTGAGGATATGGGCATGGCATTTGAATGTAAATTTCTGGTCGATAATCACACCGAGGTATTTGCAGGTTGAGGAAGGTGTAATTTGGTCATTGAATAGGGAGATTGACAGTGGGGAATTGTTTGGACGGTGGAAAGGAATCAAGAGTTTGGACTTGTTCGGATTAATAGAAATTCTCCATTTTGCGAACCACTTTTGAATTGTATCGATTAGGTCTTGGAGGGTGGTTAAAGCTTTTTCAAACGTGGGCGCATGTGAAATCAATGCTGTGTCTTCTGCGTATAGCAAGGGGTAAGCATGAGGGTTTAGGAATTTGGGATCGGGGTTATAAATATCTAGGACGAATAGGTTGTAAAGAAGCGGCGAGAGAGGTGAGCCTTGGGGAACACCTTGTTCGGGGCTAAAGGATCTTGAGAGGATGTTGCGGATTTTGATGTTTATGGATCTAAGTGAGAGGAAACTGTCGATTAAATTCAGGAGATAGTGTGGGATATTTAGTGAGTGGCATTTAAACAACACACCTCGATGCCATACTGAGTCGAATGCCTTTTTTATATCCAAAAAGAGGACGGCGGATTTTTTTCCTTAGAGGTGTGCTGTCTGGCAGTTTGAAGTCAGGATGGAAAGAGGGAGCGAGGTGGGTCGGTGTTTGACAAAACCAAATTGGGGGGGGGGGAATACGTTTTGAAATATGGTCAAGGATTTTATCTTTAATTATGTCCTCAAACACCTTGCCCAGGACTGGGGGCAGCGTAATGGGGCGATAACTAGAAGGTGCAAGAGGATCATTTTCGGGTTTAGGGATACAGATGATGGTACCCCGCTTCCATTCCTGTGGCAATTCTTGCGTCTGAAAGACATAATTAAAGATTTTTAAAATAAAAGTGTGTATACTTTCTGGAAGGGATTTAAGGACTACACGGGAGACGTTATCATAACCGGGTGCTGTATTTTTATCTTTATGCAGTGTGGCATAGTATTGTTCTTGCTTTATTTCATCGTCATGGGAGTGGGATGCAGGGATCTGTTTAAAGGACATATACCAGTCATTTACGTGATTTAGGAAGTCGTTGTCATATGTATCATCATAGGTAAATTTGTATATTTTGTCGAAGGTGTCTGCAAACGTATCTGCTATTGATTGTTGGTCAGTGATGATATCGTTTGTTAGAAGATGTTTTATTTTGTGGAGAGGATCGTTCTTTCTATATTTCGATAGTTTTTTGATAGCATTCCAGTAATCTTTTCCTTGCTTTTCGTTAATGTCCTTGCACGTATTTATCCACATGTCCGTCTTGTTTTCTCTGATAAGTCTCTTATGTCATTGTTTAGTTTGTTAAATGTTTGTTTTAGATTATAGTCGTCTGTTTGTCGGATGTCTCTGTAAATCTGTCTTTTGTATTTGATAAATCTTAGGATGAATTTTGGGAGGGGATATTTGTAGGGTTTTTTTAGTATAAATTGGGGTATGTTTTTGTATATTATTTGCTAGTTTAGACAGAAACAGGGAAATGGATGTCTGGTTTATTTGTTAATGGGATTGTATAAAGTTTGTCATGTCTCTTGTCACTTTGTCTATGTCGCAGTCTTTATGTCTGTAAATGATTGTGGGGGGAATAGGGGTAGGTGGATCTTTATTCAGGGAGAATTGGATTGATAGGTAATCGGAATCTAGGTCTGGGTTTAGTGCTACATTATGAATTAAGTGTAGGAAATAAAACACGATCGTTTGAGAATTTTCACAGTTTTTAATGTCGAACACTGCGACAATTGTTTACTCATCTGCCTGATGAAGCCACTGTGTGGCGAAACAATTGTCGCAGTGTTCGACATTAAAAACTGTGAAAATTCCCAAACGATCGTGTTTTATTTCCTACATATTATGGAATTTCACCAAGTAACAGCCTCATCTATCCAATATGAATTAAGTGTTGTATATACATATAAAAATTCAAAAATTTTACATTTTGAAAATGTCGGGTGGGGGGTTTGAACCTTCATATCCTTCCCTCGCTACGGCCTTGAAATCGACATTTCAATGACGAGTGAACAGTATATTATTATTATGTGCAATGATCTTCACTTCTAATTTTCACTTTTGTAATATTTTTTTTTCCAGTTCAGATCATTTATAATTTATAATTTTTGTTAAATTGATGTAAATAAATTAGTACATTTTTAATGACGACTAAATAGTATATTATAGATAATTATAATAGTGTTATAAATAATATACATAATCATCTTCCCTATTGACATATCAATGACACGTAAATAGTATCATAGATAATATACATAACCATAACATAACCCCCTTCCTGTGGATACGCGCCTGTTTGATTTTTGAATCCTAAATTTTTAATTGTATGAATTATTTAGTGAATCTAATTTCCAAATAATGTATAAATCGTATCAGGTAACTAAACTACTAAAAATATTGCGTATAAAAAAATATTTTGAAATCATCTACTAACGCCCATAGATGGCGTTATATAAAAATCTAAGGGTGTTCCAATGCTGGCAGCACTGAACGACTGTGTATCGTTAGATCCGTTCGTCTCCGCGTGCATTTCCACATTTGCTGTGTTCCTTCGTCGCAATTAAGATGAATTACGTAAATCTTGACGGAAGGTGGTACCCGAATGTGACGTTCTCGCTGGCCTTCACCTGCATGGGTCAGAATTACGTTTGGAGGGCTGTTGTGGGCATTCTGGTACGCCGAGGACGTTCAGTATGTATTCACAAATTAATTAAATGTGTGTGTATTATTACTCTTTTGCTATAGTTCTTTTCCCGATTGTATTCTTGTTTTTTGTAAGATACGATAATGTAATTTTTGGGGATGCGAAACATTAAAGGTGTGCCGTTGAATAAAGTAGGCAAAAAAGTAAAACGTGGAAATCGCAATTTTAATATAAAAAAACAAACGGGTTTTCATGCATGGCGTATGAATGCAAGTAAATAAACATGGCGGCCCGTTTGGTTTCCTCATTGAACATGTGGTTTCGAGGCGTGTATTGGGAGTTGTTTGAGATTTTTGTTTTAAATTCGTTAATAAACGACTTGACAGAAATTGCTCAATCCGGCGACAAGGCCGTAGCTAGGGTGGGGATATGGGGTTTTCAACACCCCCCTTCCCCAAAAATTTTTAAAATGTAATTTTTTTTTTCTGGCTACGCCCTTGTCCGGCGATTTAGCATAAATGCGTCACTTGAACATTTTTATTATTTTTCACGATAAGCAAATTTAAAGTGGCCTTTAACGACTAGTGTCGTCAATAAACAACTTGACAGAAATTGCTCCATCCGGCGACAAGGCCGTAGCTAGGGTGGGGATTTGGGGTTTTCAACACCCCCCTTCCCCAAAAATTTTTAAAATGTAATTTTTTTTTCTGGCTACGCCCTTGTCCGGCGATTTAGCATAAATGCGTCACTTGAACATTTTTATTATTTTTCACGATAAGCAAATTTAAAGTGGCCTTTAACGACTAGTGTTGTCAATAAACAACTTGACAGAAATTGCTCCATCCGGCGACAAGGCCGTAGCTAGGGTGGGGATTCGGGGTTTTCAACACCCCCCTTCCCCAAAAATTTTTAAAATGTAATTTTTTTTCTGGCTACGCCCTTGTCCGGCGATTTAGCATAAATGCGTCACTTGAACATTTTTATTATTTTTCACGATAAGCAAATTTAAAGTGGCCTTTAACGACTAGTGTCGTTAATAAACAACTTGACAGAAATTGCCCCAATCCCGCGACAAGGCCGTAGCTAGGGGGGGGATATGCGGTTTTCAACACCTCCCCCCCCCCGCCCTCTCCCCCCTGATATTTTCAAAACGTAAAATATTTCTATGTAAAAGCGGCCTTGTAAGAGCAAAAACAATATTTTCACCATTAAACCCCCTCCTCAAAATATTTATAACCCCCTCCGATTTTTTTTTTTTCTGTCGATGATCTTGTCCGACGGTGTAGCATAAATACGTCACTTGAACATTTTTATTATTTTTGACAATAGGCAAATTTAAAGTGGCATAACCCTTTAACTACTGGTTTCGTCAATAAACGACTTGACAGAAATTGCCCCAATCCTACGAGACAAGGCTGGGGGGGATATGGGGTTTTCAACGCTCCCCTTCCTCTCCCCCCTGATATTTTCAAAATGTAAAATATTTCTATGTAAAATTGGCCTTGTAAGAGCAAAAACAATATTTTTACCACTAAAACCCCCCTCTAAATATTTATAACCCCCTCCGATTTTTTTTCTGGCGACGGCCTTATCCGTCGATTTAGCATAAATACGTCACTTGAAAATTGTTATTTATGACAATAGGCAAATTTAAAGTAGCATACTGAATATTTTTATTATTTTAAACGGCCCGTTTCATATTTAAAGTCGACTTTAATGTTAAAAATTCTGTTTCATATTGCAAATTTAAAGCAAAAGTCGACTTTAAAGTTACGGCTTTTTGACACTTTTAATAGACAAATCCGACTTTAAAACTAAGCTAAAAATATTCTCAAACGTTGAAAAGAACTAATCGCGCGACATGGCTGCCATTAATTTCACAGAAGAAATAGAAGAATGAATCACATTTTGGATAGAAATTCTTTAAGCGATAAAAAAAGTAATGTGATTAAAAGGATAGCAGTGTTTAGAATAAGGAAAGCTTGTGTTAATGCATTTAGTGGTATGGATTTTTATTCAAAAACTTTGATTATTAAAGGCAAATTAAAGATAACGAGTTCACTTGAATCGACCAGGTTAATTTTTTAAATTGATTTTATTTCGCTAACAGGTTAAATTAAAAGTAATTCCTCTTTGTTTGTACAATTAATTGATTCAATTATTTTTATGGAATTCATTCCTTTAAAAACTTAACTTAAGAAGAAATAGAGCAAGAAAACAAAAAGGAATTGAAGGAGTTCTCAGTGATAAACGGTATTGTTATATCTTTGCATAACGTTAGCGTAAATTTCATTTTAACATAATTTGTTATTCATTTATAATTTGTGTCATGTAACTATTTATCATTATATTAAATAAAACACTTAAAAAACCTTCACCATCAGGTTGTAAACGTAGAATTTCTGTAGAGCAATATGAAAAATAGTTTTGTCTTAATAAATTGTAATAATTTAAAGTAATTTTAACATGTGATTTTTGAAAACAAATTATTCCTTAATGCTTAATGAATTTTTTAGAAATGATGTATGGATAATTAAATATTTTAGTTTTCTACAAGACGCTAAAATTAAAGCCGCAAATGTTTGTAATAGGTTATTTATACATTATTACAAAAAAATTGAATGAAAATTTAAAACGCTGAACTCAATGTTGATGATTTTTATCAGTTTTAGTTAATCGTAATACGCGTTCCATCTAAATTTTCATTAAATTTATAAATTATGACGGTATTTTTAATAAATGTACACGATTCCAGTTAATCATCAAAATTCGGATGATTTTCTTTAATTTTAAAAATTGGACACATTTTATGATTTTTCGCCAATTTTAAGAATCTCAGCAATTTTTGTGCAAAATTTAAAAACGTAGACGATCTTCATAAATGTCCACGCTTTTCAGGCTTGGCATGATTTTCCCCAACCCAAAAAAACCCAGTGGGTTTTTTCGGATTAAACCCACTTGAAAAAACCCCTGGGTTTTTTCGAATAAAACCCACCGGATTTTTTAAAATAAAAAGTAATCATTTTAATAAAAACGGAAATTAAATTAATGGAATTTTTCTTATTTTGAAAAATACATATTGAAATAAACATGTTTAACTCATGTTTTGTTTGAAATCCCAATCATTTATTTTTCCTTCTAAACTTTCACATAAACAATAGGTAAACTCGAGAAAATACAAAAAAAGTTACATAAGCCTAGTAGGTACATATTTATTTCAAAACGAAAATACTTGTGAAAGACATATAAAACATATGTAATGTAATGTTCATTGTCAGTTAAATCTGGTAAATGTGAATTGTAAAACTAAACTAAGAAAATGTAATCATAATTATAACGTTTAATTTAATTCTACCACTCGCTCTCGCACTGATTCTTATCACAAAGATATCTATATACAGTTACAAGCTTTTGCGCCTTTTCCACTCCCAGCCTATTTCGTAATTTTGACCACACCGCACCAAATGTTGAAAATAATCTTTCTATGGAAGCTGAACTAGCCGGGCAAGTATGTAATGAAGAAAAAAAATTGCAAAATCCTTCAGGCAAGGTATTGGTTTTGTCTGTTTTCAGCCGAGCTATTTTCCACCACTTTGTTGGCAAGATGTTTGAAACTACCGTTTCTTGAAATAGCGTAGGTGGAAAAACATCTGTATCCTTGATTGTAAATGCCATCACCCCAGGCAGGTACTGAGGGTATTGATCCTTAACCCAATTTTCTGCAGCTTCCTCTTGCTTAGTTGTCAGGCGTCTACCTGTATACCGCGGATCCATCATGTTGGCCAAGAAGTGGAAAGGTTCCATGGCATCTTGAAATCTCGCTCTTATAACTTCTTTGTATGGCTCCAGTTCATGACTTTCCAACAGATCGAGCCATATCTCAACAGCATCTGAAATTGTTGCGTTGTCGGCCTGCAATTTATCAAGTGTCACAGATACTTGATTAAGTTGTTTGTGAAGATGTATTGCTTGTGTATGAAGCCCAACATTGTTCAGTACGTGGGCTACCCCTTCATCAAACTTCACCTGTGGATCGGGATCAGCTTCAACGTCCATACGAATCTCAATGTACTTGTGGAAGTTTGTAATAAATGTGTTGAGACAATCCCCCTGTGAGTTCCACCGTGTATCGTTGGGTAGTTGCGGCATCAAGCCACCCTTCTTCTTTAGCCATGCATGAGGTTGGTGGTGGTTGCGAAAATATTTGTGTACTATTACAATTTGTTTTACAACCGATGCAGGAGACACCTCTTTCTCCAACAAATTCACGTAATGCGCATTGCAGCCGTAGGTTAACAGTTTGGGGAATTTTTCGGGTTGTTTGAGAATCTGCTTCATCTTCTTCATCTTGTTCTCGTTGTCCGTGCAGAGCGAAAACACCTTTTTGTTGTATTTCTCTTCAATTTTTTTAATTACTTCTTCAGCAATTGTTGCACAGTATTTCGCTGTTTTCTTGTTATCTCCTGTGTCTATGGCGTCGACGAGGTATACCTTGGAACCAGTTGCCAAACTTGAAGCGATAATTGAATCATTGGTTACACTGGACCATCCATCTTGAATTAAAGTAATTGTAGCATTCTCCAATTCCTCCTTAAAATGTCCCTCGATTTCACTCGCCGCTTCGTCCAAGAGCTTCCCTCCAAGCTGCTTTCTATTTGGTGGTTTGTATCCAGGACGAAGAGCTTCAACCATATCTACACATTCCTTATTTTCAATTACATTGAAGGGAATATTACAGGAATAAAAGAAAGACGCAATTTTACGATCTAGTATGTCCTTTTGAGCTTATGTAGTTTTGATAGCGAACTCATTCATAGTAGTCTGCTTTATCTTCATTAAATTAGAGCCCTCACTGACACTGTCACTTGCAAACTGCTCCATTGACGATTCGGATACTAAGCGAGATGTTCCCGGGGGGACGGCGGTGGATGATACCAATGAGTCTAATGACACCGAACTTGCCGAAGCTAATGCTTCATCTAATGGTTCTCGTTCCCGTCGACGCAATGTACACTTTTTCAAATGTGTTCTTATTCGTTCAATTTTTCCACTAATTTGAATTTTACAGTTTTTACACTCAACTTTGCTTTTATCTATTTGTATAACATCACTCCATTCTGGTGCTCCTTTTCTACCACTTCCCGTAATTTTCGGCATATTTTTGGATAAACTTATACGTGTTCACTCTGCACAAATTAGATTGAAACTGACGAAACTGTATTACTTAAGAATATACATCAAAATTAAAATAATAAAGCAAAATCATCTTAATTGCTCTCACAGACCCAATGTGCGCTCGTATTTATTTTAACTTTTTATAGGTAAACAAAATCTTACACGAGCGCCTGTGTTTGTTTTACCGCGGAACAAAAAAGTACGTTGCATACACTTTTCTATTTCTAACAAACAAAATGTCCCTTATTATAAATACTAATACGATAAAATTTTATTGAAGACATTTTTTTTTTATTATGATGGGCATAAATTACAGTTTTTTTTAATATATATTATATTTAAAAAAAAAAACTGTAATTTATGCATGAATGTTTGTGCACAATTACATATTTTAATTTTAACCCAGCAAACGGGAGCTACTATAGTATTCGAGATTTTTGTTAATGATACTGCTAATGCTAATACTCAATGAAAATATTATTTGGAATATTATATTTTTAAAAATATTCTCGTTAATAACATGGTTTTTGAGTTATTAATAAAAGACCTGAAAATCGTAATTGAATCATTTTTGTTTTTGTTCGACGTAAATTAAAAAGCCCCGAAAAAACCCAATAAAAACCGAAAAAACCCAATAAATCCCGGAAAACCCCACCGAAAAACCCACTGGGTAGATAACTTTTGAAAAAACCCGGATTTTTGCCAACCCTGACGCTTTTAGTGAATTTTTACATTGTCGACGATTTTTTAGTTAATTTTTTAAAGTTTTTCGGTTTGTGTGAATGTTTAATATTTTCGTTAATCTTCTAAAATTTCGACATCTTTTGCAAATTTCCAAGATGTAACAATTTGACGCCTTTTATGATGAATTTCATAGATTATTGTTGACTTTTAAATTGAAGGGCGTTTTACATGAATTTTCAAGATATCGTTTTTTTTGTCGTGAATTTACAAGGTTTTTATAAAAATTGATGACGTCAATTTTTATTAGAAAAAATCGTAATTTATTTTTTCAGTGTTAATAAATTTGATAGCTTTTCTTAATATTTAACATTTCACGACTTTCCTAATACCACATTTTTTTCTATAAAACACAAAAACACAAAATAAGCTATTGACAATTGTCGAACGAGTGTTTTCCACTCCCAGACTAAGCATGAAGTAAAATTTCGAGTTTAGAAAAGCCCCGCGTAGAAAATTTGTCGAGGGTCGCGCAGCGACCCGAGACAAATTTTTACGGGGCTTTTCTAAACTCGAAATTTTACTTCATGCGCCACGCGTATAGAAACATTGATTTATTCTAAAGTTTAAAATATTTTTCTCATTTCATAAAAAAATAATATAATTATTATTTTTACTTATTGTTTACTCCGACATTTCCAATGATATAATTGTAATATAAACAATCAAAATGAGGGTTATGCAACATTAAATTTATAAATTATGACGGTGTTTTTAATAAATTTACAAGATTCCAGTTAATCTTCAAAATTCTGATGAATTTCTTTAATTTTAAAAATTGGACACTTTTTATGACTTTTCGCCAATTTTAAGAATCTCGGCAATTTTTGTGCATTTCTTAAACTTTCGTAAAATTTAAAAACGTAGACGATCTTCATAAATGTCCACGCTTTTAGTTAATTTTTAAATTGTCGACGATTTTTTTAGTCAATTTTTGAAAGTTTGTCGGTTTGCGTGAATGTTTAAGATTTTCGTTAATCTTCTAAAATGTCGACATCTTTTGCAAATTTCCAAGATGTAATAATTTGACGCCTTTTATGATGAATTTCATAGATTATTGTTGACTTTTAAATTCAAGGGCGTTTTACATGAATTTTCAGGATATCCATTTTTTTTCGTGAATTTACAAGATTTTTATAAAAATTGATGACGTCAATTTTCATTAGAAAAAATCGTAATTTATTTTTTCAGTGTTAATAAATTTGATAGCTTTTTTTAATTATTAACATTTCACGACTTTCCTAATACCACATTTTTTTCTATAAAACACAAAAACACAAAATAAGCTATTGACAATTGTCGAACGAGTGTTTTCCACTCCCAGACTAAGCATGAAGTAAAATTTCGAGTTTAGAAAAGCCCCGCGTAGAAAATTTGTCGAGGGTCGCGCAGCGACCCGAGACAAATTTTCACGGGGCTTTTCTAAACTCGAAATTTTACTTCATGCGCCACGCGTATAGAAACATTGATTTATTCTAAAGATTAAAATATTTTTCTTATTTCATAAAAAAATAATATAATTATTATTTTTACTTATTGTTTACTCCGACATTTCCAATGATATAATTGGAATATAAACAATCAAAATGAGGGTTATGCAACATTAAATTTATAAATTATGACGGTGTTTTTAATAAATTTACAAGATTCCAGTTAATCTTCAAAATTCTGATGATTTTCTTTAATTTTAAAAATTGGACACTTTTTATGATTTTTCGCCAATTTTAAGAATCTCGGCAATTTTTGTGCATTTCTTAAACTTTCGTAAAATTAAAAACGTAGACGATCTTCATAAATATCCACGCTTTTAGTTAATTTTTAAATTGTCGACGATTTTTTTAGTCAATTTTTGAAAGTTTGTCGGTTTGCGTGAATGTTTAAGATTTTCGTTAATCTTCTAAAATTTCGACATCTTTTGCAAATTTCCAAGATGTAACAATTTGACGCCTTTTATGATGAATTTCATAGATTATTGTTGACTTTTAAATTCAAGGGCGTTTTACATGCATTTTCAGGATATCCATTTTTTATTTTTCGTGAATTTACAAGATTTTTATAAAAATTGATGACGTCAATTTTTATTAGAAAAAATCGTAATTTATTTTTTCAGTGTTAATAAATTTGATAGCTTTTTTTAATATTTAACATTTCACGACTTTCCTAATAACACATTTTTTTCTATAAAACACAAAAACACAAAATAAGCTATTGACAATTGTCGAACGAGTGTTTTCCACTCCCAGACTAAGCATGAAGTAAAATTTCGAGTTTAGAAAAGCCCCGCGTAGAAAATTTGTCGAGGGTCGCGCAGCGACCCGAGACAAATTTTCACGGGGCTTTTCTAAACTCGAAATTTTACTTCATGCGCCACGCGTATAAAAACATTGATTTATTCTAATGTTTAAAATATTTTTCTAATTTCATAAAAAAATAATATAATTATTATTTTTACTTATTGTTTGCTCCGACATTTCCAATGATATAATTGGAATATAAACAATCAAAATGAGGGTTATGCAATATTGAATTTATAAATTATGACGGTGTTTTTAATAAATTTACAAGATTCCAGTTAATCTTCAAAATTCTGATGATTTTCTTTAATTTTAAAAATTGGACACTTTTTATGACTTTTCGCCAATTTTAAGAATCTCGGCAATTTTTGTGCATTTCTTAAACTTTCGTAAAATTTAAAAACGTAGACGATCTTCATAAATATCCACGCTTTTAGTTAATTTTTAAATTGTCGACGATTTCTTTAGTCAATTTTTGAAAGTTTGTCGGTTTGCGTGAATGTTTAAGATTTTCGTTAATCTTCTAAAATGTCGACATCTTTTGCAAATTTCCAAGATGTAACAATTTGACGCCTTTTATGATGAATTTCATAGATTATTGTTGACTTTTAAATTCAAGGGCGTTTTACATGAATTTTCAGGATATCCATTTTTTTTCGTGAATTTACAAGATTTTTATAAAAATTGATGACGTCAATTTTTATTAGAAAAAATCGTAATTTATTTTTTCAGTGTTAATAAATTTGATAGCTTTTTTTAATATTTAACATTTCACGACTTTCCTAATACCACATTTTTTTTGTATAAAACACAAAAACACAAAATAAGCTATTGACAATTGTCGAACGAGTGTTTTCCACTCCCAGACTAAGCATGAAGTAAAATTTCGAGTTGAGAAAAGCCCAAAGAATTTGGATTTGGACGCGCAGCGTCCAAATCCAAATTCTGGCTTTTCTCAACTCGAAATTTTACTTCATGCGCCACGCGTATAAAAACATTGATTTATTCTAAAGTTTAAAATATTTTTCTCGTTACATAAAAAAATAATATAATTATTATTATTTTTTTTAATATTTAATTGATGAGGCGGATACATGATGAAACTCCATAATACTATTTGAAATAAAACAACACAGTTGGGAGGGTTTCACTTTTATTGTTGAACACTGCAACATGTTTCACCACACAGTGGCTTCATCAGGCAGATGAAATAATAATAATAATTATTTCATCTGCCTAATGAAGCCACTGTGTGGTGAAACATGTTGCGGTGCTCAACAATTAAAGTGAAACCCTCCCAACTGTGTTGTTTTATTTCAAATAATATAATTATTATTTTTACTTATTGTTTGTTGTGACATTTCCAATGATATAATTTTAATGTTTGAAGTATTCTGCAACCAAGAATTGGCAATTTCATTTATATTTATATAATTGAAATATAAACAATCAAAATGAGGGTTATGCAACATTATATAATAAAAATAACTATTTAAAGGCGCTACCAACCTATATTCATTACCTTAAAGTCGACTTTTACTAAAGTCAGTTCAGTAATTGGTTATAAAACGCATCAATATTTAAAGTCGACTTTAACTTAAAATCGACTTTCGTTAAAGTCACTTCAATCCAATAATTATGAAACCGGCCGTAAGCAAATTTAAAGTGGCATATACTGAACATTTTTATTATTTTATGATAAGGAAATTTTTTATTATAATTACTGCTGCAATTAAACAATGTAATAGTATCCTGGCATTAGTAATTTCGGCCGTTAAAGCAAAAAGCAGATAAGGTTTTTAATTTTTTTGTTGACGTGAATGTGAGTATGTTTATATTTAACATCCTTGACGAGATAACGCTGCGACGCGGCGGCTCCCGCGAGCAGTGCCGATCGGAGTCACATTCCCCAAGCAATTCATAAAGTCTCCACCGTATCCCCCGTGGCAGCATTTTCCAACCGATAAATACGGCTAGTGCGTGACGCTGAAAACCCTACTGGTTACCTCTCTTTGTAATAATTACTCAATGCTTGTATCATAAATATCATATGATATATATATATATGAATTGTGCTTCTATCAAGTGTTAGAACTCCTTGGTCAGGCATGAATTAAATTTAGAGTTTAGAATACCCAACAAAAAAGCAGTTCTGGCGGGTTTAGGACCTGCTCGACTCTCAGATTGAGATGGTTAAATAATGAAATTATGATTTGAGAAAATGAAAATTTGCAGCATTTTCTAAAGTTGAAATTTTGCTCCGCTATTTTAAAGAAATCTCCTCTTCTTGTGCAAGTAATGGTGTCCGCTTTATATAGCTCTGTTGTTTCAGAAAATTAATTTTAAAAAACAATCTATTTTCAGTTCTGCTATGTCTATCCGCCGCCTAAGGTCTGGATCTTTCCGAACCTGAACTTGATACACCTAGAGTACCGCCACAGGAACACACACATAAAGGTGTACATAAATCCAAATTGCCTGGAAACCATTCTCGTTGAGATCTCCTGTAAGTATAAGGATTGTGAACAATGGGTTTACCAATTTACCGGTAAATCGGAAAAAATGCTCTCCAAAACGTACCAGTAATTTTCCGGTATTAAATACAAATAGCTTTATTAATTACGGGTAAATTACTGGTACGTTTTGGAGAGCATTAGCTTCGATCGGTATACATAACGTGACTTTATTTTTTTCTTTAAAGCAGGACGCCTAAAGAATTTTGTAAAAAAGAATACTTGTTAGTAATCAAAGTCAAAACCTTGTAATAAGTACAAGGTTTTGACTTTGATTACTAACAAGTATTCTTTTTTCCAAAATTCTTTAGGCGTCCTACTTAAAAGAAAAAAATAAATAGTGACGTTATGTATACCGATCGGAGCAAATGCTCTCCAAAACGTACCAGTAATTTTATATATTATTTAAATTATCGTTTCATCTGTTTGCAAAAGCGGGACATTTTTCCTCTAGCTGGGAACAGCGGGACAGACTGCTTGAAAACGGGACTGTCCCACCCAAAGTGGGACGTTTATTACTATATACAACAAATATAGGCAACCCAATATACATCGACGGTATTAGGTTGCTGTTTTTTTTGCTGCACACCTAACGTGACAATTGCAGCGAAAATCAGTGATTATAAGCAACCCTATAGACGTCTGCTAACGTGTTCGAAGGTTCAGTGAATTTTTGCTGATTAAACAAATCCGTTGATTTCGTAATGTTTTTCAAACTAACTAATCTCCCAATTTATAGTTTTACAAAATTTATTAATCCCTCTTTTTTCGCTGCATACCTAACGTGACGATATGCAGCAAAACAGTGATTATAGTCAACCCAATATACATTGACGGTATTGGGTTGCCTCAATCACTGTTTTTTCGCTGCACGCCTAACGTGACAATTGCAGCGAAAATCAGTGATTATAGGCAACCCTATAGACGTCTGCTAACGTGTTCGAAGGTTCAGTGAATTTTTGCTGATTAAACAAATCCGTTGTTTTCGTAATGTTTTTCAAACTAACTAATCTCCCAATTTATAGTTTTACAAAATTTATTAATCCCTCTTTTTTCGCTGCATACCTAACGTGACGATATGCAGCAAAAACAGTGATTATAGTCAACCCAATATACATTGACGGTATTGGGTTGCCTCAATCACTGTTTTTTCGCTGCACGCCTAACGTGACAATTGCAGCGAAAATCAGTGATTATAGGCAACCCTATAGACGTCTGCTAACGTGTTCGAAGGTTCAGTGAATTTTTGCTGATTAAACAAATCCGTTGATTTCGTAATGTTTTTCAAACTATTCTCCCAATTTATAGTTTTACGAAATTTATTAATCCCTCTTTTTTTCGCTGCATATCGCCACGTTGGGTATGCAGCGAAAAACAGTAATTATAGGCAACCCAATATCAGGGTTGTTGAAAAAAACAAACAGTTTTTTTACCAAAACGTGTTTTTTCATTAAAACAGCGTTTAAAACATTAACGATTAAAAATATGTTTAAAACATGCTAAGAACATGTTTGAAACACGTTGGAAACGTGTTTAAAACAGAGCATACAGGGCATTTTTCTTTTGAGTATACATATCTCTAAAATTACAGCGTTTTTTTTTTAATTTGCGGGAATTCGTTGTTTCAAACGGTTAATTTGGGGCTTTTAACGAGTGTTTTCCACTCCCAGACTAAGCATGAAGTAAAATTTCGAGTTTAGAAAAGCCTAAGAATTTGGATTGGCCGCGCAGCGAAGCGGAGCGGCCAATCCAAATTAGGCTTTTCTAAACTCGAAATTTTACTTCATGCGCCACGCCTAAAAACACTGATTTACAGTGAAGTTCAAAAACACACACATACAACAACAATTATAGGCAACCTAATATACGTTAGAGTTATTGGGTTGCCTATAATCACTGTTTTAAACAATTTGTTCAGCGCAGAATTTGACTAACGTTTTATTCACATCTACATATTAGATTGCTGAAGCTGTATATTTTAAACTTTACGATATTTCAGCGTTTTATACGCGTGGCGCATGAAGTAAAATTTCGAGTTTAGAAAAGCCTAATTTGGATTGGCCGCTCCGCTTCGCTACGCGGCCAATCCAAATTTTCAGGCTTTTCTAAACTCGAAATTTTACTTCATGCTTAGTCTGGGAGTGGAAAACCCTCGTTTAACGATTCAAATTGGAATCTTTTAGAAAAGCAACGAATGTCGTAAAATTAACAGGGTGTGCATACGTATACCTGAAAGAAAAATTCCTGTGTTTAGAAATCACATTAATGCACACACAGTTGTGATTTTTTATTGTAATAAAAGGTTAAGTTTAATAATGAAATTTTAAATATCTTCAACACATTTAAAATGTTAAAAAAAATCTTAAAATATAATTTAGCAAATTTAAGATAATAAAAAAAAAACGGTTTAAACAAAATTAACGTTGAAAACATGTTTTAAACAAATTTAAGATAATAAAAAAAACGGTTTAAACAAAGTTAACGTTGAAAACATGTTTTAAACAAATTTAAGATTCAAAACATGTTTAAAACAAAACCGTTTAAATCACGACGGCTGTTCTTAAACATTTTTAAAACACTGTTTTAAAAAAAGTGTTTTAAACATAACAACCCTGCCCAATATACATTGACGGTATTGATTTGCCTTAATCACTGTTTTCTCGCTGCATACCTAACGCAAAGATATGCAGCGATAAAACAGGGATTATAGGCAACCCAATACCGTCAATGTATATTGGGCTGCCTATACTTGTTGTATGTAGTACTATTAATAATAATGTTTGCTGCACAGCACACTTCTCGTAAATTCTACTATATTTTATTAATACTATTTTTTTATTATTTTATTTAATAAGTAATATTTAACACCTGATCAAAGATCAGACAGTTTTTGGTTGTAATATTTCATGAGCCAAGTAATATTTATTTCACTTGGCTCATGAAATATTACAACCAAAAACTGTCTGATCTTTGATTTGGTTGGCATTTACTTTGTAGTACAACTTTTTAAAAATAATATTTTGAAAAATCACTGCTACGTGAATTATCGCCCATCTCTCACCTGAATACAGTTTATATGTATAGTTAAATTCACAAGAAGTGTCCTGTGACAATCAAGTTCAAATTAAAATAATTATAATAATATGAATCCCCTTAGCTAAGAGAGTTTAGCATATATTGCAATTAGGCGCGCAAATGTAAAAGAAATAAGATTAATATAAAAATACGTTAGAGAAAAATTGTATCACAGAATTCAATTCTATAATGATAGGACACTTCTTGTAAATTCTGCTATATTTTATTGATACTATTTTTTCATTATTATATTTAATAAGTAATATTTAACACTTGGCTCATTAAATATTGCAACCAAAGACTGTCTGGTCTTTGATTTGGTTGGCATTCACTTTGTAGTACAACTTTTTAAAAATAATAATAAAAATACTTAACTAAAATAAAAACTGTAGTACGTCAAGTCAGTGCCACCAGGTGTAATTTAAAACAATCCGAAGTGGATAAAAATAATGAGAATCGTACAAAAAATCTAAGACAGTGGGCGAGTTTTTGACGAGGCTTTAATAAACAATATTCACACTGGTAATTTTTTTATATATATAAAACATCTTTATTTCTGAGTTAACTACAAAACATATACAGGGTGTCCCATTAGTGCGTGTTCGGAGGATATCTCCGTTCTCGTTAAAGATAGAAAAATATTTTTTAGACGAAACTTACTTGACTTGAAGAGCTGCATAACCCAAAATTATTTTAATGTATACAGGATGTCCCATAAAAGTGGTACTGAAAGTAAAATATTTTTTTTAAATGGAACACCCTATATATTATTTGATGTTTAGATATTACTAACAATTATACGTTTTATACAACATGTATATACCTAAACCTAACATATATCATAATATTTACAATTTAATGAAAAAAGTTAGATTTTTAGTTTATCAGATTTTAATTTATATCTCTATTATTAGTAATTTTAAAAATAATCGGTATGGCACTTTCATAATTTATACCCGACGATATCCTCAGCCGAAGTCAATTTTACCTTTGCACTTACTTTGTAGTAATTATAACCTCTCAATCTTAAGAACAATTTAATGAAAAAAGTTAGATTTTTAGTTTATCAGATTTTAATTTAAATCTCTATTATTAGTAATTTTAAAAATAATCGGTATGGTACTTTCATAATTTATACCCGACGATATCCTTAGCCGAAGTCAATTTTACCTTTGCACTTACTTTGTAGTACTTATAACCTCTCAATCTTAAGAAAATTCAAACAACAAAAACTTAGTTTTTTAAATGGCACCCCCTATATTTTTATACGGCATAATATTCGTCTTGAAAGACGAATAATATTCCGTATATAAATATAGGGTGTGTCATTTAAATAAAATTAGTTTTTATTGTTTGAATTTTTTTAAGATTGACAGGTTATAATGATTAAAGACTGAAAGACGAATAATATGCAGTATAAAAATATAGGGTGTGCCATTTGAAAAAAAATAGTTTTTATTGTTTCAACTTTCTTAAAATTGACAAGTTATAATTACTACAAAGTAAGTGCAAAATTAAAATTGACTACGGCTGAGAATAGCGCCTGGTATAAATTATGAAAGTACCGTACCGATTATTTTTAAAGTTACTAATAACTGAGATATAAATTCAAATCTGATAACCTAAAAATCTAACTTTTCTCATTTAATTGTAAATATTATGAAATATGTTAGGTTTAGGTATATACAATGTTATATAAAACATACGTATAATTAATAGTAATATCTGAAAATCAAATAATATATAGGGGGTTCCATTTAAAAAAATGTTGTTACTTTCAGTACCACTTTTATGGGACAGCCTGTATATATTAAAATAATCTTACGTTATGAAGCTGTTCAATTCAAGTAAGTTTGGCCTCAAAAATATTTTTCTATCTTGAACCAGAGCGGAGATATCCTGCGAGCACGCACTAATGAGACACCCTGTATAATACATATAATACAGTACATTTTGGTTTTTATTTATTTTTTCCAATTCGGAAACTGGCTATCGACCAGCGGTCTTCAGCCTGTCTTTGTCCTGTATATGTCTGTTTTTTTAAAAGCCGTGATCGCTAACGTTATTTTCGGGGTCCAGTTAATGTAATGAGATGAATTGATAATTAGTAGATGCGGGATATTTAAATTTAGGGTGGGTAGTAGAATCATTGCGGGGTAATTTTTTTTTTTTTTTTTTTAATTCGATTGCATTTTTTGTTTGCAGAGGCAAGTGGATCGGTCAACATATAAACTCCAATGGACAGTAAAAAATTACAAGGCTTCTCTCCAGCTTCTTGCTATACTCGAAATTATATTGTTTATATTGTTAAGAATAAATAAAATAATTCGAATATCTGTATCGATTGATTTAACTTACATTTTTATAGCACCATTCAAGTTTGTGAATTTTTTTTGTAACTTGATTCTGACTTCGAAATGATACTTGATCCATTAAGAGCAACATATTAAAAAATATCACTTAATATGTTTAGGTTTCAAAATAATGTTTATTGTACTACAACAATTGTTTCACCACACAGTGGCTTCATCAGGTAGATGAATGATGAATGTATCATTCATCTACCTGATGAAACCACTGTGTGGTGAAACAATTGTTGTAGTACAATAAACATTATTTTGAAACCTAAACATATTAAGTGTGTTATTTAAGTGATATGGAGTTTCAACAACTAACAGCCCCAGCTATACAATATATTAAAAAATGTATCTATGAAAGTACAGTGAAACCGGAAAGAGAGGTTATGATAGACTCAAAAAGGTAACCAAATACAACGTCATTGTTCTCTCTCTCTCTCAGGAACTAGGGCATGCGGGGAAAGGGGTAGGAGAAAACATGGAAAGATTCAATTCTGTCATACCTTGTAACACATGTGTGTTACGCCCATCGACGTACCTTGAGATTAAGGGTTTTTGCCGATGTGAAAAAAAAAAACGTCAATTTTCATTCAAACCTTTATTCCAGCGGCACCTCGCAGCCGAACTTCAGGGTAGACCAGAGACCCAAGGTAATATATATCCGTTATTGAAAGGTGAGTTTGTTGTGAAATTCCTTGTATTTATACAGCGCGATCCCAACCTCAAATTTTGTGTGCCTTGGCGCTGTGGCTGGCCCTGAAGTTAGGCTGCGAGCTGTCGCTGCTTTATTGTAAAGATATTCTTCTTCTCTTCATTATTTATTTCTAAAAGTTTTTATATTGAAGAAATATCTTTAAACATGACAGCACTGGTGTCATACAGCGTTGCCGAATATTTTCATTCTTAATTTTATTAATCCACACTTAATCCCTCAATTTATTCCTTGAAATTTGTTCAAAGTTAATTACTTACTAAATTATTATTATTATTATTTTGTTAATTAAATTAGTAAATAAATTAATTTGATATATTATACTATTTGTCTTGAAAATGTATGAAAGAAATGTCAATACTTGGTTATTTAAATATTTCGATTATTATTCATTTCAAAAAAATATATATATCACAGTATTTCTATCTTCACAATATTTCAGTGTTTTATACGCGTGGCGCATAAAGTAAAATTTCGAGTTTAATTCAGTATTTTCTTGGAAAAATAAATAAACATGAAAATCAAGAAAACTTCAAAATAGGAAAGAAATTAAATAATCTCCAAAAATTGATTGAAATAAAAATGTTTGATATTTAATTATCTCTTTCCTATATCTTAAATTAATTTCTCACTTAACCCGTGGTGAAACATTTTTGAATCTAATACTGGATGATTTAAATTAAATTTAAATTAAAACACTTGGTTTGTTTCACTTATTTATATTTTCTCGGACTAGTTTCGACCATTGGTCATCTTCAAGGAGGAATGTATATTATTATATTTCTTTCCTATTTTCTTTGTATTTAGAAAATACTGATACTGAATAATATTTTAATTGATTTGTAATTGAAATAATAATTATTATTTTAAATAAAATATACAAATATAAAAATTAACAGAGCTCTTCTAAATTATGAAGTTAGCACAAATTAAATTTATCAAATAAAAAATAAAGATTATCTTTATCAATTCTCCATTTCAACAGAGTATTAACAAAAAACTACAAATAAATAGTGAAATAATACAAATAGCAATAATATGTATTATCAATAAGAATAATAAAAAAAAAATTATAAACCGAATATAAAATCTGAATACATTCTTTAAAATCAAAAAAAGTCATTAATATATGGCATAATAATTTACCATTTTTATAAATCATATCCTTATGTATTCGTTGATTTTATAAAAGAGTTTAATTTAAAGTTCGAACGAGTGTTTCCAATCCCAGACTAATCATGAAGTAAAATTTCGAGTTTAGAAAAGCCCCGCGTAGAAAATTTGTCGAGGGTCGCGCAGCGACCCGAGACAAATTTTCACGGGGCTTTTCTAAACTCGAAATTTTACTTCATGCGCCGCGCGTATAAAACACTGAAATATTGTAAAGTTTCAAAAATACTGCTCGATTGGTTGACAAATTGTGTTGAATCTTCTGAGCTGAGTATAATTCTATTTATAAATTTTGACAGCTTTCTGTCGATTTTTTAAGTAGATAATTTCCTTAGTTAAAAACATTTTATCTTCTAATCGTTAGATAATTAATTATTTATTTTAATTTTGGTGAAAACTTACCTGCAACAATTTTAAATGTAAGATTTTTTGGTATCTAGGCGGGGACCCAGGCATCCCTCTTAAAAGTAACGAGTGTTTTCCACTCCCAGACTAAGCATGAAGTAAAATTTCGAGTTTAGAAAAGCCCCGCGTAGAAAATTTGTCGAGGGTCGCGCAGCGACCCGAGACAAATTTTTACGGGGCTTTTCTAAACTCGAAATTTTACTTCATGCGCCACACGTATAAAACACTGGTTAATAGTAAAGTTAAAAATATTAAACGCTTAGATGTGATGATGATCAATATTTACCTAGATGTAGCAAAAGAAATTGAAAAAATTACTGTTTTGTGAATAGTTTTGGAATAATAATAAAAGTAGAATAAATTTTGTTTCAGTAAATTTTACATATTGTTGATATTTAAATCATCATATCATTAACGGAGAAAATGCTATGATGGACACATCACTATTTTTAAAATGGATGTCATTTCCGGTAAACAGAAAGTGCAAATAAGGTTTATGGAAGATCTGTAAACTCGAATTTGTGTTTAGTATAAGCATACCAAATTTTAAATTGATATCTCATAAAATAAAAAAAAACTGTGTTGTTTTGTCGCATTTTGGTCGGTTTCAGACCACTGTGCGTCGCTCAATTCAATGAGTTGGTGAATCAGATCTATCTCTAAGAGTCATACCTCTTAGCGGCTCGCTAGCTCGTATCTGAGTCATGTAACTCTCTTGAGCCGGCTCACTAAACCCGCTCTTTAAAGTGAGTCAGATCTTGTGAACCAGCTCACCGAAAAGAGCCATTTCGCCTATCTCTAACATGCATCATATTTAATTATTTGCCAGCTAGCCCCCACTGCAGTAACATGTGTTTTAGTTCAGTATCTTAAATTAGTAGTAGTTATAATTAATTAAAGATAGGCAAATAAATAAACAAATATATTTTCTTTGGTTGACTATACATCCCTCTGGCTTCACCGTCCGGATGTAATTAGCCAACCTCGGGAAATAACACTGCACCACAAAAAAATATTTTTTTCGTGTTTCCTGCACCATATTAGTCAAATTATATTCATTTTATGCTAAAAAAATGAAAATGACAATGAAAATGTTTTATTAGCTCTAGTTTCTGTGATACATAGTAGGTATAACGTTATCGTGATCTTTTTACTTTTCTCTTGTATGTGAGTTCCGGAGCATCCCTACACACAAATCAACAGTAATCCGCTAGCATAGCTTCATTCCAACGACCCTGATATCTTCGTTCCATTACAGAAATATCCTGGTGGAACCTTTCCCCATGTTCATCACTAACAGCACCACAATTGCGAGGAAAAAAGTCTAGGTGGGAGTGGAGAAAATGGATCTTTAGGGACATGTTACATCCGAGTTGATGGTATTTTTCCAGGAGTATTTTTACTAACTGACTGTAGTTTTCATCTCTTTTGTTTCCTAAAAATCCACGAATCACTCCCATCAGAGCTTCCCAGGCTTCCTTTTCTTTCCCCTCCAAAACTTCGTCAAACGCAGGATCCCTAACAAGTTGACGAATTTGTGGCCCGACAAAAATACCCTCTTTAACCTTTGCATCACTTAGTTTCGGGAATTTGTCTCTCAAATACCTAATAGCCTGTCCATCTTTGTTCATACTTTTGACAAAATTCTTTATTAAACCCAATTTAATATGTAAGGATGGAAGAAGAATATCTTTTGGGTCCACAAGTGGCTCAGCAACGATATTTTTTTCGTAAGTATTGAGATTTCTTGCAGGCCAGTCTGCTCTTATGTAATGTGAACTTCTGTCTCTACTATCCCACATACACAAAAAGCAGCAGTATTTAGTGTACCCTAATTGCATTCCTAAAAGTATAGCAATGACTTAGATCACCACAAATTTTCCACTTGTGTTCATTGTAATTGATTGATTCGAGGAGAGTTTTCATGTTAATGTAAGTCTCTTTCATGTAAACTGTATGGCCAATAGGAATAGAAGGAAGACGTTTTCCGTTGTGCAGTAATACAGCTTTTAAGCTTAGCTTAGATGAGTCGATGAATAACCTCCATTCTGTTGGATCATAGTTCATTTTGAGACAATTCATTAATCCATAGACGTCGATACAAACAACAAGATTGGTATTCTTCTCGAAAAAAGAGAGCAGGTTTCGCTGACGTTTTCTATACTGTGAAACTCTGACATCGTGTTGGAGAAGATTCCACTGCTGTAGTCTTGACCCTAGAAGTTCTGCCTTCTCCTGTGACAAGTCTAGATCTCGAATGACATCACTTAATTCTGCTTGACTCAATCTGTGTGGTGTTACTAGTGTATCATCTCTTACCTCAAAATCAGGGTCATTTGATGTGAAACGCTTATTTGCTTCTTCTTCTTCTTCCATTTCTACCTTCATTTTCCAAATCATAAATTTGTGGTGGGGTAGGAACTGGTAAACTATCCGAATGAGGAATAGGTCGAATGGCAGATGGAAGATTCGGATATTTAACTGTTCCCCTTTTCTCCATTGACAATCCTGCTTTTATGGGCGGAGTTGAGCATAAATAGCAGTCATTTTTATGGTTTCTAGGCTTCCTCCATACCATAGGCACAGCAAAAGCCAAAGATCTTTTTTTATTTTTCAGCCATTCTCTTAGTATAACCGAACATTGGTTACAGCATATGTGTGGAACCCATGACTTATCCTGGTCCCCTACCTTCATACCAAAGTAATGTTGGTAAGCAGTTTTCACAAGAGGCGTGATATTTCGCTTCTGTGATGAAAATGTTATTTCACCACATATGTAACAAAAATTGTCTACTGAATTTACACAATTCCTTGGCATTTTGATTTATATTAATAATTCCGCACTAGTTAAACAATAGGAAACTCACATAAATCACTTCGCTAGTTATAAACATAACCTACAAACATTATGGAATGTTAGTTTTGTCGGTTTACAGGTATGCCAAATGTCATATACAAAATTTTCCAAAAAATTAAAATTCACACCCTTAAGAAACAACATACAATTTTATCTCCTAAACAAGAGCTAATATGTAATTTTTAATGTCATTTTCGAATTCAGCGGGTGAAAATACATAAGTATTAGCTAATTTTGAGTCCGAAACATTTTCATTGTTGCGCAGTGTAATCTGTTAATATTTCCTTAGTATTACAACTAAGGAAATATTAACAGATTACACTGCGCAACAATGAAAATGTTTCGGACTCAAAATTAGCTAATACTTATGTATTTTCACCCGCTGAATTCGAAAATGACATTAAAAGTTATTACTAATAATCTCTTCATATTTCCCTAAATGTAATAATTTATTACATCTCTCAAGGGAAGTCCGAAGTGGTTCAGGTAAAGACAATGGAGAAACAATCGTGCATGATTGGAACAATGAAACGGAGAATAATTAATCTTTCGAGATAATGGAAGAATATTACATCTAGGGAGATATGAAGAGATTATTTTCCGAGGTTGGCTAGTTACATCCGGACGTTGAAGCCAGAGGAATAGCCAACCAAGGGAAATATATTCATATTTCCCGTGTTGTAATCAATAGTTTTTTTTTCTGGTTAAAGCAATACCTTTCTGAAAATTTTGAATAATTTTTTTATAAATAACGTTGCTAAAGGTCCTGTTTGTAATTATCATAGTAGACTGGTCTGACTTTTTCACATGTTATAATTTGAAATGTCGTACGCGCTAACGCAAGCGGCGAAAGCCTTTAAATGTTTGGTTCCAGCCAAATCTAAGTATGCATACAAACACTTATTATTACTCATTAAAAAAAATGTTTTCAGTGTATTTCTAACTTTGCAATATTTCAGTGTTTTATACGCGTGGCGCATGAAGTAAAATTTCGAGTTTAGAAAAGCCCCGTGAAAATTTGTCTCGGGTCGCTGCGCGACCCTCGACAAATTTTCTACGCGGGGCTTTTCTAAACTCGAAATTTTACTTCATGCTTAGTCTGGGAGTGGAAATCACTCGTTTAGAGCCTTAAATTAACCGCATTAAAACAACGATTTCCCACAACTTTAATAATCGCTGTAATTATCAGGATATGTATACTCAAAAGAAAAATGCTCTGTATATTCTGTTTTAAACACGTTTTAAACCCTGATCATAACCTTATATTGTATTTTTTTGTATTGCTAGATTAACGTGCTTTATTTAATTGATTTAATTAAATCGTAACCAAATAATACCATTGCATAACATATTGATTGATGAGTTAAATTGTTGGAGTCATCAAATGAACATGAACGACCGTTTAAAACGCTTTAAAAAGGAAAAAAAGGGAAACTACCTGCTATTCTAACAGATAAAGTCATAAATTGTAACATCAACACACCATAAATTGTGGTTTCTTTTCCTCCATTATACTCCCGCGCTTGTAGAGTGTATCTCTCTTCAAAATTTGCTGTTTTAGATATTTTGGAGAGGCCCTATCGAGTCGATCGTAAAGCTCGAGCTTGATGGAAGCTGTGGTGTTTCTTTAAATTAAACGCACATAAACACTTAACTTAATATTTATTAATTAATTAAATTACAATTAAACATAAATTTACAGCGCGCCGTGTGAATGCAAAGATCGCTAATACTCGACTGCCCGAAAAGGCGAGGCGCACACATTACCAAAAAAAGTGTATATTCGTGCCAATACTAATTGGAAAGCTTACTGCCCTAGGAATCCATGCTGATGTAGTCAATTGGTTTAGAAGTTTTTTAATTGATCGTATTCAGTGCGTAAAAATTAAAAACCATCTTTCTAAGGAAATCAAAGTGGATTCGGGTGTTCCGCAAGGATCACATTGCGGGCCGTTGCTGTTTTTAATTTTTATTAATGATATACATCGAGTCATTAAACATTAGTCTTTTTTGCTTTTTGCTGATGACTTGAAGCTATTCAAAAGAATCGACTCACCAAATGATTGCTTATTGTTGCAAGAGGACTTATTCTCAATTCACAACTGGTGTTGCAAAAACTATCTTTTATTTAATATTAATAAATGTAAAATAATAAGGTTTTCCAGGAAATGTACTCCTTTGGATTTTTCTCCTTCCTACTTTATGGACGGTTTTGAATTAGATGAGCTTGATGAAATTGTGGATTTGGGCATAACGTTCGACAAAAAATTGACATTCGGTAGCCATATTAATAGAATTTGTATGAGAGCTCTAAGGATGCTTGGCTATATAAGACGATGGCAGTCGATTTATCTCCAACAGCATTCAAAGTCATTTATTTTGCTTATGTTCGTTCCGTTCTTGAATATGGATCATGTGTCTGGTCACCATATCAAGTAACGTATAGCAATAAGATCGAAACAATTCAAAATAAATTTTTGAAAATAATGCTATTTAAATTAGGTTACAACAAAGATAAAAATATAAATTTAGTTCGTTAGGAGCTTACTATCGATAAATTATGTTGTAGAAGAACTTTCGCGGACTTGAGCTTCTTTTATAAATTAATTAGTCACCAAGCGGATTGTTTATATCTATTTAATCAAATTAATTTCAGTATTAACCCTTCGAATCGACAAATCAGACATCCAACACTGTTTTCCATTCCGTTCCATAAATCCAACTACGGTCTTAATAGACCACTTTCTCGGTTCATGCGTACGTCAAATAAATTATCCCTAAATCCAAATTTCGATCTTTTTGTTAATTCGTATCCTAAATTTATATCTAATCTTAAGCGGTTAAATGTTTGTTGTTCTCTTTAATTTGCCAATTTGTAGACATGTTTTTGTATTTATATATATTTTGTATTATGAAATTTGAATTGTATTACTATAACATTTATTTATTTATTTATTTATTTATTTATTTATTAACGGAATCTCCATTTTATTACATAAGTACATATACATATTGTAATATATGTTAAAAATAACAAAAAACATAAAAATCATATAAAGAATTACATTGAATTATAACCGACTAAGACTACTGAACAAAAATAACATATTATGTATAATGGATTTTTTTCCGTAAATAAATAAACAATAGACCATAAAAAGTAAATACTATTATTGGCACGAAATTTAAAGTAAATAATATTATTTTAATATAAATACATTACAGAAATTTTCAATTTGGGTAAAGGTAAACACTTGTATTGATCCATGTTTTTATTTTCAGTTGCCTGACACGTGTTTCGATCCGTTACAATCATATTCAAAGTTAAAACTGTTTTAACTTTGAAAATGATCGTAACGGATCGAAACACGTGTCAGGCAACTGAAAATAAAAACATGGAACAATGCAAGTGTTTACCTCTACCCAATTTTATTAAAATTGTTTGCCAAGAAAATAAAATTGGTTACCAACAAATAATAAATGCTATTGTAGTGCTAAAAAAATTAAAATATTATAATAGAATTAAAATATTAGAATAGAGGTTAGAACTTAGTTTATAAAATAATTAAATAAAAATTGTTCAACTATTGTTAATGGTCAGTTTGTGTCCGAAATGTAAATTTTGTAATTTATAAAAAGTAAAGCTTATTAGTGCTTTATTCATCAATTTAAAATTTATTTTTAATAAATTTTGTAAAACTATGAATTAGGAGAATAGTTAGTTTGAAAAACATTACGCAATCAACGGATTTGTTTAATCAGCATAAAATTCACTGAACTTACGAACACGTTAGCAGAGGTCTAGTTGTTTTGACTTCGTTTGTAGGCGCTTTCGCACTTTTAAACGTGCGGAAAATCGTTAAGTTCGGTTCGCCGGAAACATTAAATGACTTCGATAATGGGCCTCAATGCCGTAACAAAAAGAGGACCGCGAACCGCGGGCCTCTCGTTGGAAACCCGATCTTGCATAAGATGAAGTCCACTATATGTGTTTGCGAGGCAGTAAAACTCGCCTTGCGTAACATTTACGTCAAAATGTCTCGGATCGAGGTCGTAAAATTTCTTCGCCAAACAACCAGGTCGAGTTGGTGGTTTCGAGCACGGACCAAAACAAGCCTAATTTTATGATTTTTTTTTTTAGTGGGGCACGAAAATATATTCCGCTTTGCTTAAATAATCGTACTAATTGCACATTTTTATTTGTTTGTAGGCAATGGTCTGAGTTTATGTTTTGCAAAACTAAGTTTTATAAAATAGGAAAAATGTCTAATTTAAACAAAATTAACTATTTTGTGTTGTAGGCGTCCACTTTGTGGTACATCTTAAATACACTTGTAAATAAAACACTTTTTACTTTGTTTAACCACTATATTTTGCACTTAATTTGTGACTATAATTTCGACTTTTTAGTTTGATCATGACTACTAGATAATCGAAACTATAGTCACAAATTAAGTGCAAAATATAGTGGTTAAACAAAGTAAAAAGTGTTTTATTTACAAGTAAACAAAATTGGTTGAAATCTATAAACTTAATATTAAATGATAAAAATCTTCATAATTTAAAATTACATAGAAAAATAATGGAATTTAATTTAATGACTTGCATTTGAAGAGTGTCTACCAGTCCCAGACTAAGCATGAAGTAAAATTTCGAGTTTAGAAAAGCCCCGCGTAGAAAATTTGTCGAGGGTCGCGCAGCGACCCGAGACAAATTTTCACGGGGCTTTTCTAAACTCGAAATTTTACTTCATGCGCCACGCGTATAAAACACTGATTTAAAGTGAAGTAAAAAACGCACTAAAAACCAACCCAACTTCGATATTTTTTTCAAAATTAGATGTTTTCTTTCCTATCAATGCTGTAAACCTTCAGATATTCGTTGTTTTCTTGTAAAAAAACTTTTATTCCCTGTAGTCCTTCGTTCTGCGAAGACCATGGTTGGTCCTTTGAGCTGTAGCCTTTGTAAAACGGTAATAAACTTAGTAATCTAGAGTAATCCTTCAATTTGAAACTTCTAAGAACGAGTGTTGTCCACTCCCAGACTAAGCATGAAGTAAAATTTCGAGTTTAGAAAAGCCCCGCGTAGAAAATTTGTCGAGGGTCGCGCAGCGACCCGAGACAAATTTTCACGGGGCTTTTCTAAACTCGAAATTTTACTTCATGCGCCACGAGTATAATACACTGAAATATTGGAAAGTTTAAAATACACTTAGAAATATTTATGTTCAAAAAATCCCAGTCTGCAATATAATAAATGAAATTGAAATCACAAAAAGAACTGCAGAATTTTACCTAATATCAACTTTAAGAGTTAACTCTCTAATTGATCGGCCGTTAATGGGAAAATAATTATTTATAATCAATAAATCTGTGTATATTCTGGATATATTGTTTTAGTGTTCTGTATTGTATGATCGAAAATGATTATTTTTGGTAATTTATAAAAATATAAAGTCGAAATTACTTTATATTTTTCTAAATTATATAAAAATAATTATTTTTAATCTTACAATACAGAACACTAAAACTAAAACATAAATAATTTCAGGTACATTTTTTTTATGAAAATCTAAGCAACTATCAAACTCATTTATTTTGTGTTTAATAAATTAAAAATACCTCTTTCTATAAATATTCTCGAATTTTATTAAATTTAATAATTTACTGATTTCCATTATTGTATTTTTGAATGAATTTATTGAAATTAAAATGAAACAAAGAACTCCTTTATAAGTTTGGTAAAAAAAATTATCGGAAATTTATTTATAATTTCTCAGAAAAAACACTGCCTTCTGAGAAATTATAAATAAATTTCCGATGAAATTTCGAGTTTAGAAAAACTCCTTGAAAATTTGTTTCAGGTCGTTGCGTAACCCTCGACAAATTTTCTACGCGGGGCTTTTCTAAACTCGAAATTTTACTTCATGCTTAGTCTGGGAGTGGACAACACTCGTTTTTAGAATTTTCAAATTGAAGGATCACTCTAGATTACCAAGTTTATTATCATTTTACAAAGGCTACAACTCGAAGGACCAATCATGGTCTTCAAAGACCGAAGGACTACATGGAATCGAAGTTTTTTTACAAGAAAATAACGAATATCTGAAGATTTACAGCATGGATAGAAAAGAACACATCCAATTTTAAAAAATATCAAAGTTGGTTTTCAGTGTGTTTTTAACTTCACTTTAAATCAGTGTTTTATACGCGTGGCGCATGAAGTAAAATCTCGAGTTTAGAAAAGCCCCGTGAAAATTTGTCGAGGGTCGCGCAGCGACCCTCGACAAATTTTCTACGCGGGGCTTTTCTAAACTCGAAATTTTACTTCATACTTAGTCTGGGAGTGGAAGACACTCGTTAGTTTACAATATGTCACAACTATCAAAATGTGTGTCGCAAGTATTATAAAGAATAACAATAAAATGATCATCTAATAATATATTTCAAATAATAGTTTTAAGACAACTATTATTTGAAATATTTTATTAGATGGTCATTTTATTGTTATTCTTTATGATACTTGCGACAACAATAGTCCTAACGTCGGCTGAAGCCGATTTTTGTTAAGTTTGATACATCTTGTTTGTATTATATTGTTTTAATCCTGCTTTAGCGGTTAATTTTGTAACACTGATTTAGCAGTATATTTTTTAGTTTCACGATATTTGAGTGCTTTATACGCGTGGCGCATGAAGTAAAATTTCGAGTTTAGAAAAGCCTGAAAATTTGGTTTGGTCGCTCCGCGCTTCGCGCTCCGCGACCAAACCAAATTTTCAGGCTTTTCTAAACTCCTAATTTTACTTCATGCTCAACCTGGCAGTGGAAACCCTCGTTAGATGATCAATTAACAACTTATTTTGCAGTTTCCTTTATTGTAAAATTTAACACATAAAATAAATTGTTATTCAAATTCAGAACAAATACAAATTCATGTGTATTAAAAAATCAAGTTTTATACAATCAAATTTTATTCACAGAATTTACTTATATTTGATTGCACTTGCATTTGCTTTACAGAAAATTAAATTAAATCAACGCGTTTTTCCAAAATATTAAGCCAAAATTGAAATTATGCAATAAATTAAACGATTTTAAAAAAATCTTTATTTTGAGAAAATTGTAAAAAATCAACGGATTAACAAATCTACCTAAAATTCATAGAATTTACACAGAAATGAATACACTTTGATTGTCTATAATGTAAATTTAGATATCTCCACTGGATTTTCTAAAATATCAAATCGAAGTTGAAATTTTGTAAAAAATTGAACGATTTTAGGGAAATGTTTATATCTAGAGAATTGTTAAAAATCAACGGATTATCAAATCAGCCTAAAGTTCATAAAATTTACACAGAAATAAATAAACTTTGATTGTCTATAATGCAAATTTAGATACATCCACTGGATTTTCTAAAATATCAAATCGAAGTTGAAATTTTGTAAATAATTGAACGATTTTAGGAAAATGTTTATTTCTAGAGAATTGTAAAAAATCAACGGATTATCAAATCAACCTAAAATTTATAGAATTTACACAGAAATAAATAAACTTTGATTGTCTATAATGTAAATTTTGATATCTCTTCTGGATTTTCTAAAATATCAAATCGAAATTGAAATTTTGTAAAAAATTGAATGATTTTAGGAAAATGTTTATTTCTAGAGAATTGTAAAAAATCAACGGATTTTCAAATCAACTTAAAATTCATAGAATTTACACAGAAATGAATAAACTTTGATTGTCTATTATGTAAATTTAGATATCTCCACTGGATTTTCTAAAATATCAAATCGAAGTCGAAATTTCGTAAAATATTGAACGATTTTAGGAAAATGTTTATTTCTAGAGAATTGTAAAAAATCAACGGATTATCAAATCAACCTAAAATTTATAGAATTTACACAGAAATAAATAAACTTTGATTGTCTATAATGTAAATTTAGATATCTTCTCTGGATTTTCTAAAATATCAAATCGAAGTTGATATTTCGTAAAAAAATGAATGATTTTAGGAAAATGTTTATTTCTAGAGAATTGTAAAAAATCAACGGATTATCAAATCAACCTAAAATTCATAGAATTTACACAGAAATAAATAAACTTTGATTGTCTATAATGTAAATTTAGATATCTCCACTGGATTTTCTAAAATATCAAATCGAAGTTGAAATTTCGTAAAAACTTGAACGATTTTAGGAAAATGTTTATTTCTAGAGAATTGTAAAAAATCAACGGATTATCAAATCAACCTAAAGTTCATAGAATTTACACAGAAATGAATAAACTTTGATTGTCTATAATGTAAATTTAAATATCTCCACTGAATTTTCTAAAATATCAAATCGAAGTTGAAATTTTGTAAAGAATTGAACGATTTTAGGAAAATGTTTATTTCTAGAGAATTGTAAAAAATCAACGGATTTTCAAATCAACTTAAAATTCATAGAATTTACACAGAAATGAATAAACTTTGATTGTCTATTATGTAAATTTAGATATCTCCACTGGATTTTCTAAAATATCAAATCGAAGTCGAAATTTCGTAAAATATTGAACGATTTTAGGAAAATGTTTATTTCTAGAGAATTGTAAAAAATCAACGGATTATCAAATCAACCTAAAATTTATAGAATTTACACAGAAATAAATAAACTTTGATTGTCTATAATGTAAATTTAGATATCTTCTCTGGATTTTCTAAAATATCAAATCGAAGTTGATATTTCGTAAAAAATTGAATGATTTTAGGTAAATGTTTATTTCTAGAGAATTGTAAAAAATCAACGGATTATCAAATCAACCTAAAATTCATAGAATTTACACAGAAATAAATAAACTTTGATTGTCTATAATGTAAATTTAGATATCTCCACTGGATTTTCTAAAATATCAAATCGAAGTCGAAATTTCGTAAAATATTGAACGATTTTAGGAAAATGTTTATTTCTAGAGAATTGTAAAAAATCAACGGATTATCAAATCAACCTAAAGTTCATAGAATTTACACAGAAATAAATAAACTTTGATTGTCTATAATGGAAATTTAGATATATCCACTGGATTTTCTAAAATATCAAATCGAAGTTGAAATTTCGTAAAAAATTGGACGATTTTAGGAAAATGTTTATTTCTAGAGAATTGTAAAAAATCAACGGATTATCAAATCAACCTAAAATTCATAGAATTTACACAGAAATAAATAAACTTTGATTGTCTATAATGTAAATTTAGATATCTCCACTGGATTTTCTAAATTAACAAATCGAAGTTGAAATTTCGTTAAAGAAAAACGTGATTAACGGATTTATTTTGATTAGAAAAATTGTAAAAACCAAAGTTTAATGCAATTAACATAAAATTCACAGAATTTACTTGAAATTTATTTCACTTAGATCTTATAGAAACTAAATTAAATTATCTTGACGGATTTTCCTAAAATATTCAGCCAAAGTTGAAATTATGCAATAAATTTAACAATTTTGGGAGAATGTTTTCTTTGAAAAAAATATAAAAAAATTAAATTCTGTACCATTAACATGAAATTTACAGAATTTACTTAGAATTGATTGTACTTATATGTTATGGAAAGAATATTCAGCCAAAGTTAAAACTACGCAATGAAATCAACGATTTTAGGAGAATGTTTTGTTTGAAACAATTGTGAAAAATTAACAGATTATTATATCAACATGGAATGTTCACAGAATTTACTTGGAATTTATTTCACTTACATCTTAAGGAAAAAAAAAATATCTTGACGAATTTTCCTAAAATATTCAGCCAAAGTTGAAGTTATGCAATAAATTTAACAATCTTGGGAGAATGTTTTCTTTGAAAAAAATGATAAAAAATTAAAATTTTGTACCATCAACATGAAATTTACAGAATTTACTTAGAATTGATTGTACTTATATGTTATGGAAAGAATATTCAGCCAAAGTTGAAATTACGCAATGAAATCAACGATTTTAGGAGAATGTTTTGTTTGAAATAATTGTGAAAAATTAACAGATTATGAAACCAACATGGAAAGTTCACAGAATTTACTTGGAACTTATTTCACTTACATCTTAAGGAAAAAAAAATTATCTTGACGAATTTTCCTAAAATATTCAGCCAAAGTTGAAGTTATGCAATCAATTGTCGCTTAATGGCTCTTGCGAATGAATATTGTGCCCATCCATGGTTTGACCTTTTCAACACAACTCTATCTAATTTAAAGTTTAGGCTAAAACGTCATTTCTAGTTTGTGCAATTTATGTTATTTCTATGATTTATGTTATTCAATTTATGTTATTTCTATAATTACTATATATACACGCACAATTACGTCGATTAGCTGTTATATTTGATTTTTATATATTTTTTTTAATTAATTATATTACGTTGTAATTTTATGTACAAATGGTGTTTACCGTAAATAAATTTACTTTACTTTACTAATTTATTAATCTTGGGAGAATGTTTTCATGGAAAAAATGATAAAAAATTAAAATTTTGTACCATCAAAATGAAATTTACAAAATTCACTTAGAATTGATTGTACTTGCATCTTATAGAAAAAAAATTAAATTATCTTGACGCATTTTCCTAAAATTGAAATTATGCAGTAAAATTAACAATTTTAGGAGAATGTTTTCTTTGAAAAAATTGTAAAAAATTAAAATTTTATAGCATCAACATGAAATTAACAGAATTTACTGATAATTGATTGCACTCACATCTTATATAAAGAAAAATAAATTATCTTGACGCATTTTTCCAATATTTATTTATTTTATCTTGTAAAAGGAAAATATAATTATCTTGACGTATTTTCCGAAAATATTCAGACAAAGTTGAAATTAGGCAATAAAATTAACCATTTTGGGAGAATGTTTACTTTGAAAAAATTGTAAAAACTTAGAATTGATTGCACTTATATCTTGTAAAAAGATAATTAAATTATCTCACTACATTGTCTTAACACTTTCAAGGTTTATGCGAACAGCCAATACATTATCTGTACATCCAAACTTTGACATTTTCAACTCTTTCTCACCCTCACAATTCATGGCAAGACTTAAGCGAATAAATATTTGTAATTTTTCTTAGTTTAATAAGTCAAATTTATATTATATTATATTATATTATATTTATATTTTATTATTGTATTATTTGTATTAAATTTTTGTTGTTGTTGTAGTAATTATATTTAGTTAAATATTAATTTGTAAAATGGATTTTCCGTTAAATAAATAAATAAATATTCAACCAAAGCGGATATTGCGCAATAAAATCAACGATTTTAGGAGAATGTTTTCTTTGAAACGATTGTGAAAAATTAAACGATTATCAAATCAACATGAAATTTTAAGAATCTACACAGAAATAAAAAACTTTGATTTGGTTATAATTGGAATTTAAATATCTTTACTGAATATTTCATAATATAAAATTTAAGTTGAAATTTGACTTGATACATAATTTTTTTGTCAGCGTATTTTTTTATTAAATTAAATTCCATTTATTTTGTTTTATTCTTCTTCTTGGATTGATTCAGTTTTTATATTTTCCGGATATTCTTCTTCGCTGTTCATACGCCTTCTTTTTTGTTACTTTCTTTTCCAATTGATTTAGATTTATTTTGCAGATATTCTTCTTCCTTATTTTCCTGTAACTGTCTTCTTCGATTGATCCAGATTGATTTTGCGGATATAGATAGAAAGAAAATTAAATTATCTCACTACATTTTCTTAAAATATTCAGCCAAAGTTGAAATTACGCACTAAAATCAACCATTTTAGGAGAATGTTTTTTTTTGAAACGATTGTTAAAAAATTAACAGATTATCAAATCAACATGAAATTCTAAGAATCTACACAGATATAAATAAAACTTTGATTAGTTATAATTGGAATTTGAATATCTTTACTGGATATTTTAAAATATAAAATTGAAGTTAAAATTTGACTTGATACATATTTTGAATTGTGGAGGCTTCTACTTTGTGATACATGTTAATTTAACACAATAAAACACTTTTAACTTTGTTTGTATAACACAATTTATTTTTATGCGACAGCAGTTTCGGCAAATTCAGCTTGCCATTATCAAACACTTCATGTTTGATAATGGCAAGCTGAATTTTCCGAAACTGCAGCCACATAAAAATAAATTGTGTTATACAAACAAAGTTAAAAGTGTTTTATTGTGTTTGACTTGATACATCTTTTTGTCAGCGTATTTTTTAATTAAATTAAAATTCATTTATTTTGCATAATTTCTGATCAAATAAGCTTCTGATTGATTATCTAGCGAGGGTTTCCACTCACAGGCTAAGCATGAAGTAAAATTTCGAGTTTAGAAAAGCCCGAACATTCAAATTTAGGCTTTTCTTAACTCAACATTTTACTTCATGCGGCACTCGTATAAAAAACTTGTTTTAACTGAAATTCAAAATATACTAAACTGGATTTTATGTCTAATCTCACATTAACTAATTTTACAAATGTTTATTGCATCTGAAGCTTAGCTATTGAATCATTCGATAGTCATGTGATAGTGTTTAATGCCTTCAAGTTTGAAAAAAAATATTGTAATTTATTGGGTATGATAACTTATGTATAAATAACTAAATGTCTTACATTTGTAAAAACGGTGAATTCCGTAAATAAAGTTTAATAATTATAATAATAATAGCCAAATCTTACGCTTTTCCTAGAAATTTGTTTGTTCTCTAAATTTAAAAACTATTCACAATTTCTGTAAATGAAATACATATAAATTTATATATACAAATTGTAATATACAGAGAGTTTTATGTAACACCGAACATTTTCAATGTTCATTTTTGTATGTTTTATTTATCAAACCAAAGCATCCAATACGATTTGACACCTTTAATTTTTAGGTTATGTGTAAATTGGGTTGCCTATATGACCATTACAAATTGTAGCCAATCAATCGCAATTAATGCCTCAACTTGTAAATACAGGGAGTTTTTCTTTCATGTATACATGTCCCAATCACATGCCGTAAATCTTTAGAAAATCGTTGTTTTCTGAAAAGAGGTCAGTTTGAAACTTAAAATGAGTGTGTTCCACTCCCAGACTAAGCATGAAGTAAAATTTCGAGTTTAGAAAAGCCTGAAAATTTGGTTTGGTCGCGTAGCGCGAAGCGCGGAGCGGCCAAACCAAATTTTCAGGCTTTTCTAAACTCGAAATTTTACTTCATGCGCCACCGGTACAAAACACTCATATATTACGAAGTTTAAAACACACCGCTGAACTTAACATTGAATCAGTGTTTTGTACCGGTGGCGCATGAAGTAAAATTTCGAGTTTAGAAAAGCCTGAAAATTTGGTTTGGCCGCTCCGCGCTTCGCGCTACGCGACCAAACCAAATTTTCAGGCTTTTCTAAACTCGAAATTTTACTTCATGCTTAGCCTGGGAGTGGAAAACACTCGCTTAAAGCTTCAAAATAACTTCATTTAATAAATCGAGCGTCGGAAAATATGGATACTTAGAAGAAAAATTCTCGTTATGAAAATGTACGGTGTTACATAAAACTCTCTGTATAACATTTTAGTTATATGTTTTTGGCTCTACATTGTAAATGGCTTGTCCGTTAATAAAGAATTATTATTATTATTATAACGTAACATGTGAATAATGAATATTATATTAATAATGCTAAAAGTTATTTTTTTTATTACATTGAATTAAAGCGCAGGCGCTAGTAAAGTTAGAGCCTCCTTCGATAATCATTTAATGATAAGAGCGCATGTCCGGATGACTCCAATTGGGAACTCCCACAGATATGAAACGCCAACCGTAAACAGATGTTTCGGTGTGGTTTGAAAATATATTCTGATACACTTTTTATTGGCGTATTGAAAGAAAGAATTTAATTTACGTTTTTCTATAAAATAAAAATGATAATTTTTTAACAACAGGCAAACGTGTCTCAAATTACATTTATTCTACTTTTATATAATCATAATTATTATTATTTATAAAATATTTACAATAGTGTAATTTTTGCATTTTTTTCACTCTATATCGGTAAACATTGATCCCTTACATCTCAGCAGTGTATATTTTGAACTTTACTTTAAATCAGTGGTTTATACGCGTGGCGCATGAATTAAAATTTCGAGTTTAGAAAAGTCTTAAAATTTGTTTTTTTCGCGGGCTTTTCATTGAGAGATGAAAAGCCCGCGAAAAAAACAAATTTTACTTCATGCTTAATCTGGGATTGGTAACACTCGTTAGAAGCTTCAAATTGAACATTATTGGAAAAAGATATAAAACCTGTATATTGACAGCGTATACATCGAGATATGTATACTTAAAATAAAAGTAGATGTTGCAATTCTTTATTATTAACTTTTTTTTTTTTTTAGTTTGTTGCGTTGAAAACCAAGGCCATTTAGCCGGAGGTTAAATTTTGATGATTTTTTTTAATTTATGAAAATATAATCTTTAAAACATTTTCTATTTAGAGTGACATAGAGAATAATAATCTCTATGTCACTCTAAGTAGAAAATGTTTTAAAGATTATATTTTCATAAATTAAAAAAAAATCATCAAAATTTAACCTCCGGCTAAATGGCCTTGGTTTTTAACGCAACAAACTAAAAATAAAAAAAATACTTGGGGCGAGATAGACATTATTATTATTACTTAGGGTGAGGTAGGGTAATTTGGCTTGAGTGTAAGATTTTAATAACAAGACTTCAAAAATGAGCAAAAGATATATATTTGTAAATAATAAATCAAAAGAACAATTAATATATAAAATAAATGCAATTATAAGTTACAAAACCGCATCCTTTATAAAATGATTTAATTAATGTATTTGTTTCATCGAAACATGATTGATATCGATATTGATATTTTTAAATGTGACTCATTTTGGTAATCATTTGATTAAATCATTTTAAATAAAGTGATTGCTTCAACAAATGTGTAGATGTTAGATATTTATTCCTCGTCCTGGTCTAAAACAGCGCCATCCCCAAATACTTGTCTCTTCAATTGTGTAATATGTGAAAATATGTGTGATATATTCCCACCCGCCATTTCAAAGAATGATATTGATGATTTTTTGATATCGACGAATCTTCTATTTATGTTACCATTTTCTTTGGTTGCATCAGAATCAGTTAGATCTGTTGTTTCTACTGCTTTGGTTTCAACAGTTGAGTTCTTTGAAGACTCTCCTTCAATGTTTTCCTCACCTTCTTCTTCTTCTTGGATTGATTCAGTTTTTACATTTTCCAGATATTCTTCTTCGCTGTTAATACGCCTTCTTCTCTTGTTACTTTCTTCTCCAATTGATTCAGATTCATTTAGCGGATATTCTTCTTCCATATTAACATTCCTTATTTTCCTGTTACTGTCTTCTTCGATTGATTTAAATTGATTTTGCGGATATTCTTCTTTTTGATTAACATTCCTTCTTTTTCTATTACGTTCTTCTTCGATTAATCCAGATTGATATTCTGCTTCTTGATTAATACTCCTTCTTTTCCTAGTGCTTTCTTCTTCTTCTTCGATTGGTCCAGATTGATTTTGGGGATATTTTCCTTCTTTATTAATATTCCTCCTTTTCCTGTTACTTTCTTCTTCGATTGCTTCAAATTTAGTTTCTGGATTTTTATCTTCCTTACTAATATTCCTTTGTTTCCTGTTGCTTTTATCTTCAATCGATTCAGAATTATTTTCTGCAATATTCCTAGTACGTTCTTCTTCGATTAATTCAAATATATTTTTCGGATACTCTTCTTGATTGTTAAAATCCGATCTTTCTGTACTGTCTTCTCCGTTGAAATCTTCGATTGCTTCAGATAACACAAAACGCTCAATTATTTCACCGCTAGTATTTCTCCTTATTCTCTCCCCTTCGTTTACGCCTGAATTTCCTGAATATTCATGAACAGATGCGATTGCTCCGGGTAAAACAAAACGTTTATCATGAGCATTTCTTTTGTTTTTGTTAACTTCTTCAACGCCGGAACTTCCCAAATATTTATGAACATCTTCGATTGCTACAGGTACAAGAAAACGTTCATCGTTAGCATTTCTCCGTTTTCTGTTACCTCTTTTTACGCCAGAATGTCCCGAATATTGATTAACATCTTCGATTGCTCCAGGTGAAACAAAACCCTGACCGTTAGCATTTCTTCGTTTTTTGTTACCTTTTTTAACGCCAGAATTTTCCGAATATTGATTAACATCTCCCATTACTCCAGGTAAAAGAAAACGTTCATCCTTGGTATTTCTTCGTTTTCTGTTACCTTCTTTTACGCCAGAATTTTTTGAATATTCATTCACATCTTTAATTGCTCCACGTAAAAGATAACGTTCATCGCTGGCATTTCTTTTTTTTGGGCTACCTTCTTTCACATCTGCATTTCCTGAATACTCGTCAAAATCTTCAATTATCTCATCGCTGGTAGTTCTTTCATATCTGTTACCTTGTTTCACACCAAATTTTCCTGAATCTTCGATTACTCCAGGTAATACAAAACGTTCTGTTAAATCATCGCTAGCATTTTTTCTTTTTCTGTTACCATCTTTCACTCCTGAATCCTCTGAATATTCAACAACGTTTTCTGGATGTTCTTCTTTGTAGGCAAGGTCTTTCCTTTTTCTATTCCCTTCTTCTTCCCTGATTAAATCGGTTGAATTTGCTGAAGAGTTTTTCCTGTCGTCTGCAAGAGTTGAATCCTTAAAATCTCTGTCTTGTTTTTCCACGATAGTAGCAGTTAAATTCTCATCAAGACGAAAATCAGTTGGTTGGTTGGGGTGGCGATTGTTAGCATCATTATCAGTTGGTTGGTTGGTATGGGGATCATTATCTGTTGATAAATAGTCAACATGGGCAATTTTTTCATTAGCAACAGCTGCTATCCGTTTCTTCCTGCTTTCCTTTTCTTCTTTTGGAAAAGCTTCGCTCCACTCATTACTATCCAACATGTTTGAAACAGTGTCTCTCAACTCATTACTACCAAAAATCTTTGAAGATGTTCTTCTGAACTCATTACTATCTACAATCTTTGAAGCTGTTCTTCTGAATTCATTACTTTCCAAGAAGTTTGAAGCGGTGTCTGCCAACTCTGAGTCTGGTTCTCTCAACTCGTTACTATCCAAAACGTACGCGTCGCTTTCTCTCAACTTGTTCCTCCTAAACCCAATCCTATCCAAAACATTAGCCAAAGATCTCCCTGCGGCGAAATAACTCCCAACTCCAGTCATCTTCTCGCCATTCTGAACATCAGCCAGCGTCTTGTAGACAATGTCCTCCTTCGTAGCCCCCTTGATGTTATTTTGAATTTTCTCCTTGATAATATTATCAATGTCGTCTTCCAAAAAATCCAACTCATCCTTCCCTTCGCCGTTCTTGGGGGCGATGGTCCCGAAATAGGTTCCCGTTCCGACAGCCAGGGAAAACATGATCATGGTGAAGCAGACGGCGGCGAAGAAGTTCCTGCCGGAGAGGAACCTCGAAAAGCGCTGAAGCACTCCTCTTCTCTCCGGGGAGGAAACCATATCGGGTTCAACTACGCGGATGTCTTTGGGCTCGTTCAGTTCCGGCAGCATAATTTCTTCCTCGTCGCGGGTTGTGTTGCTTTTGCAGCTATAAGTAATGTTCGAGATCATTAATTTGATTAAATATGCAATTAATTAGTAAGAATTGTTACGAAAACAAGCTTATCATAATGTCTAGGTGTTGCACGTGATATCAATAGTTTCAGTTTATAAAATTTGAAACCATGAGTCAACAGTGATAAGTTGATATAAATATTGTATGCAATTCGGAAAATGTATAATTATGAGTCAAATCAGTGGAATGTATTCTTGATTATTTTTTTAAATCACAAAGTGCGAGGAATTACCAAGAAGGCATGCCACTGATATGAATCATTATTATACAGGGAATTTTCCTTTTATGTATACATATGCATGCGCTGTAAATTTTCCGATATTCGTTGGTTCTCAAATTAAAACTTTAAACGAGTGTCCTCCACTCTTAGATTATGAATGAAGTAAAATTTCGAGTTTAGAAAAGCCCCGTACAAATTTTCTGGGATCTTCTAAACACGAAATTTTACTTTATGCGTCACGCGTGTAAAACACTGATATCAAGTGAAGTTCAAATGTACATACATACAGTGTTTTATACGCGTGGCGCATGAAGTAAAATTTCGAGTTTAGAAAAGCCCAGAAAATTTGTCTCGGGTCGCTGCGCGACCCTCGACAAATTTTCACGGGGCTTTTCTAAACTCGAAATTTTACTTCATGCTTAGTCTGGGACTGGAAAACACTCCTTTAAAGCTTAAAATTGACTTTTTTAACGAATATCGGAAGATTTAAGTATATACGATGTAATTAGGATATGTATAGTTAAAAGAAAAAATCACTGTATTAGGTGACTAAAATATATACTTATTTTTTCCAAAGGTGGAAAATTGTCTTTTCTTTTAAAACAATCACAAAAAATCAACAAAACCTCAGATTTTGATAACATTTACAGAGATGGTTAAGAAATTATTAAACGTTAAGGTTTTGTTGACAGCTTAAAAAAAATTATATATTTTAACTTTCTTCTTTTTTTTTTTTCATTTAATTTTATTTATTTAAACGGGAGTTTTTTCACAGAAAACATAACTTTGACACACTTAGAAAAACATTTATATATTTCGGTCAATTTCGAGCATCTGTAATTTTACTAAGAGTTGATTAATTTTGCTATTTTACAAAATTAATCAACTCTTAGTAAAATTACAGATGCTCGAAATTGACGGAAGTATATAAATGTTTTTCTAAGTGTGTAAAAGTTATGTTTTCTGTGAAAAAAACTCCCGTTTAAATAAATAAAATTAAATGAAAAAAAAAAAGAAAAAAGTTAAAATATATACATTTATTTAAACTGTCAACGAAACCTTAGATTTTGCTGCAAAATCTAAGAGATTGTCAAAGAGATTGATATACTTTGTTCTATCGCTGCAAAAAACAAAATCGATCAACTCTTAGTAAAGTTACAGCTGCTCGAAGTTGACCAAAATATATACATTTTTTTCCAAGCGTGAAAAAACTGTAAAAAAATCAACAAAACCTCAGAATTCACAGAGGTTATTAAGAGATGCATAAACTTTGCTATTACGCTCAAAACCATAAAATCGATCAACGTTTATTAAAATAAGAGCTGCTAAAGTTAACTAAAATATTTACATTTCTTTTCAAGTGTGAACAAACTGTGAAAAAATCACAAAAAGATCAACAAAACCTCAGATAATAATACAATTCAAAGAGATTATTAAGAGATGAAATAAGCTTTGCTATAAAGCTGAAGAACATGAAATTGATCAACGTATAGTCAATTAACAGCTGCTCAAAGTTGACTAAAATATATACGTTTTTGTCCAAGTGTGAACAAACTGAAAAAATCACAAAATATCAGGAAAATCTTAGATTTTGATTCAACTCACAGAGATTATTAGGAGATAAATAAGCTTTGCTACAACGCTGAAAAACATGAACCGGTCAGCGTTTAGTAAAATATCAGCTGCTCAAAGTTAGCTAAAATATATAAATTTTTTTCCAAGTGTGAACCAACTGTAAAAATCATAAAAAATTAACAAAAGCTCAGATTTTTATACAACTCACAGAGATTATTGGAAGATAAATAAGCTTTGCTATAACGCTGAAAAACATAAAATCGATCAACCTTTAGTAACATAACAGGTGCTCAAAGTTGACTAAAATAAATACATTCTATTCCAAGTGTGAACAAACTCTGAAAAAATAAAAAATCAACAAAACCTCAGATTTTTATTTAACTTACAGAGATTATTAAGAGATAAATAAGCTTTGCTACAACGCTGAAAAACATGAAATCGGTCAACGTTAAGTAAAATATCAGCTGCTCAAAGTTAGCTAAAATATAAACATTTTTTCCAAGTGTGAACAAACTGTGTAAATATCACAAAAAATTAACAAAAGCTCAGATTTTTATACAATTCACAGAGATTATTGAGAGATGAATAAGCTTTGCTATAACGCTGAAAACATTAAATCGATCAACCTCTAGTAAAATAACAGCTGCTCAAAATTGACTAAAATTAATACATTATTTTCCAAGTGTGAACAAACTCTGAAAAAATCACAAAAATCGGCAAAACCTCAGATTTTGATTAACTTACAGAGATTATTTAGAGATAAATAAGCGTTGCTACAACGCTGAAAAACATGAAATTGGCCAACGTTTAGTAAAATAACAGCTGCTTAAAGTTAGCTAAAATATATAAATTTTTTTCCAAGTCTGTGAAAAAATCACAAAAAATCAACAAAAGCTCAGTATATAATTTACAGAGATTATTGGGAGATAAATATGCTTTGCTATAACGCTGAAAAACATGAAATCGGCCAACGTTTAGTAAAATAACAGCTGCTCAAAGTTAGCTAAAATATAAACATTTTTTCCAAGTGTGAACAAACTGTAAAAAAATCACAAAAAATCAACAAAAGCTCAGATTTTTATACAATTTACAGAGATTATTGGGAGATGAATAGGCTTTGCTATAACGCTGAAAAACATAAAATCGATCAACCTTTAGTAATATAACAGCTGCTCAAAATTGACTAAAATAAACACATTATTTTCCAAGTGTGAACAAACTGTGAAAAAAATCATAAAAAATCAACAAAACCTCAGATTTTGATTTAACTTACAGAGATTATTAAGAAATAAATAAGCTTTGCCACAACGCTGAAAAACATGAAATCGGTCAACGTTTAGTAAAATATCAGCTGCTCAAAGTTAGCTAAAATATATACATTTTTTTCCAAGTGTGAACAAACTGTAAAAATCACAAAAAATTAACAAAAGCTCAGATTTTTATACAATTCACAGAGATTATTGGGAGATAAATAAGCTTTGCTATAACGCTGGAAACATTAAATTGATCAACCTTTTGTAGAATAACAGCTGCTCAAAGTTGACTAAAATAAATACATTATTTTCCAAGTGTGAACAAACTGTGAAAAAATCATAAAAAATCAAGAAAACCTCAGATTTTGATTTAACTTACAGAGATTATTAAAAGATAAATAAGCTTTGCTACAACGCTGAAAAACATGAAATCGGTCAACGTTTAGTAAAATATCAGCTACTCAAAGTTAGCTAAAATATATAAACTTTTTTCCAAGTGTGAATATACTCTGAAAAATCACAAAAAATTAACAAAAGCTCAGATTTTTATACAATTCACAGAGGTTATTGAGAGATGAATAAGCTTTGCTATAATGCTGAAAACATTAAATCGATCAACCTTTAGTAAAATAACAGCTGCTCAAAGTTGACTAACATAAATACATTATTCTCCAAGTGTGAACAAACTCTGCAAAAATCACAAATAATCGGCAAAACCTCAGATTTTGATTAACTTACAGAGATTGTTTAGAGATAAATAAGCTTGGCTACAACGCTGAAAAACATGAAATCGGTCAACGTTTAGTAAAATAACAGCTGCTTAAAATTAGCTAAAATATATACATTTGTTTCCAAGTGTGAATAAACTGTGAAAAAATCACAAAAAATCAACAAAAGCTCAGATTTGTATATAATTTACAGAGATTATTGGGAGATAAATATGCTTTGCTTTAACGCTGAAAAACATGAAATCGGTCAACGTTTAGTAAAATAACAGCTGCTCAAAGTTAGCTAAAATATAAACATTTTTTCCAAGTGTGAACAAACTGTGAAAAAATCACAAAAAATCAACAAAAGCTCAGATTTATATACAATTTACAGAGATTATTGGGAGATGAATAAGCTTTGCTATAACGCTGAAAAACATAAAATCGATCAACCTTTAGTAACATAACAGCTGCTCAAAGTTGACTAAAATAAATACATTCTATTCCAAGTGTGAACAAACTGTGAATAAATCATAAAAAATCAAGAAAGCCTCAGATTTTGATTTAACTTACAGAGATTATTAAGAGATAAATAAGCTTTGCTACAACGCTGAAAAACATGAAATCGGTCAACGTTTAGTAAAATAACAGCTGCTTAAAATTAGCTAAAATATATACATTTGTTTCCAAGTGTGAATAAACTGTGAAAAAATCACAAAAAATCAACAAAAGCTCAGATTTGTATATAATTTACAGAGATTATTGGGAGATAAATATGCTTTGCTTTAACGCTGAAAAACATGAAATCGGTCAACGTTTAGTAAAATAACAGCTGCTCAAAGTTAGCTAAAATATAAACATTTTTTCCAAGTGTGAACAAACTGTGAAAAAATCACAAAAAATCAACAAAAGCTCAGATTTATATACAATTTACAGAGATTATTGGGAGATGAATAAGCTTTGCTATAACGCTGAAAAACATAAAATCGATCAACCTTTAGTAACATAACAGCTGCTCAAAGTTGACTAAAATAAATACATTCTATTCCAAGTGTGAACAAACTGTGAATAAATCATAAAAAATCAAGAAAGCCTCAGATTTTGATTTAACTTACAGAGATTATTAAGAGATAAATAAGCTTTGCTACAACGCTGAAAAACATGAAATCGGTCAACGTTTAGTAAAATATCAGCTGCTCAAAGTTAGCTAAAATATATACATTTTTTTCCAAGTGTGAACAAATTCTGTAAAAATCACAAAAAATTAACAAAAGCTCAGATTTTTATACAATTCACAGAGATTATTGAGAGATGAATAAGCTTTGCTATAACGCTGAAAACATTAAATCGATCAACCTCTAGTAAAATAACAGCTGCTCAAAATTGACTAAAATTAATACATTATTTTCCAAGTGTGAACAAACTCTGAAAAAATCACATAAATCGGCAAAACCTCAGATTTTGATTAACTTACAGAGATTGTTTAGAGATAAATAAGCTTTGCTACAACGCTGAAAAACACGAAATCGACTAACGTTTAGTAAAATAACAGCTGCTTAAAGTTAGCTAAAATATATACATTTTTGTCCAAGTGTGAACAAACTGTGAAAAAATCACAAAAAATCAACAAAACCTCAGATTTTGATTCAACTTACAGAGATTATTAAGAGATAAATAAGCTTTGCTACAACGCTGAAAAACATAAATCGGTCAACGTGTACTAAAATAACAGCTGCTCAAAGTTAGCTAAAACATATACATTTTTTATCAAGTGCGAACAAACTGTAAAAAATTACAAAATATCAACAAAAGCTTAGATTTTTAATGTTTAATCTTGTGGAAACTGTTAAGAGATGAATAAATACGCTTTGTTCTAACGCTGCAAAAATATAAAATCGATAAACTGTTAGTAAAATAAAAACTCTTTAAAGTAGACTAAAATATGTAATTTTTTACTAAGAGTGGTAAAAATGTGTTTCATCTGGAAAAATCACAAAAATCAACAAAATCTCAGATTTTTATAAAATTCATATACATTGTTAAAACAAGAAGAAACTTGGTGTTACCGTTGGAAAAAATAAAATTAATTGAGTCTGAGGGAAATTACAGTTGTGCAAAATTAATTCAAATATGTGCTTTACATCAAACTTTATTCATTTATTAATTGTTTATTTATCGTTATCGTTGATATCTTCAATATTTTTAAGATGAAATAAATATTCATTTTAAAAATATTGTAAAAAATCAACGAAAACGAGAAACAAACAATAAATTAATTCTGTATTGTGGAGGCTTTTACTTCATTATACATGTTAATTACACAATGAAACACTTTTAACTTTGTTTGTATAACACGTTTTATTTAATGTGACTGCAGTTTCGACAAATTTAGCTTGTCATTATCAAACACTCCATGTTTGATAATGACAAGCTAAATTTGTTGAAACTGCAGTCACATTAAATAAAACGTGTTATACAAACAAAGTTAAAAGTGTTTCATTGTGTAAACAATAAATAAATAAAGTTTGTAGTAAAGTTGGAAAATAATTGATTTGCTAAAAAATGATTTTTTTAATGCTGAAATGATTTGTTCATCAAAGAAATTCTCAATCACTGATTTTAAAGCGCAAATCTTACCCTTTTGAAATATATAAGTTTCTAGCGACTGTTTCCCACTCCCAGGCTAAGCATGAAGTAAAATTTCGAGTTTAGAAAAGCCTTAAAATTTGGTTTGGTCGCGTAGCGCGTAGCGCTACGCGACCAAACCAAATTTTCAGGCTTTTCTAAACTCGAAATTTTACTTCATGCGCCACGCGTATAAAACACTGAAATATTGTGATATCGTGACATAAACCGTTTGTTTTTCGTTAATACATGGCATTCCGATAGAGAAACATATACAAGATTGATTGTGTATTTTTTCTAAAGAAAGAACTTGTTAATTTTCTATTATTGAAAGAAATCAATAATAGAAAATTAACAAGTTCTTTCTTTAGAAAAAACACACAATCAGTATTTTATTTGTTTCTGTAAATTTGTGAAAAGTGGATTGAAAGATTATACAAACAATTTCGGAATATTAACAAATTCTTTCTTTAGAGAAAATACACAATCAGTCTTGTATATGTTTCTCTAGCGGAATGCCATTATTAACGAAAAACAAACGGTTTATGTTACGATTTCACAATATTTCAGTGTTTTATACGCGTGGCGCATGAAGTAAAATTTCGAGTTTAGAAAAGCCTGAAAATTTGGTTTGGTGGCGTAGCGCTACGCGCTACGCGACCAAACCAAATTTTAAGGCTTTTCTAAACTCGAAATTTTACTTCATGCTTAGCCTGGGAGTAGAAAACACTCGCTAGAAACTTAGTCTTTTATTTGTTTCTCTAGCGGAATGTCATGTGCTAATGAAAAACAAACGGTTTATGTCACGATGTCACAAATTTACAGACT
>OW052243.1:132644570-132805336 GCA_932526585.2 Philonthus cognatus
TTATCCTAGCAAATTGACTCTGCAAAATAAATAGAAATAAAACTCAATGTTTCAGAATAATTAAACAATTTTTGCTTACCTGAAAATTCCGGGCGAATCTTGTAAGATCTCAAAGGTTGGTTTAACGATGCACCGCGCATAAACGTTTATGTCAAATTTGACTTTAGTAACGTTTGGTTACTTTTTTCAAAGCCTCCAACGTACAAATACAATAATTTACGCGGCAATTTTAAATTTAGTCACGTGGGGTTCGGGAATTAATGAAAGCCCGGTATATTTATATTTGTGGCATATTTCATGGACCACGTAATCTGGAACCATATTATGTTTCTACCGATATTTCTTTTATATAAAAAAGATTAGAAAAACATTTTAACAAATATTGATTACAAGGAAGTAATTTCGAGTAAAGTAAATTTAAAATTTTAAGAAATTAAAATTTTGGGTATTTAATTCACTGATTATTATAATAATTCATTTTTTAATTTAATTCAGTTTCATATAATTTAGAATTAGTCTCACATAAAAATCATAATGAGCCGCCATGTCTCTAAAAGACTGAATTATTAAAAAATATATATATATATTGAATTGTAATATGTGCAACGTATAACACGAAAGTGGTTAATTTTGTGTGATCTGTAAGTCGATAGTCACAGAAAGTTTTTTTATGAGAAACAAAATTTCACGTATCATTTTAAATTTCATAGGCTCAAGTAGCGGAGGTACGACTAGGAAGGACAATAATTCTACTCCGGAAGTGTTGCCTCAAAATAAAAACCCCCATTCTGGGCAGTCAGGGTCAGAATCGGAAACATCTGTGTCACGGATATCTAATAAAAGACCGAAGATTTCGAAAGTTTGGAAATATTTGAAACATTCATCTGACCGTAAATTAGCTAAATGTATAACATGTGGTAAGGAATATAAAACTAGCGGCAATACAAGTAACTTAGCTGACCACTTGAAAAGATTCCACCCTATCAATAGAAATGATGTTGAAAATGAGGAACTTGTCGTTGCTTCTACTTCCAGCTCGAGTACACAATTAACCTCAGCACAGTCTAACAATAGATCAATAAGTCCTTTCTTTAAGAGATCTATTGAATACGAGAGTTCTTCAAAGAGAAAGAAAGAGCTGGACTGTGCTCTTGCAATGATGATTGCACAAGATTTTCAACCTTTCAATATTGTTAATGATACCGGATTCAGAAGATTTGTCTATCTTCTTGACCCTCGTTATGTTATCCCCAGTAAATTTGCTATTCGAGAATCTGTTATGAAGAATTTGTATACTAAGTCCCAAAGCAAACTAAGAGAAATACTAAGTGGTATCAAGTATCTTTCAATAACATGTGATACTTGGAAGTCAGTTTCCACAGAGTCGTTTTTGTCAGCCACTTGTCACTTCATATCTGATTCTAGATTGAAGTCTGTTGTCTTAACAGCAAGGCCACTAAATACGAATCCTACTTCACAAAATATTGCTGATGCACTGCAGGAGATTTTTGGAGATTGGGATATAGGAAATAAAATTACATGTATAGTAACTGACAATGCTGCTAACATGATTAAAACATGTGAAATTTTGAAGAAGCCCCACCTCCCATGTTTTGCTCACACCCTTAATTTAGCTGTACAAGATAATCTGAGCAGTGATTATGTTCAGAGGGTTTTGACCAAATGCAAAGAAATTGTCAGATTTTTTAAAAGCAGCACTTCAGCCACTGATAAATTTAAAGAAGAGCAAAAAAGTATTCAGGGTAGCAAAGAGCCATTGAAATTAATTCAAGAAGTTTCTACAAGGTAGAACAGTTCATTATATATGATACAAAGAATTATAAAAACTAGTGATGCAATAAATAGAACTCTATTGAAAATGAGAAAAGCTCCTTCTCCGTTTACTCTTGATGAAATATCTATTCTTAATGATTTTGAAGCTGCACTGTTCTCGTTCGATGAGGCAACAAAAAAAGTGTCCGGGTCCAGTTATGTTACCATATCTTTGATAATACCACTGACAGTTGGAATTTTTACATCTTTAAATGATATTATCACAAGTATGGCTACATCGGAAGGGAAGAAGTTCTGCAAAGGCTTGATGGAATCGACAAGAAGAAGACTATTTGCATATGAGACCAGACCAGTAACAAGAATTGCAACACTTCTTGATCCGAGATTTAAGATGGAAGGATTTAATAATTTAGAAAATGCAAACAAGGCGGCAACTTTATTAGAACAGGAAATGATTCTGAATTCACATATTGAAAGTTGTGTTGACGAAATAGAACATCAAAATCAGGGGAGCACTCTACAAAAGAAGTCATTGTTGTCATTCGTCGCCCGAAGAGTAGAAGAGAAATCCAGAAGCGTTATCGCTGATGGCGCTGATATAATAATTAGGAAGAGGCAATATCTGGAAAGGGGTAATGCAGCTGAAGAAACGGATCCATTAGTATTTTGGAAAGTAAGAAATATATTAGATAATAGGTTAATCATTGTGTATATTTATTTCGTTTTTTTAGGTGAATGGCCAAGAACTTCAGCCCATTCCCGAGTTAATCCTGAAATACCTATGCATTCCAGCATCTTCGACGGAGTCAGAAAGAGGATTTAGTACAGCTGGCCTGATCATCAGCGACAGAAGATCAAGACTTAAACCAAAATATATTAATATGCTTCTGTTTTTGAATAAGAATCAGTGGTTGTTAGACCCACAATAAAATAAATTTTAAAATAAATAATTTAATTAATTTTCCTGAACTATCGATAAATATCGATAGTTATCGATAGTATGTGTTCTGACTATCGAACACTATCGATGGTGCCGACTATCGATAGTTATCCACCTCTACCTAGTTCCGCTTCTCTTTAATATCTTTATAAACGATGTCACCGCACGTTTCCAATATGCACAGTGCCTTTTATTTGCCGACGTATGAAAATTTTTTATACTGTAGAGAAAAACAATACATCTAAACCATTTCAAGATGACTTGAATAGATTTAATAATTGGTGTGCATTAAATAAAATGCAATTAAATTTAGATAAATGTAATGTGATCTCATTATATAAAAACAGGTCACATATATCTCACGATTATTTAATTAACAATAGGCACCTCACTCCTTTAGACTCAGTTAAGGACCTAGGTGTGATCCTCACCAGTAATTGGAGCTTCTCTACTCATATTAGCACTATAACATCAAAAGCATTCTAATTCTAAATGCTTGGATTTGTGAAAAGAAATTGTGCTGAGTTTCAGAATCCCTATACACACATTAAACTGTATGTGGCATTGGTTCGTCCCCATTTGGAGTATTGCTCATTGTTTTGGTACCCCATACTGCCACTGAAATTAATGCGATTGAAAGGGTTCAGCGTAAATTTGTTAAATTTAGTTCATTTAAATTTGGTTTGCCCGATGACTACCTTAATTTATTAAGTTAATTCCGTTTACATACATTGGAACAAAGACGTTTTAATAATGATATAATGTTTGTGTATAAACTATTAAATAGTCATATTAATTGACCATTCTTATTAAACAACATTAATATTCATGAACCATCTAGGTCTCTTAGAAGCAATTACAAGTTTTTTATACCAATTCAAAAAACAGAATATGCGAAACATTTTGCAACTTCGCGTCTGCTTCATAATTTCAATGTTGTAGATGTGGATTTATTTAATGTCACTTTAGGACAGCTCCGTAGTAAACTTTTAAAATGTTGGTACCTATTTAATTATATTGACGATATTCTAAAATTGTATTATTTTAATGTGTTATTGTGACTATTCTCACTTTCCTTGATTTTTTTCAATGTAGTATTGTCTCGCTTGTGAATGCGTTTATGTCTATTTTATTGTATTTATTTCATAAATTATTTTTATAAACTATATTTTATATTATTATTGTAGAATGGTGAACCGTAAATAAAGATATTATATATATTATATTATAAAATTCGATGAGCATACTTTTAATTTAACGAAAATCTCAAAATATTGAAAATCTGATGAAAATTTTATTAATTTGCCGAAAATTTCGAAACAATCAAAATTCTACGAAAATCTCCAAATATCGAAAATCTGACGAAACATTTATAAAACAACAAAAAATCTCAAATTTATAAATCGACAAAAATCTCGAAAATCTTGAATTGATGAACATTTCAAAAACGTTGAAAAAAAATCTCGTAAATTGACTGAAAATCTCGAAAGCATTGGTAATCTTGTAATTATTAAAAAAGGTATTTCTTTTATAAACTAAATTCTGATATCCGCAGACTACGTAAACGTAATATCTTAAGATCGGAGTGATGGGAATGTTGGGAAATGTCGGGTACGTTATAAAGAAAGAACTGAAAAAAATGCAAAAAATGTAGACACATCTTGTATATTTGTTTATTTTGTGTTTCTCGGAGGAGGGAAAATGGCGAACGAACGAATGAAGTTTTACAAATCGACAAAAATCTCAAAATATTGAAAATCTGATGAACATTTTCTTAACTGTATTGTTTCGAGTTTACGTGAAGTGATTAAACACAAATAGAAAGACTGTTATTCCTTACTTCACTTTTTATTTTTATGTTAGATGTACATTTCGAGACACAAGGTGCTCATTATCAATAACAAACTGTTTGTTATTGATAATGAGCACCTTGTGTCTCGAAATGTACATCTAACATAAAAATAAAAAGTGAAGTAAGGAATAACAGTCTTTCTATTTGTGAACATTTTCTTAATTTGACAAAAGTTTCGAAATTTTCAAAATTTTACGAAAATCTCGAAACATCGAAAATCTGACAAAACTTTTACCAAACAACAAAAATCTCAAATTTATAATGCGACAAAACTCTCGAAAAAATTGAAAATCTTGTGAATTGATGAAAGTTTTGAAAACGTTGAAAATCTATAACGAAAATCTCGTAAATTGACTGAAAATTCTCGAAAACATTGGTTGTTGCGATGTGGTGTTTGTTTAAAGTTTAATAAATTATCTCACTGGAAGATATCACCACTCTAAAGCAGATGTTTAAGTTTTTTGTATAAAGAAAAACACTTCGAAGCACATTTAACTTGGTATATTCACAATTCAAAATATTTACAAGTATTTACAGCGAAATGTTTGACAGTTGATGTTTAAATGTTTAAGATTTGTTGTTAAGGTTTGATGTTCATAGTTTGAAGTTTAAAACTAGACTGGTTATCTTAAAATTATAAAATATAAATTGAGAAAAATATGTTTAGGAAAGTGGGGGCAAAGTCGCTGTTATTGGTCACTCGTATTTCGGGGGATGATCCCAAAAGAAGTGGTGGTAAGAAATTCCTTGGAATTGATAATCTGGATTTTCTCTTTAAAATATTGTTAATGACTTTCCGAAAATACGAATGACCAAAACAACTCCCCTGCTGTGCAAAAAGGCGCGACCGTTACGAATTGCTCCACCCTAACAAACTCACAAACCTATTCTAAATTCTGATATTCGCAGGCTACGTAAACGTAAAAGCTTAAGATCAGAGTGACGGCAATATCGGGGAATGTCCGATAGAGCACTACATGGATCGGGCTTTGACCCGGCCCGGTACCGGGCTAGGCCGGGTCAAGATTTTTTGAAAGCGGGCCGGACCGGACCGGGCCGGGCTTTCAATCAGAAATATGAGACCGGGCCGGGCGTTTAAAGCTTTTTTTTATATTGCAAACTACATCTATATACAAGTAAATATATATTTACAAGTGTCATAAATCTTTATTACCTAGTGTGAAAATTTTGAATTATGCAGACTAAAATATTGACTGGGCCGCGCCGGGCCTGTTCTATTATTTACCGTACAAACTATACCAGGTTATTCCATTAATTGAATGATAAAAACATGTAATTTAGTTTGTTCTTCCCCTCATTTTATATTATTTGATGCGCCATTGAATAAATTTAAGTTTCATCTAAAATTAATAGATTTGTTGGCCGATTTTTTATAAGCGTATCTTGAAAATTTATATTTGTTAATTAGTAAATGTTAATGTATACTTGTAGAATTAATTACTTTATTTTTGTGTTATTTTCTTTACTTTCTTTTTTATGACTTTTGTAAAAAGGCATGGCCGTAAATAAATATTATCATTATTATACCCGGGCCGGGCAGGACTCAAGTCAATTATTTCCTCGCCGGGCTTGCAAAATTTGCTAGCGGGTCGGGAAAGGCCGGGCCCAAAAAAATCGGCCCGTGCAGGGCTCTAATGTCGGGTACGTAATAAAGAAAGAAGTGAAAAAAATGCAGAAAATTTAGACACACCCTGTATATTTGTTTATTTTTATTTCTCGGAGGGGGGAAAATAACAAACGAATTTGATTGAGGTAATCTGTGATATCATCGTGTTTTTATTTGTATGTGAGGGGTTAGGTTAGGTTAGGTACGTCGTAAAAAAAATAGCACGAAATGAAATAAAAGCGCTATTAATGGAACTGGCCTGTTAAAGTAGACTTTTATATGTTTGGTAAATCGAGAAATAACCGGAGTTAACTTCATATAATTCGTTTTCATATTTCGTTCGGGTATAAACATAAAAAAATGTCCGACACAAATTCCTCAATTCCTTAACTTAATTCCGACAGCAATAAAAAAAAAACACATTAAACGGACCGCTAAAATTAAACACGCACGCAAAACACCCGAAAAAAAAACGTAATTCGATGAAAAAATAGTTAGTAGTTAAACGTAACTAGGGCGCGTAAAGTAAACTAGGGCTTTTTCGGGCACGATTCGCGAGTAGCCGAGTTTGGGGCGTGTGACGTCAATACAATATTATTATTCAAAAAAGCACAAAAAATCGCTAGAAATAAGTATGTATCTCTAGGGATGTTCGATGTATATCGATATCTTGAACTATCGATATTTTTATGCAAAATAATCGATATTTATATCGATACTTATTTTTTCGATATATCGCTAATATCGATACCATATGGTCGATTTGTTACATTCGATACTATAGTTCGTCCGAGAATGCAAGCAATATCTAGTTGTTTTCATTGCCATTCCGACATCTCTAAATTCGCTAAACAAAACGTTAAAGCAAGCGTTAAATATATGACGTTTTGTTGGTAAGACCTCGCAGCGTTGCCGCTTCATCACATTATTGTCAACTGTTGACAGCGTGTGACGTGTGAAGTTTAGTTACCGTTATTGTTGTTTTATCCCATTAAAAAATCAGTTCTTATCAGAACTAACCTTCGAAATACCGAAACCTTTGTCGTTGGACGCGAGAAAGCAAGTGGTGAAACTCTTCAATTACTTTGAAAGGGAGCGAGATAACAATGGAGCCGCTTTGCCTGTCTCCCAGGTACGCCAGAGGGTCGCCGACGCACTTGGATTAAATCCCAGTACTGTATCTAGAACAATGAGTGCTTCCAAAAGTGATGAAGGCTTACAAGAGTAAAAAAAATGTGGACCACGAACTAGACCCGTTGTGTCTATTTCTAATAGCCAACAAGCTGCGATACGTAATGAAATTTACGACATGCATCAACAACATAAGTTTACATAAATGATTTTTTCAATGAAACTGTTCGCGCCTAACAATTGCGCGAATAAATAATCGTATTAATTTCGGGAAAGCGATCCTTTTGGTAAAATTTGAAATAACCTTTTAGAATTAGAAATTATATTTTAGCCCGTATTTAATGCTTGCTTTCACCCAGGGTGTGCACTTTATTGCCAGTACGTGCTGAATCCCGAGCAAACAGACCATAAACTCTTTCTTCAAAATTTCTAGCCGGACAATGGTGTTCCGCGGGTACGTGACCGATGACGGGCACTAGGAGATAATCCAGAGTTTGAGTTTATGGGTATGAGTCGTAAAGTGCGTCCCTGGGGAAAGCGAAATTTGTGTTCTTCGAATTCTATCTATTTTTCTTCTATCACTTTCTTACATTTGGCGTGTTTTTTCTTGTCCTTGTTACTTTTCATCCCTACTTTCACCCCTACCTTCATCCCCACTTTTCTATTTTTCGTGTTAACTTTTTCTCTCAATGAAAAGAACTCAAGCATTCTCTCACCATCTTCTAATCGAGTAAGTTGTTCCTTCTTTACGAGAAACTTGTATTTTTGTGTTATATTTGTACTCATATTTTTTGTCTGTGTTCCTTCAACTTAAACTTTGCTTTATTCATTTTCTAACTTCGTGTGTAATTTCACTTGTGTATTTCATTTCATTTTAATCTTTCGTGCATATTTTCTTATCTAATTTAATTTGTTTCTTTGCTTAATTTTGTTCAATTTGTCTAATTTTATTTGTAAATATTTGTTACTATTTGTTTTATTATTAACGATGCACATATTTATGTGAATAAAGAAATTTGTTCCTAAGTATCGTGTTTAAGTAATTTTGTAATCAAATCGCGCAAACCGCGTAAACAGAAACTTTTAAACAATTTTGAATTCAATTTTAATTTAAACATATTTTGAATACAAACTGTTTCAGACAAACATATTTCGCTCAACACGCTGCTACTAAGTTCAAAAGAGAGATGTATTTTTGAAGGTGGACGTTCTTCACTAGCAATTATTTTAAAAGTGATTGGTTTTAAACATGTAACTGATAATCCTAAAAGGGAAAAAAAAATTTCACAGGGCTTTTCTAAACTCGAAATTTTACTTCATGCTTAGTCTGGGAGTGGAAAACACTCGTTTAAAGCATTAAATCGAGCTTAAAAAAACAAGGAATATCTAAGGATTTACAGAAAATGGGCTGAATTTGAAATAAGTATACCTAAAAGAAAAACTCTCTGTATGTTTCAGGACAGTATTAATTATGATTGTCTTGAAATGCTGATGTCTTGCTTTGGACAAAAAAGTATGTTCCATAATGTCCACACACCGCACTTACCATAAACGCACAAGATTTAATAACTGACATATTTTATTTTGACGTTACATGTACCCTATTTACATTAGTCCTAATTTGCATTAGAACTACTAAAAATCGTAACCAATGAAATCGCACCCAGAAGAATGTAAATTGTGTTGACTATATTACCATTGGAAATCGTAGCCAATCACATCGCACTCAATGCTGTGATGCGTCCCAGAACAAATCGAACATAGGAAAATGTTCACTGTAAATTTTCCTATGTTCGATTTGTTCTGGGACGCATCACAGCATTTTTCAGCATCACAGCAATTTTCTGGCATGTTCGGTTTTACGTAAAAGTCTCTGTATCTAAGACGTTTAATCCGGAAGTGGCCATTTCTCAGTTTTTTGTTGTTGACTACAACTTTTATAATTTGAGGTTTTCTACCATAAAAAGTAGTTTGTGGTTAAGTAAATTGAATACACTTAACCACAAATTGTTGCTTAAGACCTCAAATTATAAAGAAAAAAAAATTGAGAAATGGACTTTGGCCACTTTTAAAATAAACGGCTCATTTATAACGTTTGTCACTCACTAAATTAATTTATAAAAACTTAGAAATGTAATATACTTTCTTATACTATTTTGACGTATACGTTTACGTTTTCTTTAAGTCAGTCTTCACGTTTCTCTTGTTTTTGGCATGTTTTTCTTATTTCTTACGTTTCTCAAATTTTTTGACGTCTCTCACTTTTTTAACGTTTACGTTTTCTTTACGTCAGTCCTGACGTTTCTCTTGTTATTGACACATCTCAAATTTTTGTTTTGACGTTTCTCTTGCTTTTGACACATCTTTAATTTCACGCTTACCTTGTTTTTGGCATGTTTTTCTTATTTCTTACGTTTCTCTAATTTTTTGACGTCTCTCACTTTTTTAACGTTTACGTTTTCTTTACGTCAGTCCTGACATTTCTCTTGTTTTTGATACATCTCTAATTTTCATTTTGACATTTTTCTTGTTTTTTAAAAATATCTCAATTTTTATTATTCGGTCGTTCGACATTTATTACATTCGGCACTCAATTCGACATTTATGATAATTCGATAGAATTTATATTCAGCTCACTAGTATAAATTCACGGTGTCGTAAACACTCGAATTGCAGAGATGTTTATATTTATAAGCGCTTTTACAATATCCCGGGTGGCGGGCGTTTTCTTATCGATCGGATCTTGTTTAGTGTGTGAGTGTGTGTGAGAGAGAAACACTAATCCTGAGGTGGATGCGCCGGGGAGAGGCGCACCCCGAAAAACCGTCCGGTTACCGTCAAAATCCTACCCCAACACGGAATGACAGCTTACTACACACTATGTCAAGTTAGGTTAAGTTGAGTGGGTCATACTGTAAGTATTCATTATTTCCCGATTACGTGACAATATCAACTATTATCAATAACAAGTGCTTTCTCTTGTACAGGGTGTTTTTTTTTTCGTTGATATATATATATATATATATATATATATATATATATATATAAATTAGAATTAACGACCTGCTTATAAGTACCAAATAAGAAATAACAGCGCACAAGGTCATGATGTAAGAGTTATTTTTTTTTTTTTTTATTTTTTATATCAAGTGAGTGTGCAAGGAGGACAGAAGACGACGACGATCGTTTCGCTCTTTTTATGAGCTCCTCAGGCCGCCACATCCATCATCCCATACACACTCACTTGATATCTAGAAGTTGTATATATACTGACTTCGCTAACCATAAGCCGGTATTGACGTCAGTATTTATAAATGCTACTGCATTGATAAGGGCATTGATCTCATTTTGCTTCTACAGTTAGTGTCGGTTTTTAGTTTAAACCATCGACTAGCATCGGAGCGGCGAGAAACCCGAACCAATGCGATGATAATATTCAGAACGCCGAATTAAATTAAATAAATTAGAATTAACGACCTGCTTATAAGTACCAAATAAGAAATAACAGCGCACAAGGTCATGATGTAAAAGTTATTTTTTTTTTTTTTTATATATATATATATATATATATATATATATATTGGGTTTTTAAATGGAAAGTCCTATTTTAAACGACTCGTGTCGTGGCTGATTTTTATGCATTTTTTTTTGTACACCTTTCGGTCGTCATAGCAACAAGCTTGTTTACAACAGTTGCGTGAAGAATAAAGTGTCTTCACAAGTTTTTCAAATACCTTTTTTTTGTGAAAAGACATGGTTTTGCCTCTGCAAACTCGCATTGGACTTGTCCAATGTTATTACGAAAGTGGACGGAATTTTTTGGCAGGTATTCGACGGTTTCGCAACCGTAACGATTTAAGAGGTGGCCCATGCACTTTAAAATCTTTTCGAAAGCTGGTAGCAAAATTTGAGAAAACTGGTTCTGTTATGAATAAACAGAAATCAGGAAGACCCACTGTAGCAACAGATGTTGCAGTTGCTGAAGTTTTACAAGAAACGCAAAATTTAGCAAATGAAAACGAATATGGAACATCTAGTGTCAATAAAATAGCAGGACGCCTGGAGATGAGTGGCACCACAGTCTGGCGCATTCTTCGAAGGCAACTTAAAATGTATCCATACAAAATGCAAGCTCTGTTCGAACTGAAGGAAGCTTTTAAAGGTATAAGAACTGATTTTGCCCTGCAAACAATAGCGGAAATTCAAGTGAATCCACAGTGGCTTGATAATGTTTTATGGACTGACGAGGCACACTTTCAACTTAATGGTGGTGTGAACACACATAATTGTCGAATTTGGTCATTAAATAATCCGCATTCGGTCATTCAACAAGGACTTCACGATTCAAAAGTTACCGTTTGGTGCGGCTTTACATCACGATTTATCATAGGTCCATATTTTTTTGAACAGATTGTGGATGGACGAACAAACACAGTTACAGTAAATGGACAACGTTATTTGAATATGCTTCGTGATTATGCAATACCATTATTACAAGAGCACGACATTGAAAATATCGTATTTATGCAGAATGGCGCACCTCCGCACATCTTTAACCCAGTAAAACAGTTTTTATGGAACACTTTTGGAAACCGCATTATCAGTAGACAATTTTCTGTAATTTGGCCCGCAAGATCGCCAGATCTTAACCCTGCTGATTTTTGGTTATGGGGATATCTAAAAGGAAGGTTTTTTTTTAATGAAACCTAATTCAATTGATGAATTGAAAGAGTCCATTACTCAGAACATAGCAGCTATTCCACCAGACCTACTCAGAGCTGCGGTTTACAGCATTGAAGAAAGGCTACTTCTTGTTGTAGAAGAATATGGCGGCCACATTCAACATTTACAATAATTGTAATATTTTTATTAAATCCCATTTCTTTTGGCACATAGAGACATTTTTCATTTTCAAATTGCTCAATTATTTATGAAGATATCAATTTTTAAAAATAGGACTTATTTTTGAAAAACCCAATATGTATATATATATATATATATATATACCAAGTGCCTTTCCTTTAATTAACTTTACATATATATATATATATATATATATATATATATAGGCTAACCTCTTACCGTTTAGCCTATAAGCTATTATATCAACGAAAAAAACTCAAATTGGATGTTACTATAGGGAATCTCGGTTATTAGAAGAGATAGAAATAATGTCGAAAACAGAAATTAGCTATCGTCTTTTGTTTTCAAGTTATAGCCAAAAATTCAATATTTTCCATATTCGATTTTTATTTATATCTCAGTCATTTATTATTTTATGAAGATAAGAATTGTATGTTCTACAGGTACCTTTTCGAGGACAATCGAATGCAATTTACAGATTATTTCTATCTTCATTAATAAAAGAGATACAGCCCAAAGTTAAATTTTTTTAAATAGAAGTTATAGTTGGCTGTGCTATTAATAAATTTATTATTTTTCTCCCTTTTCATTGATACATAATATGCTGATGTTATATTTGCAATTTATTTATTTATTTTTGCCAAATAAAAATAAACGAATTCTATTTAAAAAAAATGGCTGATGACGTCACACGTCAAACACTAGTGACGTCACAATATTTTTGAGCACGTTAAAAAGGGTGCATTAATAAATAAGAATCGACCTGTTTCAGAAAACCGGCATAGTATTTTTGAGCGCGCTAAAAAGGGCGCATTAATGAACAAAAATCGACCTGTTTTAGCGTTTTTAAGAAAAACCGGTTGAGTTCGTTTTTATTTTTAATATTCCATTCTTTACTCGCATCCTGTATTTATCAATATATGATGATGATGATATTATTATTATTATTTTTGATGTTAATATCAAGTACACGCGTGTTAGGTTTAGTCCCTGTAACTAAAGTGACAGTGTGCGTTCGGGTATTTACTTCTTGACATGAATTAACACTATCACCGCCACCATTACCCCCTAGGGTGACACGGGGTGGAATTAGGTATTCAAATTGGATTACACCACGCTTGTGTGTCTCCTTCGTGTGTAAATAAATCTCTTCTGTTGGAGGTAAACAACGTCGGGATTACGCGTTAGGGGGGAAAAAGGGTGAGTGCATGTCGGGGAAGAGGGATGATATGACCTTGTTTGTTATTCAAGTGCGTTTAATGAACTATTATCATAATTTATTACCCATTTCATTTGTTTTTTTGACGAAAGTACAAAAACTGTTACGATATTTATTCAAAAAGTATATTCTGTTTTTTTTATTGGGCAACCAGATCTGGTGATTTTTTTATATTGTTGGATATTTGGTTGGATACTCTGGTTGTATAAGTATCAGTATAAGTTTATTAATTTCCATTTATAAACTAAAACATTCCTGGATGAGTCATATCAAAAACATTAAAATACAGGGTGTCTAAATGTTTTTTTTTAATTAGGCGGAATGCATTCCGTTTTTTGATTACATAAAATTGATGATTTTAAAATCCATTATAAAACAAATATAAAAAAATAAAATGCATTGCGCATATATCAGTAATAAAATAGGCTTATTTTGTACAATCAAGTATCTAAATGTTTATTATAATTTAATTAACAACGAACTACTGTTTTTGTATTTAGGCAACTCAATATACACTGCCAGTTTCAAATCCATTAGCTCTATCTTTTTCTCCATTGGAGTAGCACTGTCAACCTCTCGAGTGAGCTTTCACAAGCGACTGGTTTCTGTTGGTCATTTAATCAAGTGTTTTCGGCTGTTCATTCCATTTATTTTAAAGAGAGAAGAACTCAGGCTATTCCGGCACCTTAACTCCAACTTCCCCGGAAGTGGAAAACCTCTCGGGAAAATGGCTAAGTGCTTGAAGAATAGAGAGTCTTTCTGTGTTCTGTGTGGGGAATATCATCTTAAGACGAACTTGGTGAATTTCACAGAGACCATATCTGCACAATTTAAGTCGTGTTTTCTCAATTCCGAAAGTCCAGATAACAACCCATGGGCCCCAAAAGTTCTTTGTCGCACATGCCAAGCGCGTTTGAGATGTTGGCAGACTGGCTCTAGGAAAATGATGTTTTCTTCTCCTATAACCTGGCGGGAACCAGAAAATCACGAACGCGATTGCTACTTTTACAGAAACGTTAAGACTGGGTTAAATTCCAGGAACAGAAAATCGCTGAATTACGTGGTCACCTCGTCGGTTACCATGCCAGTGATAGCTGATGTTGACCTTGATGAACGTATGGTTGTTGATGGCGAAGATGAAGGAGGTAAGGAAATAGAACCGGAGCAAAATGAAGGGGAGTTCTCACAATCTCCAATCGACGTGGACGATGACAGCGAGAATGATCAACTCCAGAATTCAAAGTGGAATCAAATGGAACTCAATGACTTGGTTCGAGATCTGGGGCTATCTAAAGACCAGTCTGAACTGTTAGCTTCTCATTTAAAAGAAAGAGGTTCTCTGGAGAAAGGAAAAATCGGGACCTATTACAGAAATAGGGATGAGCCTTTCCGGAAATATTATAACCAGCATGATTCATTAGTATTTTGCAGAGATATAGAAGGTCTATTCGGCGAATTCGGAGTTGAACATGATTCGGATGATGGTCGGCTATTCATTGATTCATCAAACAGGAGTTTGAAAGCTGTTTTGTTGAACAATCGCAATAACCTCGCGTCAATTCGAATAGCTTACTCGACGATATTGAGTGAGAACTACTGCAATCTGGACTATTTGCTCCAAAAAATTAATTACAGCAGGTACAAATGGAAAATATGCACGGATTTGAAGGTAGTAACAATACTTTTGGGACAACAGAGTGGATTTACAAAATACCCTTGTTTTCTCTGTGAGTGGAATAGTCGAGCTCGTGATGAGCATAATGAAAGGAAGGTTTGGCCATCAAGGGAGAATTTTCTTGTTGGTCAGAAGAACACAGAGCAAGAACAGTTAGTGGATCCCAAAAGTATTTTACTACCTCCGCTCCATATTAAATTAGGGTTGATAAAACAATTCATCAAGGCTCTTAAAAAAAGAAGTAGCGAAGCCTTCCAATATCTCTACAAAAAATTCCCAAAGTCAGATGCCAAAATCAAAGAAGGGGTTTTCAATGGGCCGCAAATAAGGGAACTTATAAAAGATCCAGAATTCCCGAAGACGATGACGATGGATGAGGAAGAAGCATGGAAGAGCTTCGTGAATGTTGCCCAGAAATGTCTTAGAAACAATAAAGACCCAAACTATAGGGAATTGGTGGAGGGCTTGCTCCGGAATTACAAATCTATTGGATGTTTGATGAGATTGAAGGTCCATTTCTTGGATTCACATTTGGAAAATTTCCCAGAAAACCTTGGACATTATAGCGAAGAACAAGGTGAAAGATTTCACCAAGATATTAAAGAGATGGAAAGACGCTACCAAGGTTTCTGGGACATCAACATGTTGGCAGACTACTGCTGGAACTTGAAGAGGGATACGACCAAGGGGCATAAGAGAAAGGCACTTAGAAGGAGTTTTGAGCAAACCTGCAGACCCCATAAACAAGCGCGGAAAGATTGAAAAATTAGGAGGGAGCAAAGTGAGAGGCAAGGGGACTCACTGTAAACAAGCACCCCGAAGGAAACAGAATCTGCAACGTCCACGTCGTTGTTCCTGGGTGATGCTAATAGCAGAGCTCAGTTTAATAGCAGGGCTGGGTTCCCTGTCAATATCTCACAGCGAACGGATCGCCGGAATTGGATGCCTTGACAGGGAGATCGAAATCCGCGAGATAAAACAATCATGGCAACATTTTATCCACTGGGGTGGCACTGTGATAGTCCCGATCGAGATTTAGGGCTCCTTGCCGATGTTTGGAAGATATTCAAGACCTAAACAGTTACCCTCTAATTTAACAGATCGCTTGAGAAATTGTCCCGGGTCCAGTTCCAAAAAATGACCATTTTAACCTCTAAGTGACCTTGAAATTTCGTTTTTCTAACGTGATGGGGCTCAGCTGACCCCGGGATCGGATTCAGGACGCAAAAATACCCCGGGATACCATGGTCCGGTCAAATAGTCCGTACTTTTTTTTTTGTAAACCTGTGTAATTAATCATATCACGAGTTATATTTAGTGAGAGAATATAACGAATAAAATAATGTGAGTCCCTTAACATTACCGACAGCTGAGATATTGTTGTTTCCCTATTGATTGTGCATTTTTTAATTGCACAAAAGTGCGTAAACTGCCGCCACTTTGATTCTTTGTTCATGACGGTGTTATTTGGCGTCGCACTTTTCAATTAATATCACTGCACGAAACTTTACCTATTTTGACGTTTCGAATGACAGGACAACTTATCACCCACCGCTTCTTTTGTTTTTTATCATGCGGTGATAGACATGTACCTACGGCTTTCCTTGCATCTCATTAGTTGAAAATTCGTTCTAGTAGGCTATGAGTTGTGTTCTCAATTTTATATCACTTCCGGTTCCACCGGAAGCAGCACCAAATTTAAACGAGGAATCCAAAAAATTACTAATATATAGGGTGTTCCATTTATAATAACAAATTTAGTGCTACTTCTAGGGTAACCGGAAGTGATATAAAGTTGAAAATATTTCACATGAGGAGAACTAATTCAACCATATGACAAGGATTTTTTTCAAATTTTTGATGCAACGGCAACCCATAAACTTTTAACTAACGGTTTAGCGTAGACACCCTGTATATATAATTCGTACACACTTAAGACTATGTTAGTGTTATGGTAGCTAATTATAATATTAGTAGGTATCAGAGCTGGGACGAAACCTCTTAAAAACGATTCGAATCGCGAATCTGTATCACCCAATATGATTCGAAACACGGTTACTCGAATAAAGAATTCGTAAGAGATAAATATGATTCGAATTAAAGATTCGAATCCTGTTTTTTCGAATCACGAATACAAATCCTTTAAGAATAAATTTGGTTTTATTATTTTTTGCAACCATTAACATATAAATATCGTTACCAGTTGTTTTAACAAAAATATTTAAAACCTAATTATTTATTATTAACACTGAACATCGTTGATAACAGACTGAACATCTGATTCCTTGTTACTTTGATTAAAGATGTATTTGTGTGTTTCTGAACTTCACTTCAAATCAGTGCTGTGTACGCGTGGCGCATGAAGTAAAATTTCGAGTTTAGAAAAGCCTGAAAATTTGGTTTGGTCGCGTAGCGCGAAGCGCGGAGCGGCCAAACCAAATTTTCAGGCTCTTCTAAACTCGAAATTTTACTTCATTCGCCACCGGTACAAAACACTGACTTATTACGAAGTTTAAAACACACCGCTAAACTTTACATTAAATCAGTGTTTTGTAGCCGTGGCGCATGAAGTAAAATTTCGAGTTTAGAAAAGCCTGAAAATTTGGTTTGGCCGCTCCGCGCTTCGCGCTACGCGACCAAACCAAATTTTCAGGCTTTTCTAAACTCGAAATTTTACTTCATGCTTAGTCTGGGACTGGAACACACTCATTTCAAGTTTCAAATTGATTTTTAACAATTTAACAACGAATATCTAAAGATTTACAACATATACAGTGTAATTGGGACATGTATACTTGAAAGAAAAACTTCCTGTGTGTACAGGTTGATGGATTAATTGCGATTGATTGGCTACAATTTTTAATGGTCATATAGGCAACCCAATTTACACATAACTTAAAAAAATAAAGGTGTCAAATTGTATTGGATGAACATGTTCGGTGTTATATAAAACTCTCTGTATGACAATTTTATCACATGTTGACATAAATTGACATTAATTGGCATTTTTATAGACCTATAGAGTATACCGTCGTTTTTCTAATCTCAAGTTTTCTACGCGCTCAGCACGAATTAAATGAAGAAGCCTTCACCTTTTCCAAATCCTTTTTCCATCTTATTCGAATAATCAATAAATTCTGTTCTGATTAAATGAGATGCTTCCTTCGATGTGTGACCTAAATATCAAGTGGTTGTTGTCGCGGTGGAATTTCCCAATGGAGCGTGTTATATACAAGGGTCGTTTTACCCTCCCTCTTCCCTCCGCCCCCCTAACATCGTTAAACTCCCGAAGATACGCTTATTTATTGCACATCGGGGAATAATAATACATCGTGTTACGGAATCGGGGAGAAGGCGTAAAAGTTACATTTCAATAACACGTGTCGTAACAAGCACTTTTTACATCGATTATTTCGTATTTCATTTTTTTTGTTTCTATCTTAAATCGACATAATAATAATAACAATAACAATAAATCTATCCCCAAATTATTTAAAATATCCTTCATAATTTGATTATACCGTATTTCTGAATTCAGTTGCAATAATTGCAATAATTTAATCATAATTTATATAAATAAGTAAGAGTGAATATTTAATCAAAATTATAATAAACGCGTATTCATTTCGTGCGATTACACTTCAAGTGTGTTTAAATAAAGGGTGTTCATTATGTATGGAACTGGCTTAATATCTCTAAAACTGCTTATCGGATCAACATGAAATTTGGTTAAGAGCGGACTGCAGATCTGCTTTTATTGGATTCAAGATTCTCACTGTCCCGTGTGTTTTTATTCTAGAATGCCTTAAATTCACTCATAAAAATGTTCAATCTTGTAGAACTTATAGCCAAGTACATGCACATAACACACGCAATAAAAATAACATCCAGCCATGTCACATACGACTGACTAAATGCAAAAATGGAATACATTTTTACGGTCCGAAACTGTACAATATACTCCCACAAAATGTGAAGTTACTTCCAAATATAAAATTCATAAAGTTAATTAAAGAATACTTGTCCACCAGGGCGTTCTATAGCATTAATGAATGTCTTGCACACAAATTCTGTGATATCTCACCAACGGGTCAAGAGTAAACCATTGTCTTGTATTTTATGTATTAGACTAAGCTTAATTTATTCTTATTGCTTTTTAACATTAATGGTTTTTGTTTTTATCTGTTTTATATATGTAGACAAGCCTAGTCTTAGTTATAATTTTAATATCAATGTTTTATTTATAGGCTAATATTATTTTATTTTATAGTTCAAATACTACTTTATGACTAGTGTAAACTTTATGTACTGGCACGCAATAAATATATTATTATTAAGTATAGTAAAATGCCCCTATCGTTTGATTTTTAAATTTACCTTTTAAGAGGGTGTCTTTGGGTGTAAAAATAAGATTCCAATGGTTCTTGGTCCATGATCTCGACCCCACCCCTCGCAAGGTCAAGAAAGTGGTTTTTCGGAATTAATTTTTTTTCTTGATTTCTAGTAATAATTAAGATATCATATATCATATCTTAACAAAATGTTTGTATTTAAAAATGCTTTCTTAAAATGCTATACATTTTTGAGATATATATGGGCAATTCCATGAAAAATGGTAAAATCCCTGAAAAATCTTGAAAAATTGATTTTTGAAAATGGCGCGGGAAAATATTAATATATCTTAAGGCATATTTTTGTAGATTTTTCCTAAGAAAACATGATGCTGAGGTAAACAACCGGGTTACATGAGGTAATAGGCAATGAAAAGTCGATTTTATCCTTTTCTGAATTTTTTTTATTACCTAAATGACCTTGCATGATCTTCAAAAAAATGACACAGAAGGGCATTTAGGTCACCTATACTCATGAATTTTTTGATATCCTAATTATTAATAGAAATCAAGAAAAAAATTATTTCCGAAAAAAACACTTGCGAAGGGGGGAGGGGATATCATGGACCAAGAACCATTGGGATCTTATTTTTACACCTTAAGACACCCTCTTAAAAGGTAAATTTAAAAATCAAACGATAGGGGCATTTTACCATACTTAAGCGGAGGTACCCTTTAGTTAAGTAAAATCTGTTGATAATTTTTTCAAATGTTTATCACACTTTTCAAGATACAGCACCAACTTGATTTTTTTTACATAGCACTACTAATCAAAACTGTCATCGTTCGATAGTCTATTTTTTTCGGAATTCTAGAGTATAATTACTTGTATCTAAAAATTGACCAATAAACGACAAAAGTTATCATAAATGTCAACAGAGTAGTGTCTGTTAGAAGATGATCGAGTATGTTGTTAGAGAGAAGTGTCAAGTTTACGTCTCGCAAAAAAAAAATAAGTTCTGTGTTACGCGTTCGGTAAGGCGTTCTGCCGTAAGAGCCGAACAGTATCTCAGGTTAAGCAAGGGCAACCTAAGGCTCATAACCGGCCTTCTAACTGGACACTGTCCTCTGAAGTACCACCTCACCAAGATGGGTCGGACAACTGATGCCAACTGCAGGTTCTGCAACGAGGCACAAGAAACAGCAGAGCACCTACTTTGTGAATGCCCTGCCTTGTCCCTTCAAAGAGGGAACTACCTGTCATCGGCCACTTTAAACACCGAGGAATTGGTACACATTAACCCTCAAGTTATAGTAGACTTCATAAAAAGTCTAGACATTGAGGGACTCAAGTAGGTCAGGGATAGTTACAAAAGATCTTTTAGGTCGAGGTAACTTCGAAAGGCCCAGAGGCCATACGACCCACCGACCCCATAACATAACATAACATACGCGTTCGGTAGAAGAACCCGCGCCGCGTGTTAATCCGTGTTAATGGTTACCGTTATACCTTCCTAATAAAGAACATTTCTAGTTAATACACGAGTGGTTCGGCTAACTTATTTAACCAGAACCCTACGTATCCTGACAGTGACAAAGATACCCTGTTACCGGCGATTCTTTCAATCGCCGGCTACAAAAATTAAATTAATAATTTTAGTTTTTTTGTATATAAAATGAGTTTATCCCCAGCAATTACCCGAGATCCGATCGGGGATTATCTCGGGTAATCTATATGACTGGAGGCCGAACACCTCGAGTGCACTCCGAGCAGACCTTCTAGAGGGAAGATTGGTGACCAGCGGCAGTCCGTTTTTCGGAAAAGGGATTTGTGTAATCTTTTGCATTCTCCTTTCCGAAGAACGGATTAGATGATATTCTGTAATTTTCGAGATTCGTCGAATCCGGTAATTGGGACGGATTCGGCGAATTTTGGCCGGCTGGTCACGTCTACTAAGAAAACTAACCCTCTCCACCCTCGTTTTCGGCATTTAAATAATGGAGGACGGCACTTCTGCATCAGTGGCAAACTAGTAACAAAAGCAACAACAAGTCTAAGTGAAATGTAGTCAGTGTAGTCAGTGGTGTATAAGTTTTTTGACAACTTCGAGTTGTGTTTTTTTTTTGTCAAATTGTCTTTGATAAGTGCAAGTACACTAATCAGAAGAACCGGAATTGCTCCCAGTGCCGCCTGTCACCGCTCCGGTCTTCGTTACTGCCAAAGCAGCCTTTGGTCGATGCTTTCCGGACCTTTTCCGATACCGCTCGACTCTCGACGACGCCTTCCGGACTTTTTCGACGCCGCCGGTCTTTATCTTTGCTCTCCGGACTCCGACGACGCCTTCCGGGTACATCCGGACTTTTCTGAGGCCGTCTGGACCTTATCGCCGTTTACCGGACTTTGCCGTTTTCGTCCGGATTTCGCTACCACCACTGACGACCAGCCTGCCACGGTCCACGCTTAATATGCCCATGTATTAGTCATTATTTGTTGCTGTGTTTTTTGTGCTGTGATTCTTTTTTGCTGTGTTTTTCTTGTGTGAATAAATTTGTTCTTTTTGGATCGGTGTTTTAAGGACTAGTTGCTCGTGCTCTCCATCCCTAAACCCCTGAGCTAGCTGGAAGTGCTTTTGGGGTACCTTCCCCCGACGACAAAGAGCGCTAGTGGCTGCATTATAAATTTGTTGCGATTAAGTTGTTTATCTACGAAATAAAAATAGCCCTTAATTGAAATTATAGATTTTCAATCAAGGGTAAATTGGTTTTTTAAATTGAACCAAACATTTTTTTCTGCATCAATCGACTCAAAATAAAAATCTCTTTCGATGTTGTTAAGAATGTTTTATCTGTAGGTGTAAAATGATTATTTTAAAAACTTGAACGTTACAGATAAAAATGATAAACCGAATCGAAAAAGAATTGCATTTTGCGCTCAAGTTTTTTTTGGCTGTAAAATAAAAACAGTCAAACTTACAAGTTTTCAACCAACGATAACTTGTTTTTTTTTTAACAGAACCGTGTAACTTTTTTTAACACCAATGGTGTTAAAAAAAGTTACACAGTTCTGTTAAAAAAAAACAAGTTATCGTTGATTGAAAACTTGTAAATTTGACTGCTTTTATTTTACAGCCAAAAACTTGAGCGCAACAACTATACAGAGAGTTTTATATAACACTGAACATTTTCATCCAGTACAATTTGACAACTTTAATTTTTAAGTTATGTGTAAATTGGGAAGCCTATATGACCATTAAAAATTGTTGCTAATCAATCGCAATTAATGCCTTAACTTGTACATACAGGGAGTTTTTCTTTCAAATTAGTCCCAATTACAGCGTATATGCCGTAAATCTTTACATACTCATTGTTTTTTTAAGAGTTCAATTTGAAACTTGAAATGAGTGTGTTCCACTCCCAGACTAAGCATGAAGTAAAATTTAGAGTTTAGAAAAGCCTGAAAAATTGGTTTGGTCGCGTAGCGCGAAGCGCGGAGCGGCCAAACCAAATGTTTCTGGGCTTTTCTAAACTCGAAATTTTACTTCATGCGCCACGCGTATAAAACACAGATTTTAAGTAAAGTTCGAATATACATACATTTGACAATATTTTAGTATTTTATACGCGTGGCGCATGAAGTAAAATTTCGAGCCCTCGACAAATGTTCACGGGGCTTTTCTAAACTTGAAATTTTACTTCATGCTTAGTCTGGGAGTGAAAAACACTTGTTTAAAGCTATAAATTGAACAAAAAAAAAACAGGGAATATCCGCAATTGTTGTATCAGTTGAATTTTTTGTCATTATTTTTTATAAAATCACATTACTTTTTCTTAATTATTTTAGCTGTTAATTTTCTGACATTAGTTGATTTTTAAAAGAGTTCAATTTGAAGCTTTAAACGAGTGTTTTCCACTCCCAGAGTAAGCATGAAGTAAAATTTCGAGTTTAGAAAAGCCCCGTGAACATTTGTCGAGGGTCGCGCAGCGACCCGAGACAAATTTTCTGGGCTTTTCTAAACTCGAAATTTTACTTCATGCGCCACGCGTTTAAAACACTAAAATATTGTGTAATTTATGTATATTCGAACGTCACTTGAAATCTGTGTTTTATACGCGTGGCGCATGAAGTAAAATTTCGAGTTTAGAAAAGCCCGAAAATTTGTCTCGGGTCGCTGCGCGACCCTCGACAAATTTTCACGGGGCTTTTCTAAACTCGAAATTTTACTTCATGCTTAGTCTGGGAGTGGAAAACACTCGTTTAAAGAATCAAATTGAACTCTTTCAAAAAACAACGAATGTCGGAAAATTTGCAGCTTATGCATGTTTACCTAAAAAAAATCACTGTATCTTCAATTCATTGTAAGTTACGCAGTCAATAAAGTAATAAATACACCTACATTATCTTCATTGCGTATTATGTTAGCAAATAAATGAAAATTGCAATGTTTGCCAAATAAAGCAGCACACCTAACACCCCAATGTTGTTGTGCTGACAGCAGTACTAGGTGCGGTACTTGCAAACCTGCCTCGCCACGCTCTTCAAATTTGTAATATTTATATTTAAAGCTGCCTAAAGGCCGTTTTGTTAGCACAATGGGCCTAATAAGGCCTAAGTGCAGTGCAGAAATGCGCACTCCCCAAAGGACCAGGCAGTTTTTGGACGGCATTTTTGCTGGTACACCCAAAGCAACGTACTTGGGGTGGTCCTGATCAAATGGTTTACACGATACGCTGAATCGAAGTTCTTAATAATCTCCAGTGAAATTGAAGCAATGTATTAACTTATCTTGAAATATTAGCAAACGGAAGTAACAGAAATCTGTTTTTCTATTATTTTTGCGTTTAAGCTAAACCTGTTCTCCTCTATCTCATTTTCTTTTCTGTTTAATTTTAATATTCCATTAGTGATGTAGGCGATTAATGAATGACACATTTCATTTTGACGTTAAATGTAAGTTGCGTTAGAACTACTAAAATCGTAGCCAATGAAATCGCACTCAATGCTTTGATGCGTCCCAGAACACATCGAACATAGGAACATTTACATTGAACATTTTTTGGCATGTTCGGTGTTACATAAAACTCTCTGTATGTTGTGCTTAATGTTATGTGAAATGTAAATATTTTTATTGAAAACCAATTGTGTTGCTTTTGTTTCCAAAGCCCACTATGCTCAAACATAGAATCTATTTTTTACAAGAAATATTCGGTTTTCAAAATTGCATTTATTTACATTCTTCGTCAAGACCGTGTGGACGTTTAGATCGGGTCCTGGTTGATGTATCAATAAATAAATACCGAAAAATTTATGATAACGTACGTCGATTATTTCACACACAAGCACAATTCAGTTTTTCCACAATTGGTAGGAATTTGCGTAGGAATCGATTGAGACATACAATTTCAGATTGGAATTTGCGGGGGGAATAGATTGAAATCCTTGCGGGCGGAATGCGATTAGTTTCCTGATTTGTGCGGCAAAGTGCTATTATATCGGGGGAAAATTTAGATTGTGTGAAATCGGGTTGAAATTCACAGAGGAATCGATTGCAATTGTTTAATTTGGTGTGCACTTGAAGAACAAAACAATCGAGCGTCGTTTTCCAGGTTAGAACGAAATTGTTGTAATCTCGAAAACGCGGGTTAGAGTTTTTTTATGTTTTTTTCCTGTGAAAATTATAAAATTTCAAAAACAAAAATATTTTAATACTCAGATTTTCCTTTTCTTTTTTTAAATTTTCTGTCTGAATCGAACGTGGCGTGGAAAAAGTGTTGAAACAAAAGTCGCGCAGAATTTAATTCTGAGCAACTTTATTTTTATATATTATACCGAAAAAAATCAAAGCCTATCGAGTTAAACGCGTTTTTTTTCAATTTTCCAACCGAATCGAGCGTCCCATGAAAAAAGTTCATCACTTTATCTTCTTATCCGATCGATAAGAAAAGCCCCGCCACCCCGAGATGTTTGTATAATGGCGTTTATAAACATCTGCATCCGAGTGTGTGTAATACAGCACACACCAGTGGCGTAGATAGAAGGGGATTTGGGGGATCAATCAGCTTTTCCACAATTGGTTGGAATTTGCGAAGGAATCGATTGAGACATACAATTTCAGGTTGCAATTTGCGGGGGGGATAGATTGAAACCCTTGCGGGCGGAAAGCGATTAGTTTTCTGATTCGTGCGGTAAGGTGCTATTATATTGGTGGAGAATTTAAATTGTGTGAAATCGAGTTGTAATTCGCAGAGGAATCGATTGCAATTGTTTAATTTGGTGTGCAGTTGAAAAATAAAACAATCGAGCGTAGTTTTTCAGGTTAGAAGGAAATTGTTCTAACCTTGAAAACGAATGCCAGAGTTTTTTATTTTTTCTTTCTTATCGTCTTAAGTTGTCTTATTAAGACATTGTTTGCATTTTCACGAATAGTTTTTTCGTAATGTTATATATTATGTTTAAAGTGCGCAAACTATAAGAAGCGTAAGCTTATTTTCTCAAATTCAAATAGTTTTTAATTTAAATTTATAAAATTATAAAATTTTTAAAACATAAATATTTTAATAAAGAGATTTTTGTTTTCTATTTTTTTAATTTTCTGTCTAAATCGAACGTACCGTGAAAAAAAGTGTTGAAACAGAAGTCGCGCAGAATTTAAATCTGCACAACTTTATATATTTAGGGACCTCTTAGATGGACGTTTTAAACGCGAGGCGGAACGTGAGCGGACGCAAGCGTTTGCGTTTTAACACATAGGTTTATATGAGAGTCCGTAGACGGACGGGTGCGAGGCGGAGAAAACGCCAGCACTCGCGTCTGTTTAAATTTGAGCGGAGCGGGACGGACGCGTTTTTCAGTTTTAACACATGGTTTCTTATGCGCCTTCTTATACGGGCGGGTGAAACGCGTTTTCAAAGCGGGCGTTTTTTGCAATATTTTTGTAAAAAATCGGCCAAAGCGAGTTTTTTTTTGTTTGGCCTTGGTAGCTAGACCATTAGCCATCAATCTATTTATATATTTAACATTTTTAATGTATTTTAACCAATTCTAATTTCGATAAATAACCATTTACTCCTGAAACAACACAAACTCATTCATACTACATCCATGGACCCGGATGGAATAATTTATTATTCATAAATTATTCCACCGGGATTCGAACCCGCGACCTCTTGGTCTGTGGGCAGAGTCTCTACCCACTCGGCCACCAAGGCCCCAAAGCGAGTTAAATTCGTAATATTTTCATTAGAATATTTAGGCGTAACGCAAAAATAAATAGTGTCCAAAATTAAAAAATAAATAAACAAAAAATATAAATTATAAATTTTTAGGTAAACTTCCATCTCTAAGATATGAGTATAATTTTATTTAATATTTAAAAAAATCTTTGATATTTTCTAGAAGTTGCGAAAAATAAAATAACTAACAATTTAAAATCGCCCTCAATCTCTTGTAAAAATAGTGTGATGGGAACAAAATAATTAAAAGAATTAATAATCATTTTTTTCAGAGCGGTCTCTGTGCTCGTAAATTTTGTACCGCCAGCAGCTTCTCTTTTCTCTGACTCTCCAATTGGCCAACATACTAGGGAAATGCCTATTTCAAAGTCTATTTTTAATATGCAGGTTATTACCCATCAAAGTGTGTTAAATTTTTGACATAAATTTGTATACCGATTACGGGTTAAATAAAAGGGAAAAAAAGCGATTGTCTATATCCTAGCGCTAAAACGTGATTTTATAAATATGTTTGATACAGAAAGTTTTATCTTAGAAATTCAGGCACCGCCCAAGGAACAAATCCACTGAAGTAATGTTTCATCAACATTAAAACAACGTTTAATGTTACTGCACTGTTGATATAACGTTATGTGTTTGTTTTTTGCTCAGTGGGCGGAGTGCATGTGGAATTTAGGTAAGTAATATTTATATTTATAAAAACATTAAATACATAAATACAGTAACGTCTATGAATAATAAAGGATAAATAAATAATAATATGACGCAATTAAATCTATTTCGTCCGTGCTAATTACTCAGCGTAGCACAACTGAATAATAGACGGCACAGAAGGCTCGGCAGCGAACTCGCCTAGCACCCGCTTGCAAAACGCGTTCAATCCGCTCCGTATAAGAGCTAAATGCGGAGCGGAAAAAATGATCCGTCCCGCTCCGCTATCGCGCTAAAAACGTCCATCTAAGACCGCCCTTATATTCCACCCGAATCGAGCGTCCTATGAAAAAAGTTTCTCACTTTTTCTTCTTATCCGATCGATAAGAAAAGCGGGAACCGATGTTAAGATAGCCATAGATTTTCCAGCCACGGATTTGTCCGGCGCATCCACCATCGATCGTAAATTAAAATAAATGTTTTTCTTAATTTAAGGCATATTATTAATGAAACAAAGAAAACTAAAGTAATTCCAGCCCTAAAAATATAGCTCATCCAAACTTAAATTTATTTTCGTATTAAGGCTTTATCAAACACAAACAGATAGTCCTCCCAAAAGCATGTAATAGAATGACCAGATTTTAAACTCAAATTAAAAGTATGTAGTTGTGATTAAAATTATTTCTTTTAACTCTGACGTGTAGCTTAAAGCCTAACTAAGCCATTTAAGCTATAAAATTTTGGCAAAAATGTTAAATGAAATTTTTATCATTTTTCTCCATCCGAACGACTCGAATAAAATGACCAGATTTTAAACTTAAATTAAAAGTATGTAGTTGTGAATAAAATTATTTCTTTTAACTCTGACTTGTAGCTTAAAGCCTAACTAAGCCATTTAGGCAATAAAATTTTGGCAAAAATGTTAAATACATTTTTTTATACATTTTTTCCATCCGAACGACTCAAATAAAATGACCAGATTTCAAACTTAAATTAAAAGTATGTATAGTTAGGCTCTAAGCTACACGTCAGAGTTAAAAGAAATAATTCTAATCACAACTACATACTTTTAATTTAAGTTTGAAATCTGGTCATTTTATTCGAGTCGTTCGGATGGAAAACATTTATAAAAAATTCATTTAAGATTTTTGCCAAAATTTTATGGCTTAAATGGCTTAGTTAAGCTCTAAGCTACACGTCCGAGTTAAAAGAAATAATTTTAATCATAACTGCATATTTTTAATTTAAGTTTGAATTCTGGTCATTTTATTAGAGTCGTTCGGATAGAAAAAAATTATAAAAAATTCATTTTACATTTTTGCCAAAATGTTATAGCTTAAATGGCTTAGTTAGACTCTAAGCTACACGTCAGAGTTATAAGAAATAATTTTAATCACAACTACATATTTTTAATTTAAGTTTGAAGTCTGGTCATTTTATTGGAGTCGTTATTATGGAAAAAAATTATAAAAAATGTGTTTAACATTTTTGCCAAAATTTGATTGCTTAGCTGGCTTAGTTAGGCTTTAAGCTACAAGTCAGAATTAAAAGAAATAATTTTAATCACAACTACATACGTTTAATTTAGGTTTGAAATCTGGTTATTTTATTCGAGTCGTTCGGATGGAAAAAAATTATAAAAAATGTATTTAACATTTTTGCCAAAATTGTATTACTTAAATGGCTTAGTTAGGCTTTAAGCTACACGTCAGAGTTAAAAGAAATAATTTTAATCACAACTACTTACTTTTAATTTAAGTTTGAAATCTGGTCATTTTATTACATGCTTTTGGGAGGACTATCTATTTGTGTTTGATAAAGCCTATATACGAAAATAAATTTAAGTTTGGATGAGCTATATTTTAAGGGCTGGAATTAGTTTAGTTTTCTTTGTTTCATTAATAGTATGCCTTAAATTAAGAAAAACATTTATTTTAATTTACGATCGATGGTGGATGCGCCGGATAAATCCGTAGCTGGAAAATCTATGGCTATCTTAACATCGGTAAAGCAGGATGTTTTGTATAAAGGCGCGTAGCGCTACGCGATAAAACCAAATGTTCAGGCTTTTCTAAACTCGAAATATTACTTCATGCGCCACGCGTATAAAACAATGATTTATTCTAAAGTTTAAAAGCAACTCATTTATCTTTTATTGTTGCCAAAAGTGGGGTTAAAAAAGTCAAATAAATATGCAGGATGTAAAAATATGTTGACATTTTCATGGAATTCAGATCAGATTATGTTTCATTTAATATACATTTCATTATTAAAGAAAAACATTTTAAACAAATAATACATTTAAAACAAAACTGTTTAAAACACGACATTTGTTCTTAAACATGTTAAAAACTGTTTTATAATAAAGTATTGATACTAAATCAAATCCCCCCCCCCCCCCCCTCGGAAATAGCTATCTACGCCACTGACACACATTGTGTATAATAATTATTTAATAATAATCCACTTTGGGTGTTTACGAGAATCATGAATTTATAGTAGTAGACCAATGCATATCAATTCGTTTCGATCGATTTTGGAAATGTGTCATTCTTACGTCAATACTACAAAATAACGAGAGGAAGAGGTCATGCATTTATGAATTTATCTCCCCCCTCTGAACGGGATGATGTTGTTATTGTTATTATAACTGATGAATATTCAATCCGGATTATCCGGGGCTTTAAACGTCAACGTCATCTCAAGCGCGCGAGAGTTCAGATGCAAATACGATGTCTCGACATAATATGACACTTTACGTCCTGTATCTTCTCGAGCTTAAAACGTTATGTTTACATGAATATTAACAACTCTCCTATAACTCCCGCTCTTATAGTTTGTATTTGTATATGCAGGGTGTTTCACCTAAACTAAAAATGTTAATAAAGTTTTGTTTGCTGTAATCAATAGGATGTTACTCAACGCTTCAAATTAAGAAGGTATTGGTATCACTTATAATTACGGTTTCGCTGTCAGAATCGTGACTTTTCTAAAAGAATGGAATATTTTAAATCATTTTTATCATACTCATATTTTAAATTGCATTGGCAGTATTTAAGTTATAACCAAGAACTTTTAATGCACGCATTTAAAGTAGTAGAACTTCTATAAAATTAGCATACCTAACCCAAAATACATTGAAAATTACAAAACATTATCAATAACAATAATATAACTTAATTATAGTTAACATTTATTTTCCTAATTGTTTAAAAAAAGTTATAAAAGACGCTCAAGCTCAAACTGATCACCAGATTGAAAAACACGCATTTAAAATTATTTTCGAAAAGAAGAGTTACTTTATACAAAAAAATATATTCTTGTTAATTAGTCTGGGGAGTTTTAGGTAAAACAACCTGTATATATTGTTGCTTAGATATTTTTTGTACATTCCTCCTTGAAGATGACTAATGGTCGAAACGATTCGGAGAAAATATAAATCAGTCAAACAAACCGAGTGTTTTAATTAAATATCCAGAATTAGATTCACGGGTTAAGTGAGAAATTAATTAAACAAATATTAACAAGTGTTTGAATACTATGGTTGCGGTCAGAGCTGGGACGAATCCTCGTAAAAACGATTCGAATCACGAATCCGAATTACCTAATATGATTCGAATCACGAATACTCGAATAAAGGATTCGTAAGAGACAAATATGATTCGAATAAAAAATTCGAATCATGTTTTTTCGAATCACGAATACAAATCCTTTAAGAATAAATTTGATTTTATTATTTTTTTACAACTATTAACATATAAATATCGTTATTAGTTGTTTTAACAAAAATATTCACAACCTAATTATTTATTATGAACACTGAACATCATTGATAACAGGCTAAATATCTGTGTTACTCTAATTAAAGATTTATTTGTGTGTTTCTGAACTTCACTTCAAATCAGTGATTTGTACGCGTGGCGCATGAAGTAAAATTTTGAGTTTAGAAAAGCCCGAAAATTTGTCTCGGGTCGCTGCGCGACCCTCGACAAATTTTCACGGGGCTTTTCTAAACTCGAAATTTTACTTCATGCTTAGTCTGGGAGTGGAAAACAATCGTTTAAAGCTTCAAATTGAACTCTATTATAAATTCGACGTATGCCTGAAAATTACGTAGATAAAAAAATCATTGAATATTATTAAAACCGGGAAAGTCAGAGAAAAGTCATGGAATTATGTTCAAATTGACCAAAACACTAACAAAAAAGCCATATGGTTACAAAACACGTAAATATTTATAAAATTAACTTAAATATTGACAAAAACAATGGAAACAATTTAACAAAATAGGTGTTTCCCACAGAAGAAAGTTCTTTTAAAAGGCCAGGGAGAAAATCTTGAAAAATTTGGTTTAGTTGCGTAGCGAAACGGATAAAACACTGAAATATTGTGAAATTGAAAATATACTGGATTTTCTTATTATGTTTGAATTTCATAGCAAATTTAGTTTGAATTTATTAGAAATATCTATGTCCCGAGAAATACAAGGAGTTTTTCTGACGTCACACATGAAATTCCTTGCTTGGCGTGAAAAGTCAATGTAATTAAACTAACAAGCTCGACTAGGTTTTAAATTAAGACAACCTTATACACTAACCACCTTGATTGCTGACGTCACGCGTGGTAGTCCTCACGTAACGTCAACAATCAAGGTAATTAAACAATACAAGGTCGGCTCGGTTTAAATCAAGACAAACTTACTTACACACCTTGGTTGATGTCGTCACGCGTGGAAATCCGTACGTGACGTCAAAACCAACATCATTACTGTGCAAGGTTGTCTCGATTTAAACCGAGCCGACCTTATCACGCGCGGAAATCCTCACATGACGTCAAAATCAAAGTAATTACTGTATAAGGTCGACTCGGTTTAAACTGAGACAGTCTTGTATAAGGTTGTCTTCATTTAAACGAGTGTTTTCCACTCCCAGACTAAGCATGAAGTAAAATTTCGAGTTTAGAAAAGCCCCGCGTAGAAAATTTGTCTCGGGTCGCTGCGCGACCCTCGACAAATTTTCACGGGGCTTTTCTAAACTCGAAATTTTACTTCATGCGCCACGCGTATAAAACACTGATTTAACGAGAAATTTAAAAACACACTAAAGAAATGTTTCATGTTAATCCTCACAATTAATTCGAATTATTTTGGACGATTGAAATCCTTTTGTAAGTATTCGAATCTTTTTATAAATATTCGAATCCTTTTATAAATATTCGAACCTTTCATAAGGATTCAAATCCTTTTATATGGATTCGAATCACCCACATTTTGATTCGAATACGAATCCTCTTAAAAAAATGTAACGAATTCCGGATCACGAATCCAGTTGAACTAAAGTATTCGAATACCTGTTATGAATCCACTAAAATGTTATGAATCTGTCATCGGCAATCGAGGCATACGTGACTTCGGGCGTGAGAGTGAAGCCGAAAAACCCGAAGATGCGAAGTTGGCTGAAAATATGCAGATGAGGGGAATAACGGGAACTGGAAGAAAAGGGGATGGAAGAGCGGGCGTTGTCGAAGAGTGGTTGATTTACAAACATCTGTTAGTTTGTGAATAAATCGAATTGAATTGCTGAAACGCTGGCCTTTTATTTTACGTTAAATTAATTTATAACAAAAAGGATTCAAATGCAGGATTCAAATCCTAAATGATTCGAATCCTGCCCAGCTCTGGTTGCGGTTTACTAGAGTGAGACAGACTCTTTCCAGCCGTTAGTTAGAGTGAGAGAGACCTATATTACTATTTCCAGCAATAAAAGATAAACGTAAGGTATATTGACTTTTTTTTCAATGAATGTTCAGCTAATTGAATGCAGAATTTACGAATTTACGGACACCATTGAATTTTACGTAGCTCAAGTTTTTGTTGACTAAAAATGAGTAAATAAATGACGCAAAAAATAGCTATTTTCAGTAATTTTTTTTTACAAATTAAAACTATATATCTTAATTAAAACGATTAAGATATTTAGTTTTAATTTGTAAAAAAAAAATTACTGAAAATAGCTATTTTTTGCGTCATTTATTTACTCATTTTTAGTCAACAAAAACTTGAGCTGGTGACATTAAAATAGTACAAGTTTCAGCATTATTTTGATGTATCGTGCAATGTTGTTCTGTAATCAGAACATCGATGGATAATATAATTTGAATTTCTAATCACCACCCCCCGCCCAGAATCACCCTAGGGGGTGATGGTAATAGTGCTGGTGTTAATTCATGTCAAGAAGTAAATACCCGAACGCATACCGTCACCAAACCCTAACACTAAAACAAGGTCGAAAAAAAATATTTGTACAGGGTGAGCGAAACTCGATGTCTCAGCTCTATTATAAGAAAAGGAAAAACGATAGAAAAAATCTGAAAAGAGGTTCATAAATGGGATTAAGTAAGGTACATTTAAAGCCAAAATTGAATATTTTTCTAAATTTGGAATCTAAGGTAATGACGTCATCGAATATTTGTTCCTAGAAAAAAGCCTATATTTTTAGATATTTAAAAAGAGCTAATTTTTCTGAATCAACTTTGTTGAGTAAAAAATTTGATATCTTCTTCCGTTAAAAAATTACAAAGAAACTTTAAAAAATGTATTATCAAAAATTCACAATTGTCACGACTTAAACAAGTAGCCTTTGAAAGCAAATAACAAAGTCACATCTGTCAATAATGATTAAACTAATGGTTGAAAAACGAAAATGTCGACATGTTATTAGTTAATGGAGAATCTCAAAAGAACCCTAGAAGAGCAGTTCAGTTATACGCCCAGAGATACCCTGAACGTGTTATTCCAGCCTTAAAAATATTTACCCAATTAGAACGCAATTTACGTACAAACAACGAGGTATTTTCTGCTCGAAAAGGAAGAAAAATTGCTAAACGGATCAATTCTGACAATATTGTTGCCACTGTTTTGCAGTATTTTCAAGACCATCCAAGGAACTCGATTCGGCAAGGCTGTCGTGAGTTGAACTTAAAATATTGTTCGGTACGACAAGTTTTGAAAGGAAATGGTTACCACGATTATAAACTTTACAATTTAGAACACTTGCCAGATTAACATCAACGAAGAATAAATGATTGTGTCCAAGTGATGGTAAACTTAGAGATCAATGACAATTGATATTTCCAGCATGTGTTGTGGACGGATAAAAGCCGTTTTGTTAGTAATGGTAAGCCCAATAAAAAAATGAACATTTTTGGGCTACTGAAAATCCACATTTTGTCATCCGATTGATAACCAAGGACACTTCGGTATTAACGTTTGGTGGGGTATTATATATGGGCATTTGATTGGTCCATATTTTACGAAGGAGTTTTACGCAGTGAGCAATATTTGCAATTTCTTCAAGAACAACTTCCTGTGCTTCTCGAAAATGTGCCATTACAACTGCGAGCAAACATGTGTTTTCAGCATGATGGAGCTCCACCGCATAAAGCACGAGTTGTCTAACAATATTTAAATGAAATTTATGGAGCAAATTGGATGGGTATAAATGGTCCGATACAGTGGACGCCTAAATCACCGGACTTGACCCTACTAGACTTCTTGTGGAAAACTTTGGAAAACAAAGTTTACAAAACACGTTTGTTTATTTATTATATTAAATTTGCTAAATTATATTTTTTTAAAGATTTTTTGTTTACATTTTTAAAATGTAACTAAATTGTTGGAGATATTTCAAACTACATTAATAAACTTAAAATTTTATTCCAATAAAATATCACAACGGTGTGTGCAGTAATGTGAATTTTAAATACGGGCAATTTTTCTTTCAGGTATACGTATGCATACATTGTAAATTTTACGACATTCGTTGCTTTTTTAAGAGATTTCAATTTGAGTCTTTAAACGAGGGTTTTCCACTCCCAGACTAAGCATGAAGTAAAATTTCGAGTTTAGAAAAGCCTGAAAATTTGGATTGGCCGCGTAGCGAAGCGGAGCGGCCAATCCAAATTAGGCTTTTCTAAACTCGAAATTTTACTTCATGCGCCACACGTATCAAACACTGTAATATCGTAAAGTTTAAAATATACGGCTTTAGGAATCTAATATGTAGATGTGAATAAAACGTAAGTCAAATTCTGCGCCGAACAAATTGTTTAAAACAGTGATTATAGGCAACCCAATAACTCTAACGTATATTAGGTTGCCTAGAATTGTTGTTGTATGTGTGTGTTTTTGAACTTCACTGTAAATCAGCGTTTTTAAGCGTGGCGCATGAAGTAAAATTTCGAGTTTAGAAAAGCCTAATTTGGATTGGCCGCTCCGCTTCGCTACGCGGCCAATCCAAATTCTTAGGCTTTTCTAAACTCGAAATTTTACTTCATGCTTAGTCTGGGAGTGGAAAACACTCGTTAAAAGCCCCAAATTAACCGCTTTGAAACAACGAATTCCCGCAAATTAAAAACGCTGTAATTATCGCGATATATATACTCAAAAGAAAAATGCCCTGCTGTTCTGTTTAAACACGTTTTAAACGTGGTTTAAACATGTTTAAACATGTATTTAATCGTTAATGTTTTAAACGCTGTTTCGATGAAAAAAAACACGTTTTGTTAAAAAAACTGTTTTAATTAAAATGAACAAAAAAAGTTCTTTTTAACAACCCTGTTTATAAGTAGTAGGTGGTTACATAAGTAGAAGGTGGTTACATAGAAACTTTGTTTCTTTCTGTATTAATTTGTTTAGTGTTAAGCGCGATATTTATTTATTGTAACTTATGCGTATTATTATTTTGTTTTAATATTATCTGTAGATTATTAATTACATAATAGTAATAAAGTAACATTTTATGTGTTTTTATTTGTTTAACTAATGATAATAAATAATGTTTAATTATTGACAGATACGACTTTGATATTTGCTTCCAAAGGCTACTTGTTGAAATCGTGACAATTGTGAATTTTTGATAATACTTTCTTTTTACTTTGCTTATAATTTTTTAACGGAAGAAGATAGCAATTTTTTTCCGTACTAAGTTTATTCAGAAAAATCAGTTCTTTTTAAATATCCAAAAATACAGGTATGTTATTGGGAAAAAAATATTCGATGACGTCATTACTTCAGTTCCAAATTTAGAAAAATATGCAATTTTGACTTAAAATGGACCTTACTCAATCCCATTTATGAACCTGCTTTTCAGATTTTTTCTATCGTTTTCCCTTTTCTTATAATAGAGCTGAGACATCGAGTTTCGCTCACCCTGTACAGTGCCCTAACCTAACTTGATTAAGTCAGGCGCGGCGGTTTTTCCTAGAACAGTTTTCGAGAACGCATTCTATACAAATATTGATGTTGGGTATTGATTTTCCGTGTAGCCAAGTATCGATACTTTAAAATATTGAAGTGAAAAGTTTCGATATTAAAAATATCGAACAATGTCGATACCAGATATTTAATATCTTCAATTTGGTTCTCATTAATCACTTAATCACTATGGAGAAAATTGAATGCTTTCTCCACGGATACTAGCCAATGATATGACGAGATTTTACTTGTCTCCACGGATTGCATTTAATCTGGACAACCCTGGAAAGTTTGGACAACCCTGAAAAATTTGGACAACCCTGAATATGGTATTTATCGTTGCTATGACGATTAAATGATTGTTTATTATTTTTCCGAAAAGTAATTTAGATTTGTCATCGGTTATCATACAATATAAAATAATGGAAATTGATGATGATATTAAGAATTATACCCCGCCAGACCTACAAGAGACTGCTAAACTTATAACACTTAACCTCTTGCCACAAAAGTCGAGAAAGAAATAGGAGTTAAATTACAAAACTTTCATGGATTGGCGCACTACAAAGAATACAAATTCGTTCTCCGAAAATGTTATCTTGGCTTTGTACCGGCCCCTCTGAAAATATTTAGGCGAACGTGGGAGGTGGGTTTCAAAACAAATTATTTATGATTAAAAACTTAAAATTGATTTTAATAAAAGAAATATTGATAATAATAACAAAAATAAATGTTAATTGGTGTTTACCATACAAACATAATATTTCCCTTTCTTTTTGTTTAATTAAAGATAATTCCGAAATAAAAAAATTAAATACCTAAGAACAAAATAAATACTTAATTCTAAGTAAAACGTTGAGCGCCACCCAAGGGCACTGCCTTGAGACGGAATCAAAATTAAATGTTTCAAAAAAAAATATTGAATGTATAATAAAATAATATAATCAAAAAAAAATCGTCCCTAGACGATCGTGACGAGTGTTAAATTATTTGATGCAATCAAATTTGCAAGATAACCGCACATTCTACAAAAAACTTTTCAATGCGCTATCGCAATTCAAAAAAAAAATGTCAACAATATTCCTAACCTTATCTTTAGCCTTGTGAAGTGTTGGTGACACATACATATGCCGGAATGCGACGGTACAGGATGCGCCTGCGTAGATCGACGGATGGCCTCCGATTGGTAGCGGCGGTAGCGGCGGTCGGTAGCGAGGGCTAACGAACGGCAAGTTCGGCAAGGTATGCGGTATTTGCGGCAGCAGCCGTCGGTAGGTGCGTGCTGTAGGGCGGTGATTGGTGTAGTTTCCAAAGCTCTAGTATTCAGATGTACTACCAGAGAGCGGTCGCCATTTGCCAATCGACAACACGATACGTCCCTATCAACAAACTCACGGCCGGCAACGGTAAAGCAGGCCCGAAAGTACCCGCCTGTTGATCTGATTTAATCACGAAATTAGCACACTTACGTTAAAGAAATATAAGCTTACCTTAGCGATAAATTCCGCCACAAATATTAATAAATTCACGGTCCTCTTGAGGATTCGCCACCATCTTTCTTCGCTACGGCAAAAGACCGAATTTTCTGCGCGCGCAAATTGGTCTTAAACCACCTTCGCGGATTTATCACCCGTACAATACTAAAACGTAGGCAACCCGATCAGCGTCTCAATTTAAAACCGTTACAGCTTATTTCTCCGAATTAGCAGATAAGTACAAATCCTCGACATTATGGTCTCAATATTCAATGCTTAGATCCACTCTGAATATTCATAACAATATAAATATTGAAGCCTATCCAAAATTACGCGCATTTTTGAAAAGAAAGTCTGAGGGCTATCAAGCTACAAAATCAAAAACCTTCACACACAAGGAAATTGATGAATTCTTATGCAACTCTCCAGATAACATATATCTTGCAACAAAGGTAATAAATATTTCACCTTTTTATTAATATTCATGCGTAAATAATTATGTATATTTTCAAGGTCGTTCTTATAATGGGCATTATGGGTGCTTGCAGGACGAATGAAATTCATGCCATGAAAGTAAATGATATTTCCAACATAAACAAGATACTGACAGTCACCGTCCCTGTTACAAAAACCAAAACCATTCGGAAATTTACCATAACTGGTAAATTTTATGATATTGTTAAAAAATATATTGATTTACGTCCGCTAAATGTCACAACTAATAACTTGTTCCTAAACTATCAAAAAGGCTAGTGTACTGCTCAAAATATAGGTATCAATAAGATTTCTCACATGGGACGAGAAATAGCCAACTATTTAAAACTACAGGAAGCTGAGAAGTATACTGGACACAGCTTCCGACGAACATCGGCTACAATATTAGTAGATTCTGGAGCCGATATAACAACTTTAAAAAGACACGGGAGACGGAAGTCTACGTCAGTAGCGGAAGGTTATATCGACAATTCCATGAATAACAAGATGAAATCAGCCAGCAAAATCATCAATGCAATTCAAACAGCCAGCACCAGTGCGCAAATTCCTACAGTGAATAATAACATAACCAGCAAGACAAACGTAAACATTGATACTCCTGTAGATATAACGTTGCCTCCGTTTACTATTAATAACTATGGTACGCTTAATCTGTATGTTAATAATAAATAAAATATACTTATGTTGTTAATATTTGATTCTTTAATACAAATAGAAAAATAATAGTGTTAAACTCGTGAGAAATGGCCATTTCCACGAGAATGATGTTTGCGTAACGAGCCGAAGGCGAGTGGAGCAATTCATCAACTTTCCAATTCATCAACTTTCTCACTCGTTGAACAATATACTATTACAATATTGATAATTAAATAAAAGTCACTTGGTTTGTTTCACTACTATTTTTTTTTTATTCTCTCCGACTAGTTACTCCTTGAGAATGACGATAAGTCGAAACTAGTCGGAGAGAATAAAAAAAAAATAGTAGTGAAACAAATCAAGTGACTTTTATTTAATTATCAATACAGATATTTAAGATTTAATATTTACAATTATTTAATGCTGTAAATTATTTTTTGAACTCGCCGCCTCGAAAGTGAGGTTTCGAAGACCGTTTTGACAACTCAAAAGTCGCATTTCCGGTATTTCACTTTCGGCACGAGTTAAGCAAAGTTAAAACCACGCACGCAAAATTTTACAGCTAAACTGTCATTTCACTTGAATTAACATTATGGAATGTAGAAGTTGTGGATTTTAAAGAATGGCAAAAAGTAATGTATTTGAAGAAGTTTGCGAAAAGGGTTGTTGGTCTGAAGATAACAAGTAAAGTATACGGCACGAGTTCAGCAAAGTTAAAACCACGCATTCAAAATTTGACAGCTGAACTGTCATTTCAGTTGAATAACCATTATGGAATGTAGAAGTTGTGGATTTTAAAGAATGACAGAAAATAATGTATTTGAAGAAGTTTGCAAAAAGGGTTGTTGGATTAAAGATAACAAGTAAAGTATACTATTTTAAAGGCCTTCACCTAAGATTGATAATCTTGCCAAGAATAGTTTAATGGCGGTTACGAAGTTATCAATATTCACCTTTTACAAAATATACTCAATGATATTAGAAGCGTAACACCCGGAAGGAGTTATTATTTTAACTTGATTTTTTGCCAGTATGGTAGTCTTACATCAAGAATAAAATGATTACATTTTCAAGAAATTTTATTAAAAAACAATCTAAAAAAAATTAATAATGTGTTTGGCGACCCCTTTGCTGTATACACTCCTGTAGACGTCTGGGCATCGACAAAATGAGATGGTCGATGTCTTCTTGAGGCATCTCGTTCCAAGCAACTTGAATTTCATCGATCAACTGTGCTAGAGTCTGTGGAGGATGGTGCAAAGAGAATATTCTTCTTCCCATGATATCCCATACATGTTCAATGGGATTTAAATCCGGCGAACGGGGCGGCCACGCCAAAACATTAACACCAGCTTCATTAAGAAAGTTCATAGTTCGACGAGCAATATGGGGACGTGCGTTATCTTGTTGAAAAAGTACGTCTGAGCGGCCATCTAAATAAGGCAACAAAGTCGGTCGTATGACGTCTTCAACATAACGCGCAGCTGTCATACTGCCTCGAATGAATACAAGAGGTGATCGACTACCATAAGCAATAGCCCCCCAAACCATTACTCCAGCAGTCCTGTGTACATGCCTCTCAATAGCAAACCTAAGATCAGGTCGTTCTCCACGGTAGCGTCGTACCCTTCTACGGCCATCATGCGTGCCTAGACAAAATCGTGATTCATCGCTGAATACGACATCGTGCCATTCTGCCTCCCAATGCTGCCGTTCTCTGTTCTCTGCACCAGTCCAACCTTTGTCTCGCTGTTAAAGGAAGCACTAATCTTGGACGGTACGAAAGAAGCCCAAAGGATTGAATGCGGCGATATAAGGTTCGCATACTAACGGGCCTACCTTCTTCTCCAATCCATTGATCACCGATTTGACGCGTAGTAGCGAAACGGTCTCGCAGGGCTATTTGTCTTAAGCGCCGATCTTGACGTTCTGTGGTACGCAATTGGTCTTCTTCTTGCTCCTCTACCTTCTTCTGTCCATACCTGATACACACGTATTACACTTGCTGCAGTGGAATCAATACAGCGGGCAATTTCGCGATAGGACATACCGACATCTCGATAAGCAACAAGTCGACCCCGGTCAAAATCGCTCAAATATCACCATTTTGTGGACGTCTTCGGACTCGAGGCATTTTATTTAAGCTTAACACACTCAACGGAAACACGAAAACTAAAAACATCTGTACTAAACAGCTCATATAAATAGTTTTATTAAAAAAGAAAAAGTGAAATATGTTTTATTTCACAATAAATATAAAAGGCACAAGGTTGAAATTGTTATCAATGTATGCTTTGAATATAGTCACTCAGTTGCTAAAATATGAATTCAAAAAAATCATTCCTTCTTGGTGTTACGCTTCTAATGTCATTGAGTATAATAATAATATTATAATGTTTTATACGCGTGGCGTATAAAGTAAAATTTCGAGTTTAGAAAAGCCCAGTGAAAATGTCAATTCTTGATAAATTCAAATTGAAAACTATTTGAATTCGAGAAAATAAGCTTACGCGTCTTATAGTTTGCACACTTCAAACATAATATATAAAATTACGAAAAAAGTAAACGTTACATACAGAAAGTTTTATGTAACACCGAACATGCCAGAAAATATTCAATGTACATTTTCCTATGTTCGATGTGTTCTGGGATGCATCAAAGCATTGAGTGCGATTTCATTGGCTGATTTTAGTAGTTCTGACGCAAATTTAGTTTTTAGTTGCTCTAACGCAACTTACATTTAACGTCAAAATGAAATGTGTCATTCAATAATCGCCTACATCACTAATGGAATATTAAAATTAAACAGAAAAGAAAAATGAGACAGAGGAGAACAGGTTTAGCTTAAACGCAAAAATAATAGAAAAACAGATTTCTGTTACTTCCGTTTGCTAATATTTCAAGATAAGTTAATACATTGCTTCAATTTCACTGGAGATTATTAAGAACTTCGATTCAGCGTATCGTGTAAACCATTTGATCAGGACCACTCCAAGTACGTTGCTTTGGGTGTACCAGCAAAAATGCCGTCCAAAAACTGCCTGGTCCTTTGGGGAGTGCGCATTTCTGCACTGCACTTAGGCCTTATTAGGCCCATTGTGCTAACAAAACGGCCTTTAGGCAGCTTTAAATATAAATATTCCAAATTTGAAGAGCGTGGCGAGGCAGGTTTGCAAGTACCGCACCTAGTACTGCTGTCAGCACAACAACATTGGGGTGTTAGGTGTGCTGCTTTATTTGGCAAACATTGCAATTTTCATTTATTTGCTAACATAATACTCAATGAAGATAATGTAGGTGTATTTATTACTTTATTGACTGCGTAACTTACAATGAATTGAAGATACAGTGATTTTTTTTAGGTAAACATGCATAAGCTGCAAATTTTCCGACATTCGTTGTTTTTTGAAAGAGTTCAATTTGATTCTTTAAACGAGTGTTTTCCACTCCCAGACTAAGCATGAAGTAAAATTTCGAGTTTAGAAAAGCCCCGTGAAAATTTGTCGAGGGTCGCGCAGCGACCCGAGACAAATTTTCGGGCTTTTCTAAACTCGAAATTTTACTTCATGCGCCACGCGTATAAAACACAGATTTCAAGTGACGTTCGAATATACATAAATTACACAATATTTTAGTGTTTTAAACGCGTGACGCATGAAGTAAAATTTCGAGTTTAGAAAAGCCCAGAAAATTTGTCTCGGGTCGCTGCGCGACCCTCGACAAATTTTCACGGGGCTTTTCTAAACTCGAAATTTTACTTCATGCTTAGTCTGGGAGTGGAAAACACTCGTTTAAAGCTTCAAATTGAACTCTTTTAAAAATCAACTAATGTCAGAAAATTAACAGCTAAAATAATTAAGAAAAAGTAATGTGATTTTATAAAAAATAATGACAAAAAATTCAACTGATACAACAATTGCGGATATTCCCTTTTTTTTGTTCAATTTATAGCTTTAAACAAGTGTTTTCCACTCCCAGACTAAGAATGAAGTAAAATTTCAAGTTTAGAAAAGCCCCGTGAACATTTGTCGAGGGCTCGAAATTTTACTTCATGCGCCACGCGTATAAAATACTAAAATATTGTCAAATTTATGTATATTCGAACTTCACTTAAAATCTGTGTTTTATACGCGTGGCGCATGAAGTAAAATTTCGAGTTTAGAAAAGCCCAGAAAATTTGTCTCGGGTCGCTGCGCGACCCTCGACAAATTTTCACAGGGCTTTTCTAAACTCGAAATTTTACTTCATGCTTAGTCTGGGAGTGGAAAACACTCGTTTAAAGCATTAAATCGAGCTTAAAAAAACAAGGAATATCTAAGGATTTACAGAAAATGGGCTGAATTTGAAATAAGTATACCTAAAAGAAAAACTGTCTGTATGTTTCAGGACAGTATTAATCTTGATTGTCTTGAAATGCTGATGTCTTGCTTTGGACAAAAAAGTATGTTCCATATGTCCACACACCGCACTTGCCATAAACGCACAAGATTTAAGACCTGACATATTTTATTTTGACGTTACATTAGTCCTAATTTGCATTAGAACTACTAAAAATCGTAACCAATGAAATCGCACCCAGAAGAATGTAAATTGTGTTGACTATATTACCATTGAAAATCGTAGCCAATCACATCGCACTCAATGCTGTGATGCGTCCCAGAACAAAGCGAACATAGGAAAATTTACAGTGAACATTTTCCGGCATGTTCGGTATTACTTAAAACTATCTGTATACTTGAATAGAGCGTTGTAACAAATAATCAAATTAAATAAGATTTTAAATATTTTATTGTATAATTCAATATCCGGCGGTGTATTTGCACGGGAAGTAGCTGTTTCAATGGATATTTATCATCTTGAGTTGTCTTATTAATTAAGACATTGTTTGCATTTTCACGAATAGTTTTTTCGTAATTTTATATATTATGTCAATTCTTGATGTGGAACGTCAATTTTTGATGTGAAACCAAATCCCAACGTAATTCCGTGCGTCGCACGCGATGACTGTCAAAACGCGTAAACAAACGACGAACGTCCCATTGAACAAATACACTTAAGTAATATTTCATCAACATGTTGCTAGAATGTTGATATAACGATATTTGTTTGTTTTTTGCTCAGTGGGGTATCTCGTTTATTTTTCAAGTTGGAGCGATTTTTACAACGAACGTTAAGCTTGAGATTCTAGAGATACTCCCCTCCTAGTATTTGCGAATCGCGCCGCGGGTGGAAAATCGGATAATCCCGCAGAAATCCGCATGAAAAGGGATTCGAATCCCACCATTTCAACTTTTAGATAATATTTTTTTTAAAACAAACAAAAAATACATTTTGTGTGTGCATAAATACAATTTCGAATCATAGATATTGTGAAAAAAATCGTTGTTTACATTTTGCTGTGTGTGAACGAGTGAGGAAGTTTTGACGTGTTTTGTCTGTCTCTGTGTATAAATAGATTTCATTTTATTTAACCGATTCGCGTGGCCTTGTTTTGTTTGAAGTTCACGGTTTGCAAACGGGGGGAAAAGATCAATATCTCTGACACAGGGTACGTAAATGTAATTTCGTTTGTGCACGCGAAAATAATTGAGGGTTGTGTTTCAATAAATTACCCAAAAACACAAAAATAAAAGCATAATATTTATGGAAATTGCAGAGTAGAGCGAAATTTTAAGGAAATTATTAACCTAGTTTCGTGCGAAATTACTTTTTTTTTTAAATTTAAATTTCGAGTTATTGCGTGAAAAAATTGACAAATATTTTACAGAATATTTAAATGAAACATAAAGTACTTGATACTACATAAAACACAATAAAACGCTGCTCCAAAAAAAAAGGGCAATACAAAATCTGTTTTTTAACATAATATATAAAATTACGAAAATGTTTGTCGTGTAAAATGCAAACAATGTGTCTTAATTAATAAGACACATTGTTTTCATTTTAAACGAAAACAAATTTCATAATTTTATATATTATGTTTAAAGTGTGCAAATTACAAGTAGCGTAAGCTGATTTTCGACTTACAGCTATAATATCACAGTAGTCAAAATACAATCGATAAAGACATTTTATGATAAAATCTTAGCATAGACAAGACACAGCCAAATCCTAATAAGTTAAAAGACATCTAACTAAGTGACTTACGGTTATAATGGCACAATAGAAAAAAAAAAACAGTCAATAGAAAGATTTAATGACAAAATCCAATCATAGTCATGGTCATATCTTAATTGACCATGTTTCGACTATTGTAAATGTGTCACTTAATTGACTGTCTTTTGACTATGCTAGGATTTGATCTGATTATGTCTCTATGGACTGTATTTCGACTATTCTGGTATTATGATTGTAAGCTACTTAAATCACTATATCAAATACAGTCAATATAGTGATTTAATGAGAAAATTCTAATAAATTAAAAGACAATCAACCAAGTGACTTACATTTATAATGTCATAATAGTCAAAATTCAGTCGATAAAGATATAATATGACAAAATCCTAAATTCATCCAACCAATTGACTTACAATCAAAATGTTAGAAATGTCAATATAATAATAATAATAATAATAAATTGTCTTTATTCAAAAATTCAGGAATATTACAAAAGAGAATAACATACAGTAGTGCAGGCGAAGTTCAACCAGTCTGTGTGACTTTAGTTGCTCTTCCACTTAACCTGCTTCGGTAAGAAAGATAATCCATAGAGGAGTACATAATTATAATAATAAGTCTTAAAAATTAAATGAACAAACAAAAGATACAACTTTAATTAACTGAGAAAATAAACAAAAAAAACTCCAATCAAATCAGATACCTAGAATTTTAGATCTAATTTGTAGGGACATGGCTTTTTTAAAAGTAAAGGGTGACAGTTGTTTGAGGTTAGAGGGAATTTTATTAAAAATGTTGTATATATTGTATTTAAAACATCTCTTAAAAAAGGTGGTTTTGAATTTAGGAAGTGAGATGGTTCCTCTAAACCTCAAATTGATATTGTGGACATCAGACCGATAAAAAATCTTGTTGTAGAGGTAGGGGGGTGTGCGGGTCTCAATAATTTTCTTATACATCACACAGCAATGTAACAATCTGCGCTCCGCCATATCTAGCCAGTTCAGCTCTTCAAGTTTACCTGAGATGTGGTCAAATTTGCGTATGCCAAAAATAAGTCTAATACAGGCATTCTGGACCTTTTGTATGCGTTTCGTTGTTACAGAGTCTAGGCAGGCATTGTATACGGCATCCGCAAAGTTGAAGTGGCTAAGTACCAAAGTGTCGCATAGCAGTCGCTTAGTTTTTAGGGTCAACACATTACGGTTAGAGTAAATCATTTTTAAATTAATATATGCACGAGATATGCATTTATTGATGTGTAATTTGAACCGTAGCTTATCATCAATTACTAGACCTAGGTTTCGTACAGAGTCAACAAAAGGGAGTATTGCATTACCTATTTTGATTTTTAATTTTGATTTTGCTATTTGAATTAATTTTTTTGGACCGAAAAGCATAGCTGATGATTTAGATGGATTTATTATAAGTGAATGACTGTGCGATGTATCGACTAGCTTACTGATGTCAGAGTTAATGTTGAGGTTAGCGGTGGATATATCATTAATATTGAATGCGTATGATAGTTGTGTGTCATCAGCGTATACATTTACGGAGCAATGGTTTAATACTGACGGTAGAGAGGAAGTATAAACACAAAATAAAACTGGTCCTAAGATGGATCCCTGAGGAACACCCGCCTCCACACTACATGTATTTGAGATTGCGTAGTCTATCTGTACAAACTGGGTACGACCTTTTAGAAAAGAACTAATCAAGTTTATTGATGAATTAGTAAGTCCTAGATAGTGAAGTTTAGCCATAAGGATATCGTGATTGATAGTGTCAAAAGCCTTACTATAATCCAGCAGTACGATTGATGTGAGTAAGCCATTATCCGTTGAGGAAATGATGTCGTCTGTAACATTAAGTAAGGCAGTTGTACAGCTATAATTTGGCCTAAAACCGGATTGAGCTGAAGGAAGGAGTTGGTGCTTCTCAAGAAAATCCAGAAGTTGATTTTTTATTATGCGTTCTAAAATCTTTGATAAGGTCGGTAGAATGCAGATTGGTCTGAGATCTTTGAAACTGTTAGGAGAGGTTGTTTTAGGAATGGGTAGGATTTTACCGTGCTTCCATATGGTCGGAAAGACTGATTGTTCAAGACAGCAATTAACTATGTGTGTTATGTATGGGATAATATAGGGACAGCATAATCTAATCATGTTGTTGTCTATTTCATCAGAACCAACAGCCTTTGTTTTTATATGACAGATAATATCTTCAATGATCTCCTTATTGACTAGTTTTAAAGAAAAATGACTTGAGACGTTGGGGTGGATATTTTGACAATAGTGAGTAATAAGAGAGTCATTCGGTTGACTTTTTACCGAGTTAATAAGGTAATTGTTGTAGCCATTAACGTCCTTTAAGTTATTTGGAATGGCAGTTCGCTTTTTTACAACAACATCATTACTTTTAAAACATGACCACATATTTTTCCTGTTGGTATTAATGATATGTGTAAAATAAGCTTTTTTTTCATGGGTAACAGCAGAGTTTACAATATTTCTTAAGCGTTTATAGTAAGTGAAGTCATTTGGAGTTTTCGTTGTTTCAAATTTATTGTAACTGTTATTGCGTACTTTCATCATATCTTTTATGGTGTATATACAGTCAGCAGAGCGATTTAATGACGAAATCATGATTACAGACTTAAAGTGAATATTAATTAATTAAATCACTATATCAAATACACTCAATATAGTGATTTAATGACAAAATCCTAGTAAATTAAAAGACTGTCAACCAAGTGACTTACATTCATAATGTCATAATAATGTTAATACAGTCGATAAAGATATAATATAACAAAATCCTATGATGGTCTAAATTCAACCAACCAATTGACTTACAATCAAAATGTTACAAATGTCAATATACAGTCAGTAGAGCGATTTAATGTCGAAATCATGATTACAGACTTAAAGTGAATATTGCAACAGTCAATATACAGTCGTTAAAGGAATGTAATTACTAAATCGTAGGTTCAATAAAAAAAAAACTAGAGTGACATAATTTAATCTTTTTGTTAATTTAAGTTGGCTGTTTACGCCTATTGACGATTTGGGTTTAAAATTACTTAAACACGTAAAATTAAAATAAAGATTTATTATTAACTACGTGCATCAAAGATGAACAAACAAATATATACAAACAAAATAACAAGGTAATTGAAAAAGAATATTAAATGAAGATGAAAGTGTAAAGAGTTAAAATATATGAGAAAATGAACAAAGTTAAATATATCAGAAAATGAACAAAGTAAATGAATAAAGTCTTAGAAAATATTTAAAAATTGCAAAAATCACAAGTTTGAAAAACAAGATATAACTTACTCGTACGCTTGGTCGATTGGAAGTGAAGTCTTGTGGAGAAGAGACTCAGGGTGAATTTTTGAGGAATGATTTGATTGGTTGAAAGGAGGTGGTGGGGTAGTCAGGGTAGGTAAAGGAAAGAAAGAAAATTGCACAAGAAAGAGTAGGATAGCGTACGAATATTCTGGAAATTTTGGATTTTCAGGAACTGCATTTTACAAGTTTTAGGCTGTAAAACTCCGAAGCTGGACAATCTTTATTGCCAGCGCTGAGGCACGTCTTCGCGAGACACAATGGTTTGGAGGAAAAATTTTATACAAAGAGTTTTACAGTCTGTTTATTGGGGTTGGCGATGGTCGCCCCTTGTAAATGCAGCCCTGGTCTCCAGTAACAAAGAAATAACAATAAAGAATAGAAATACAGATATAAGAAATGTATTGAAATTAAAAATGCGCGGGTCCGTCGCGAACATTGGCTGTAATTAATTTATTATATAAAATCAGAGTTGCCAACCTACAATATTTTTCATGGCACTCTAGAGTTTTTTTATTGAACATACGATACATCATAGTAAAAACAGTCAACATAGTCACTTATAATCATAATACAATCAATCGACAGCCAATCAAGCAATTGTAAGTTACCATTTTATAGCGGCAGAAAAACAAACGACCGGCGATTATAGTCAAAATGTCGCGATAGTCAAATTATTAGGGGTCATTTAGTTTTATAGATTACATGTTGATTATATTGACAGTCTTTACTACATTGACTACCATTTGACGACAAAATTTAAAAACATCAACTATTAATCGATTAGGATGACTATATACTTATTGACTACTGTTTATATACTGTAATTCAACAACATTGACTATTTGTCGATTACATTGTGACTACATGCTATTTATTAAAACTCATTTGACAATATTGACTATTAATCGGTTATGTTGACCATATAATGTATGTTGATTGTTGACTACTATTTAATATTGATTTTTATTTGACAAAATTAATCATTAATCGATTATGTTGACTACATCCATGCTAATTGTTGACTACCATTCATTGACTGTCATTCTAAAACATTGACTGTATTAACTTAATTGACAATTTTCGGCATTTTACGTCAATATTTATGTTAGTAAGTAAGTAAGTAAGTAAATTTATTCTTGCTTAAGACCAGAGGTTTACAAACGTCAATAAGAGTGGTAGAAAAAATATAAATATAAAATATAAAAAATACAAATATAAAATATAAAAAATACAAACAGAAAATATAAATATAAAATACAAATATAAAATACAAATATAAAATACAAATATAAAATACAAATATAAAATCCAAATATAAAATCAAAATATAAAATCCAAATGTAAAATATAAAAGCCAAACAAAAAATGTAAAACAAGATAAAATACAGAATAAATACTATATACGATACAACATATTAAAAACATTTAAAAAAATTGTATCAGTTACTTGGCCCAAAATCCGCGAATTGGTGATTAATACATTCATCAATGCTGAAAAATGCTTTGGATACTAAATAAGACTTAACATGTTTCTTGAACTTTATATGGGGGAGAAATTTTATGGCCTGAGGTAAATAATTGAATAATTTTGGCCCATAATAATTTTCTCCACTCCTAGACTTAGATAGTCGTAATCTATCTGGATAAATATGCTCACAGCCTCTCGTGCCGTATTTATGTACTTGATCATTTTTTTTATAATTATTAACGTTTTTATGAACATGCAGCAAGCATTCGAATAAGAACAAACTGGGTAAAGTAAGTATCCCAAGATTCATAAAGACGTCGGCGCAATTATCTCTGTAGCCTATGCCCGCTATTAATCGAACTGCTCGACGTTGTAGGCCGAATATCCGAGGTGCTATACTGGAGTGTCCCCAAACAAGAATGCAATATTGAATTTTCGACTGAAAGAGAGCATGATAGGCAGTTAGTAGTGCGGGTTTAGGAAGAGTGTTACTTAAAGTCCTAAGCAAGAAAGTTACCTTGCTAAGTGCCAAACTAAGTACTTTTTCATGCTCTCTCCAGCTCAATTTAGAGTCGATGTTGATGCCTAAAGATCTACAATGTCCATGTTCGTTATTGCCTGATTTAAGTGTGAAAATAAGGTGAACAGTCTTTGAAGTGTTTATCGAGAGTTTGTTGGAATTAAACCACGCCAATGTTTTATTGTTTATCAGCTCTCTCTGTTGCAGGGTGTTTTGCAAATCAGTACTTCTATTTATAGAAGTCGTATCATCCGCGTACATTAAAATGTTTCCTTCTTCGATATGTTGATCTGACCTAGACGAAATCGACATTTTGCGTTAAAATCGCGATGTTGTAACATTTTATTTCTATTTTGAAAATTAAAATGTATTATTAAGTTGCATACGTTTCAAACCCGTGCGGTTAAAGTTTTTTTTTTTTGAATGTGTGTGATTGTCCGAATGAATAGTTAAATACTACAAATTGTAAATTGTAATAAATTAATTGATACAAAAATATATAGATTGATGATGGCTAATGGGCAAGTTCCCAAGGCCAGGCAACAGCCAAAAAAAAAAGTTTTTTTTTTGGATGGCATTTCTGGCGTTGTGGTGACTGTGGCGGACTAGAGGTCCTCACGAAAAATATTTTTTCGCTATCGCTGTGTTATCGTGCCGTTGTCGATATCGTTAAAGAAAAATAAAATATATATATTCTTAGGCTGCGTTCGATTGCCTTGGGGGTGAGTCTACCTTTATTTTTATTTAAAAAGCAAGACCCCCGACAAACATTTTTTTTGAATCACTACAACAATTTTTTGTCATATAGTATTACGTTCCGGTCCAACATTTCTACCAAAACCTGCAGGATTTGTACCAGACAGGGACTTGGTTAAAAAAAAGGCTTCAAAGAAAAAATGCCGCTATCACAACATTTGGCCTATCAGGACGGTTGCGTCTCTACTACTGGGGACCGGAACAAGAACAACAAAAAAAAAAGATAAGTCTCAGGCAAACGGAAGTTAATTTACGATGAAGTTATCGTCCTAGGATTTCAAACCTAGGTGGCGCCCAACATTTTGTTTCTGTTCAGTTTTTTACATTTTCGAAATTGATATTAGTTAAGTTAGATTAGAATTCGCATTTTTTATTACGTTTGTTTATAAATACCCATTGAGTTTTCGTTGTTAGAATTATTATTTTTATTTTTAAATTGTTTTTTATTACTTTTTCTCGTTTAATTATTATATTTTACCACGGCTCTGCTCTACCACTCATCTAACAATCTAGCGTTATAATGTTTACGTCAGAAAAGACGAAAATGGCATTATACCCCAAAATCTAAAATTAACTACGGCTGGGAGTTCGAATAATTCGTGAAAATTCAAATATGAAACATTCAAATATTCATGAATAGTCAAATATGAAACATTTAAATTAGTCAAATATTTAAACAAATAAGCTATTTGAATTTATAAGTTGTTTAGTTTTAGTTTGTTTAATTAATAACACATTGTTTGCATTTTATACGAAAAACATTTTCGTAATTTTATAAAATAATATATAAAATTACGAAAATGTTTTTCGTATAAAATGCAAACAATGTGTTATTAATTAAACAAACTAAAACTAAACAACTTATAAATTCAAATAGCTTATTTGTTTAAATATTTGACTAATTTAAATGTTTCATATTTGACTATTCATGAATATTTGAATGTTTCATATTTGAATTTTCACGAATTATTCGAACTCCCAGCCGTAGTTAATTTTAGATTTTGGGGTATAATGCCATTTTCGTCTTTATGCAAACTATAAGAAGCGTAAGCTTATTTTCTCGAATTCAAATATTTTTGAATGGAAATTATTCTTGTTGAAACTGTTTTTTTAATACTACACTAATACACCACATCAATAATAATGATGATGAAATAATTGATTAATTTGTTTTTGTAAGAAATTTGCTTTTATTTTTTACTTTGTTACGTGAAGTGTTATTAATTGGTGAAAGCGCCGGGACAATCGCGCACATACCAACACACTTCCCTTCCTCTTCAACATCATCATCAACATCCGACATCTTCATTTACATATTCATCTGAATGTGCACTTTGAATATAATTTCCGCGTTTTGCATAAAATATACAGGATGAAATGTTGCGCACACGATGCAATATTCTACTACTCTCTGACCCTGGACGGCGTAAAAGAAGATGAAAATTGTTTAAATCAGGGCTTCGAACCGGAACTGAACCGTAAACTGAAAACCGGAAAAAAAACCACCCGCTGAGTGTTGTGGTAAATACAGATGTTATTGAGAGACCCTCGACAAATTTTCACGGGGCTTTTCTAAACTCGAAATTTTACTTCATGCTCCACGCGTATAAACCACTGATTTAAAGTAAAGTTAAAAATGTATACTGCTGAGATGTGATAGATATTTATTAAGATATAGAGAAAAAATGCAAGAAATATTAATTTTGTGAATATTTAGTAAATGTCATCATTAATATAATAATAATAAAAGTAGAACAAATTTAGTTTAAGACACTTTTCCATATTCTTAATATTTAAATCATTATCAGTGTATTTGATATAAAATAAAAACATTTCAAAAATAAAAACAATCACTTGAATCTGAACTGAAAACCGTAAAAAACCGTTATTTATTCCGAAACGAAAACCGGAACCGAACCGATATACGGGGTGTCCCTGAGACAAAAAAATTTATTACAAAAGCCGTATTAAAGAATCGAATGGTAATATTGTTTTTTTGGTTGACATCGCTGAATGTTTGCTTAAGAATGTTAAACAATATAATTATTCGGTTTGTTAATACGGCTTTTGTAATTAATTTTTTTGTCTCAACACTGCTGTGCTGCTTTCTCAAAAATGGCTGATACGGGTGATCTGAGACACCCTGTATGTTTTATTAATTGAACCGGAACGAAAACCGGAACGCAAAAAATAACGGTTCGAATTCCTGATTTAAATGTTACCGGGTTTAACATGAAAATGTACTAATAATTTCATAGAAAGTTAATCAAAGAGATACTTTACATACAGAGAGTTTTATGTAACACCGAACATTTTCATAATGAGATTTTTAGTATGCATTGCATACGTTGCACATTTTCTGATGCTCGGTTTATTAAAAGAATCCAATTTAAAGCTTTAAGCGAGTGTTTTCCACTTCCAGACTAAGCATGAAGTAAAATTTCGAGTTTAGAAAAGCCTGAAAATTTGGTTTGGCCGCGTAGCGCGAAGCGCGGAGCGGCCAAACCAAATTTTCAGGCTTTTCTAAACTCGAAATTTTACTTCATGCGCCACCGTTACAAAACACTGATGCAATGTTAAGTTCAGCGGTTTGTTTTAAACTTCGTAATGTCAGTGTTTTGTACCGGTGGCGCATGAAGTAAAATTTCGAGTTTAGAAAAGCCTAATTTGGATTGGCCGCTCCGCTTCGCTACGCGGCCAATCCAAATTTTCAGGCTTTTCTAAACTCGAAATTTTACTTCATGCTTAGCCTGGGAGTGGAAAACACTCGTTTAAGTCTTTTATAATTTCTAATAAGCTTTCTTTTTCTTGTTCTGTGTAATTCTGTCGTATTCCACGGTTATTCTCCATAATTATAAGGAATTATAATAAATTTCCAATTTGATTGACAATTTGATTTGAAATAACAATTCAATTTAATAAATTGGTGGTTCCAGCTATGGCCACAATGAAAATGTATAATTTCGGTCTGTAATCTACTAATTAAATTATTTATTTCTAGAAGTCGAAGACCTACAATTTTTCAAATCAGACAACCAGGGTTTTTTATACTTATGCATACGCGCTTTTAAAATTAGTTCCATTTAAAGTTTTAAACGAGTGTTTTCCACTCCCAGACTAAGCATGAAGTAAAATTTCGAGTTTAGAAAAGCCTGAAAATTTGGTTTGGTCGCGTAGCGCGAAGCGCGGAGCGGCCAAACCAAATTTTCAGGCTTTTCTAAACTCGAAATTTTACTTCATGCGCCACCGGTACAAAACACTGACATATTACGAAGTTTAAAACACACCGCTAAACTTTACATTGAATCGGTGTTTTGTAGCCGTGGCGCATGAAGTAAAATTTCGAGTTTAGAAAAGCCTGAAAATTTGGTTTGGCCGCTCCGCGCTTCGCGCTACGCGACCAAACCAAATTTTCAGGCTTTTCTAAACTCGAAATTTTACTTCATGCTTAGTCTGGGAGTGGAAAACTAGCTTAAAGCTTCAAATTAAATTTATTTAATAAACCGAGCATCGAAAAATGTGCAACGTATGCATATGGATACTTAAAAGAAAAATACTCGTTATGAAAATGTTCGGTGTTACATAAAACTCCCTGTATACAGACACAAACAAACAAATTTGTGCAACACAAATGTACAATTTTTCCTATTTTTACAATATTTCCACTCTTTCAGAAAATAATTACTTAATGGAATCCCAACATTTCCTATATTATTGAATAGCCATTTTTCCAAACGAAGGAAGGAAGGTAATATATTAAATTCGCATCCCACATACGATTCCCATTCTCAACCCCGACCCAATCGTACCACCTTTATTGCATACCTTTCTTTTACCTCCCACAAGAGAAATACCAGGGAGTAGAAGTAGAGTTTATTGGGATTCCCCGCTGAATTCTCCACTCTATGTTTTTTGTTTTGTTTCTGGGCTCGTATTCACAGCACCGATGCAATTTGTGATCGGTGAGAAGTCGCACTGAAATGACGTCATTTTGGGAAGAATTTACCAAACCGTATGGAGTTAAATGATGTCATTTTCTGGCGGTTATAAAATATACCGAGTTTCACACACACACATACGCACACGTACATTTCTAAAAAAAGGCAAGAAGGTAATGAAGAAAATCTCACGTGTTAAAATACCGTGATGGTATCGTAATTTTCATCAGGGTGTGCAACAGGAATCAATTAATATGCTGCTCCCGTTTCCCTTGTCCCGAGATTTATTTCATGTTCGAAAATTTGTCGAAACACGAAACTCCAATATCCGTTCGCTCGTCCTTTATATTTACGCAGTAGAGCCGGGCTTTTAAACCAATTTCTGTTTTCAATTAAACACCCTCAGTGTAACACCCGACAATATAAGCTTTAATCGGGATTTAATGCTTTTTCGGGATATTCAAATTGTTAATGCGAATAAGGGCACTTCGAAAATTATTTTCCTTTTTTTCTGAATCAATTGAATTTCATCGCAGTTTAATTAAAATGTACGTTAATGGATTGAGTTGGAAAATATCTTAAAAATGTGTTGTTATAATTAGTCGTGGTTTAGATTATTTTAAAAATGTTGGTATGCTTCTCGCATACCAATAATGCGACCCCTATAAAAATCACTCAGATGATGAGATTGTGAACGACGACAAACAAGGGGCACCTTATGACATGTTACCAACTGAATCGTCAAACTAGTCATAGGCTAATTGTATATTAGAAGCAGCTACATTAAAAAAATCAGTAGCTTTTAATAGCGGTGAAATTAAGAAAAAATACCATTAAATAAGAAGCAAAACACTTGATTTTTTTATCATCAATACAGTTACCGACGAGAAGTTGGCTACACATTTCCAGCCTCGAAATTCGGCGCCTCCACCATCTCACTAGTTATGAACAATCTCATTAAAAAAAATCATATCTCCCAAGGCACATACTGTATTTTTCAAATGTCTTCTCTAATTGTTTAATCAATATACCTAGAACGGTTAAAAATGATCAGAAAGTTATAATTCTTTGTTATATTTTTAAGCAAGTAATATATTGCTGTAGCTGGCTCAGTTAACATTATTTATTTTACAAGAATATTTACAAAGTATGTATATTAGAGCGATGAGTCTTTAGGGCGTGAGGGGCGGCTGGAGTAAGTAAATCGGCGGCAAGGGCTGTCCACGCAGGGGGGGCGGCTTCCTTGGAGGCGGTTGATAGCAAGGGCTGTCCACACAGGGGAGCGGCTTCCTTGAAGTCAGCAATCTTTGGATACGTTGTTGAGCAAAACTGTCCACACAAGGGATCGGCTTTCTCGTAGAGGAATTCACAAAAGTCGTTGCTAATAACAGCTTCTGACCACACAAGGGTTCGGACAACTGCTAGAGCTAAGAGCTTGTGGAACTCTGCTGGTATTCAGCGGTGCGGCTGGTTATATAGGGTGCACAGCGGGTGGTCCTCCCTTCTACGGTGGTGGAATCGCGTGGGGGTGCGACATTACGGTGCGTTGTGATGCGATGGTGGCGCAAGCGGGGAGGGTCGTGCGGAGCGCTTTAGTACTACTAGCGGCGCGTCGTACTACCCCGTTACATTGCTTAAAAATATAACAAATGTCGCGAGTATGGCCACTACACATACCAAATTTAAAAAATGCATATTTCCCAAGACACATACTTTATTTACAAAATGTCTTCACTAATTGTTTAAACAACTTAACTAGAACAGTTATAAATGACCAGCAAGTTATAACTCTTATTTGTTATGTTTTTAAACAATATATTGGTGTCGCGCGTATGGCCACCACACATACTAATTTTAAAAAAAATCATATTTCCTAAAGCACATACATTATTTTCAAAATGTCTTCACTAATTGTTTAAACAATATATCTAGAACGATTATAATAAATCAGAAAGTTAAAAATCTTAATTGTTATATTTTTAAACAATTTTTATATTTTTTACTATCGCGCGAGCCATTATCAAAACTTTTTGATAATGGCTCGCTGTTGAGCCGAATCTAGTCACAGTTTAAAATAAAAAGTGAACACAAAAATGTAATCAGTGTTAATTATTTAAATATTTACAATGTTTCACAAAGTAACCGCCTCCACCACAAGATAACACTGGTCTGCAAAAAAAATTTTTTTTCGAGCCCTGACACCATTCCTGCTGATTATTATGTAAAATGACCTCCTGAATCCGAATATGACCTCCGTTTTCCCCCATCACCCACTGTTTTCGGGGGAGGCCTCCCCACCTATTTTTATCACTTTTCGATAATTTGGAGGGATGAAAAGGATTATTTTAGCCTTTACATTTCTTCTGAGGGGCTAGAGAGGTGAAAAGTTCCAAACCATGAATATTTGTAGCAAGGAGGTAGATTTGGGGGGGGGGGGATTTGCCCCCTTAAATTTTAAAAAAGTCATTAAAAATGATCAATATTTTCCGTTTTTTTCGCAGTTTTTTCACTTATTTTCTATATATTCCAGCTTCCATTCCCCCTCATCCTCCCCCAAACACCCCCAAATAATAAAAATATATTGCAACAATATATAGCAACAATAATAAAAATATATAGCAACAGTTCGGAAGATTCACTGTACCACGCTGGCGCTCTCAATACTCCCCCCGTTTCCCCCATCCATTGGAGGGGTGAAAAGGATTATTTTAGCTGTAAAGAATAATAAATAAAAAGTAAAATAATAAATGTAAAATAATAAATGTAAAGAATAATAAATAACTAAGATAAGTACCTTCATTTGGTGCTTGCTTTCCTTTTGTACCCTGAGGTAGAAGTTTCTCGTATCAAAAACCAGCAGTACTCTGCTAACATGCTCGCATTCCACTTCCCCGAAAATCTCCTCTCGAACTTAGAGATGTCTTAATAAAACCGTTCCCCGTGTTCATCTGAAAATTCCTGGGCAAACCTGTGCGCGCGAGGTATTGAGAGCGCCAGCGTGGTACAGTGAATCTTCCGAACTGTTGCTATATATTTTTATTATTGTTGCTATATATTGTTGCAATATATTTTTATTATTTGGGGGTGTTTGGGGGTGGATGAGGGGGAATGGAAGCTGGAATATGTAGAAAATAAGTGAAAAAACTGCGAAAAAAACGGAAAAAATTGATCATTTTTAATGATTTTTTTTACAATTTAAGGGGGCAAATCCCCCCCCCCCAAATGTACCTCCTTGCTACAAATGTTCATATTTTGGAACTTTTCACCTCTCTAGCCCCTCAGAAGAAACGTAAAGGCTAAAATAATCCTTTTCATCCCTCCAAATTATCGAAAAGTGATAAAAATAGGTGGGGGGGCCTCCCCCGAAAACGGGGGTCATATTCGGATTCAGGAGGTCATTTTACATAAGAATCAGCAGGAATGGTGTCAGGGCCGATTTTCATGCCGACCAGTGTAATTAGTGAAGACATTTTGAAAATAAAATATGTGCCTTGGGAGATATGATTTTTTTAAATTTAGTAAGTGTGGTGGCCATACGCTAACAGAAATATATTGTTTAAAAAATATAACAAATAAGAGTTATAACTTTCTGATCATCTATAATCGTTCTCAATAAATTTTTTGAACAATTAGTGCAGACATTTTGAAAATAAAGAATGTGCCTTGGGAATTTTGCAAATTTGGTATGTGTGGTGGCCATACGCTAACAGAAATATATGGTTTAAAAAATATAACAAATATGAGTTATAACTTTCTGATCATTTATAATCGTTCTAGATATTTTGTTTAGACAATTAGAAAATACATTTTGAAAATAAAGTATGTGGCTTGGGAGATATGATTTTTTTAAATTTGGTATGTATGGTGGCCATACTCGCGACAGCAATGTATTGTTTAAAAAAATATAACAAATGAGAGTTATAACTTTCTGATTATTTATATTCGTTCTAGATATATTGTTTAAACAATTATTGAAGACATTTTGAAAATGGCTTGGGAGATATGAATTTTTTAAATTTGCTATGCATGGTGACAATACGCTAAAAGAAATATATTGCTTAAAAAATATAACAAATGAGAGTTATAACTTTCTAATCATTTTAATTGTTCAAGATATATTATATAAACAATTGGTGGACATTTTAAAAATTAAGTATGTACCTTGGAAGATATGATTTTTTTAAATTTGGTATGTGCGGTGGAAATGCGCGTGACAGCAATATATTGTTTAAAAATATAACAAATAAGAGTTATAACTTGCTGATCATTTTTAACTGTTCTAGATAAGTTGTTTAAACAATTAGTGAAGACATTTTGGAAATAAAGTATGTGCCTTGGGAAATATGTATTTTTTAAATTTGGTATGTGTGGTGGCCACACGCGCGATTGCAATATATTGTTTAAAAATATAACAAATGAGAGTTATAACTTGCTGATCATTTTTAACCGTTCTAGATATATTGATTAAACAATTAGAGAAGACATGATGAAAATACAGTATGTGCCTTGAGAGATATGATTGTTTAAATGAAATTGTTCATAATTAGTGAGATGGTGGAGGCGCCAAAATCCGAGGCTGGAAATGTGTGGCCAACTTCTCGTCAGTAACTGTATTGATGATTAAGAAATCGAATGTTTTGGTTCTTATTTAATGGTATTTTTTCTTGATTTCAAGGCTATGAAAAGCTGCTGATTTTTTAATGTAGCTGCTTCTAATATGCAATTAGCCTCTGACTAGTTTGACGATTCAGTTGGTAACAGGTGCCCCTTGTTAGTCGTCGTACACAATCTCATCATCTGAGTGATTTTAATAGGGGTCGCATTATTGGCATGCGAGAAGCATACCAACATTTTGAAAATAATCTAATCCACGACGTGGATTCAGAAATCTATTTTAATAAATTATATAAAAAAATTAACTTAACACCAGCCTTCTATGTTAATTCAAAACTCAGCCACTTATTAGGGAATACATTTAACAAAATAGAAGAATTAGACCAATCAGGTATTTATTCAATTAGTTGTAGTAACTGTGAAAAGTTGTATATTGGTCAAACGCAACGCAACCTAAGAATTAGATTTAAAGAACATATAGCACACGCACGTAATCTAAATCAAGATAAGTCAGCGGTAGCTAACCACATAATCGAAACCGGTCATAAAATCACTGTTAAAAATATCAAATTACTGAAGCATTCGTCGAATTATCAATTAAATATGCTTGAAGCTATCGAAATGAAAAAATCCGAAAATTTTTTAATGAAATTTGATCTCAGCCCCCACTCCAAAATACCTTATTACATTTAATTTGTACACCTTAATCCGGGTTTCCCCAATACGCTTATCCTGTCCATGCCGAATACCCTTACCCCGCCCATACTGCTACCTTTATTTTTTCTTGGAATTGTTAATTATGCTTTTTCCCCAATTTCTTGCCTTCACTTCCACCGCTTTGTATGTAATCGTTTGTGTATATATGTGTTAAATTTTAGTTTTGTTAGTTAGTATTAATCCATTGATAATGGTCACATTGTGTCCGAAATGTACATATGGAATAAAAATATAAGTGTGAAGAAAGGTTATAAGTGCTTTATTTATCAATTAATCCACGACTAATTATAACATCACATTTTTAAGATATATTCAAACTCAGTCCATTAACGTACATTTTACTTAAACTGGGATGAAATTCAATTGATTTAGAAAAAAGGTAAAATAATTTTTAAAGCTCCCGTATTCTTCGATGTCCGCATTAACGATTTGAATATCCCGAAAAGATAATAAATCCCGATTAAACCTCATATTGTCGAGTGTTACACTGAGGGTGTTTAATTGAAAACAGAAATTGGTTTAAAAGCCCGGCTCTACTGCGTAAATATAAAGGACGAACGAACGGATATTGGAGATTCGAGTTTCGACACATTTTCGAACATGAAATAAATCCCGGGACAAGGGAAACGGGAGCAGCATATTAATTGATTCCTGTTGCACACCCTGATGAAAATTACGATACCATCATGGTGTTTTAACACGTGAGATTTTCTTCATTACCTTTTTGCCTTTTTTTAGAAATGTACGTGTGCGTATGTGTGTGTGTGAAACTCGGTATATTTTATGAACGCCAGAAAATGACGTAATTTTACTCGATACGGTTTGGTAAATTCTTCCCAAAATGACGTCATTTCAGTGCGACTTCTCACCGATCACAAATTGCATCGGTGCTGTGAATACGGGCCCGGAAACAAAACAAAAAACATAGAGTGGAGAATTCAGCGGGGAATCCTAATAAACTTTACTTCTACTCCCCGGTATTTCTCATGTGGGAGGTAAAAGACATTTTGAAAATAAAGTATGTACCTTGGGAGATATGATTTTTTTAAATTTGATATGTATGGTGGCTATACGCTTACAGAAATATATTGCTTAAAAAATATAACAAATGACAGTTATAACTATCTGATCATTTATAAACGTTCTAAATACATTATATAAAAAATTAGTGAAGACATTTTAAAAATAAAGTATGTGCCTTTGGGAGATATGAATTTTTTAAATTTAGTACGTGTAGTGGCCATACGCGAACAAAAATATATTGTTTAAAAAATATAACAAATAAGAGTTATAACTTTCTGATCATTTAAAACTGTTCTAGATATATTGTTTAAGCAATTAGAGAAGACATTTTGAAAATAAAGTATATCCCTTGGGAGATATGCATTTTTTAAATTTGGTATGTGTGGTGGCCATACGCTAACAGAAATATATTGTTTAAAAAATATAACAAATGAGAGTTATAACTTTCTAATCATTTATAACTGTTCTAGATATATAGTTTAAACAATTGGAGAAGACATTTTGAAAATAAATTATATGCCTTGGGAGATATGATTTTTTTTATTTTGGTTGTATTTGCTAACATAAATATATTGTTGAAAAAATATAACAAATAAGAGTTTTAACTTTCTGATCATCTATAATCGTTCTCAATATATTTTTTGAACAATTAGTGCAGACATTTTGAAAATAAAGAATGTGCCTTGGAATATATGAATTTTTTAAATTTGGTATGTGTGGTGGCTATACGCGCGACAGCAATATATTGTTTAAAAATATAACAAATGAGAGTTATAACTTTCTGATCATTTATAACTGTTCTGGATATATTGTTTAAACAATTTGTGAAGACATTTTGAAAATAAAGTATGTGCCTTCGGAGATATGATTTTTTTAAATTTGGTATGTGTGGGGCCATACGCGCGACTTCAATATATTGCTTAAAAATATAACAAATAAGAGTTATAACTTTCTGATCATTTATAACTGTTCTAGATATATTGTTTAAACAATTAGTGAAGACATTTTCAAAATTAAGTATGTGCCTTGGGAAATATTCTTTTTTTAAAATTTGGTATGTGTGGTGGCCATACTCGCGACAGCAATATATTGTTTAAAAATATAACAAATGAGAGTTATAACTTTCTGATGATTTTTAATCGTTCTAGATATATTGATTAAACAATTAAAGCATACATTCTATAAATACAGTATGTGCCTTGGGAGATATGATTTTTTTAATGAGATTGTTCATAATTAATGAGATGGTGAAGGCGGCAAAATCCGTGGCATTAAGTCGTCAAATTCTGGCAGTTTTATCAAAATCGTCCAATAACTACTAAGTGTTCGATGTTTTTAAAAGGCAGTATATATATTATTATTCTCAATGTTAAAAGTTTGACGTTGCGGTTATTGCGGAAAGAAAAACAAATGTATAATTATAATCATCGGCTGATCCAGTGGAATTAAACACAATCAAACACGAAGAGACGGTGTAGTAATTATAACACCGTCGTAATCCTGAAATTGACAAGACGTGTAATTAAAAGCGCAACAACATGGCGATTTGCATATGTTTAGAATAATTACCGGTCTCTGTTTCTCACTCTCCAACAACACACACTTGATTTCCGGATTACGACAGTGTTGTAATTATACCTTGTCTCCCTCTTAATTCCCGGATTACGAGCGACCTAATAAAATCGTCTCTACCGATAAAACCGGCAAAAAGGGACTCTCAATAACATCTCTATTTACCACAACACACAGCGGGTGGAGCAATTTAAGTAGTCATCGGGAAGCAAGTAACTTAGCGACGGATTCGAATAGGACCCGATCAAAACATCCACACAGTCTCTCTGAACGAAATTTTACAGAGCGGAGATTTCTGGTACAATTTTTTGTTTGTTTTAGTAAAATGGGCTTTGGAAACAAAACTAACAACAATTGGTTTTAAAGAAAATATTTACAATTTGTGTATTATTAAGCACACTATTTTTAATGTAAATTGCATATTTTAATGGAGAAGCTGCAAAATATTGCAGGTATTTAACTTTCTTAAAGCTAGTACTTACGAGTAGATACTTAAATTTTTTATTTAAAAGAGATTATCAAAACGGTGCCAAAAAAATAGATATAAGATCAGCATTACGGGTGGAAAATATAGTGTGGATACAAATCGGGACGTTTGTATAAATTCACGTCTATAGAAACAACGTGTCAGTTCGTGCCCTTCTTCCTTTCTGTTGTAATTTGAGAATTTGAGATACAGACACTACTACTAATATTAGGATAACTAATATTAGCATTACTATTATTAGTATCTAGTTTCCGGTTTCGTAGATCAAGTCGACTGCACTCACTCACTCAAATCAATCGATCGATCGATCGATCAAATGTGCGACGTGTATCAAAGCTCAGAGCTGTCAATTATTGTTATTACTGTTAAGGGTCGGGATTCGGATTTGAGGATGTATGTGTGTATCGATTCCCCCAGTTATGTAACGGCGCCCACACTTTCAGGGGTGGGTCAATGGGGGGAATGAGGAGGGAATTATCGGGAAACTGGACGCGCGAAACGACTCGATTTACAATTTACAGACAGTAGAATTCCCTGTCCAAAATGAACTAAGGCGAGAAAAACAGATATACCGTGTGTCCTACAAAAAAGGGTCTAAGCTGTAGTGGCTTTATTTTTGGATAAAAAATATATACCGGGTGCTCGATAAAAAACGCCTAACGCTATAACTCTGTTATTTATTGACCGATTTTATTGAACTAAAAACCAAAGTCAATGGCCGTTTGAATACTAAGAAATGACATGGATATTAATATTTTTTAATAATAACTTCATTCTAAAATAATTGCCAACTTAACAATTTTAAATGGCTGCCTATAATTTTTAAATTTTATTACATTAGACATAATTAGATTTTCCATTTTTTTTTTAAATATGACAATGTTTCTAAATTTTCTTTGATTTTTTTTAATTTTATAAAATTTAGATACTTTTCTTGAATTTTCAAGATGTTTGTCAATTTTCAATATATTGCCAAATTTTATTGATTTTAATAATTTCGATGCTTTTCGAACATTTTCAAAATCTCGACCGGTTTCTTTTCTCGAATTTTCCAGTTTTTAGTCAATTTTCAAATTCCGGCAATTTCCGTGAACTTCCTTGAATTTTCGTTAGTTTTCAAAATCTCTACGCGGTTTTGCGTGAAATTCAAAAGAAATTCGTTAATCTTCAATAATTGTAATATTTTTTTTAATATTTTCATTAATTATGTGAATCTTGACGGTTTTCGTGAATTATCAAGATTTTCAGTATTTCTTTTTTTAAATCGTACAGTGTTCCTGAATTTCCTCAGATTTTCAAAGTATCATCAATGTTTCGTGACTTTCCCGGCTCAGTCAACTTAGCCCCCCGAAGTTCGGCTTTTTTGAAAAAAACTATTGCGCTAGCTAGCGCCACAAAAATTAAAGCTAGCGCCATTTAGGCATGAAAATTATGGGGATTTGAACTTTAGGAGGGCTAGCATCAACCTTGCCCCCCCCCCCCAAGTTTGGATATTTCAAGTTTTTTTTATACTATTCGGATTCCTCAGAGCTAGCGCCACCAATTTAAAAGCTGGCGCCACCCCCATAACCCCAAAAAATTATAAAACATTTTTAACCATCTTATTTCGGGGGGCTGAGGTTAAAAATGTTTTATAATGTTGTAGGTTTGTGGGGGTGGCGCTAGCTTTTGGAGGCGGTAGCTGGCGCTAGCTCTGAGGAATCCGAATAATGTAAAAAAACTTGAAAAATCCAAACTTGGGGGCTAGCATCAACCTAGCCCCCGAAAGTTCAAATCCCCGTAACTCTCTTGTCTAGCGCTAGCTCTAATTTTTGTGGCGTCTAGCGCAATAGTTTATATCAAAAAAGTCGAACTTCGGGGGGCTAAGTTGACTGAGCAGAATATCCCAGATTTGAGTACATTTTTTTTCTCGACGGTTTTCGTAAAATTCTTTCGATTTTCGTTAATTTTCAAAATCTCGAAGGTCATAAAACTTGAATGAAATTCGTAAATTTATTTAATATAAGATATATACATTTAATATAAGATATATTGTGTTGTGCCAGTGAGATAAGAATTTATAAGACATACACTAGATGAACTGAAGTTATAACATTCAAGTTTATTTAGGAGAATATCATGTGACACACAGTCGAATGCTATCGACAGGTCCAAGAAAGTGGCCATTGCAAAGCCTCCGTCTTCAAATGAACCCAAAATAGTGTTTACCAGATATAAAAGTGCATCACACGTGCTGACGCCCTCACGAAAACCGAATTGGTTACAATTAAGCAGTGCATGTTCCTCCATGTATTGCACCATCTGGTTGTATAGAATATTTTCTAAAATTTTTGAGAAAGTAGGCAGACACGAAATGGGTCGGTAGTCATTCACGTTATTTCTATCCCCCTTTTTAATAACAGGTACTACAGCAGCTACTTTCATTGCATCGGGAAAGGTGGACATCCTGATGCACTGAATAATTACTTTAGTTATTTGAGGAAGAATAGCCTCCTTGAACATTTTTACTAGATTAGTAGAGATTCCATATATATCAACACAATTTCCACTTTTTAAATTGCAAATAACATTTCTAACATCATTGCATGACACTTCCTTGAAATTAAAATTACTATTACAGTTAATGTATTGGCTAGAATCAATATGCTGAGGTGGAATGGAATTAATTATATCATTTACTAATTGTATAAATGTACTATTAAAAATATCTGGGGATATATTGTGACTAATAATAACCGGTTTACTTTTAAATTGATTGATAATTTGCCATCTGGCCTTTTGTTGGCAGCTAGCCGTGTTAATGAAATTATCATGATCTGGAATCGTGACATTTTTTTAAGAGGATTCGTATTCGAATCCAAATGCGGGTGATTCGAATCGTCATAAAAGGATTCGAATATTTATAAAAGGATTCGAATACTTACAAAGGGATTTGATCGTCAAAAATAATTCAAATTAAATGCGAGGCTTACCATGAACATTTTTTTTGTGTGTTTTTAAAATTTCTAGTTAAATCACTGTTTTACACGCGTGGCGCATGAAGTAAAATTTCGAGTTTAGAAAAGCCTGAAAATTTGGTTTGGCCGCTCCGCGCTTCGCGCTACGCGACCAAACCAAATTTTCAGGCTTTTCTAAACTTTACAGCATGAATAGGAAAGAACACATCTAATTTTGAAAAAAATATCGAAGTTTTGTTGGTTTTCAGTGCATTTTTAACTTCACTTTAAATCAGTGTTTTATACGCGTGGCGCATGAAGTAAAATTTCGAGTTTAGAAAAGCCCCGCGAAAATTTGTCTCGGGTCGCTGCGCGACCCTCGACAAATTTTCTACGCGGGGCTTTTCTAAACTCGAAATTTTACTCCATGCTTAGTCTGGGAGTGGAAACGCTCGTTCGAAACTTCAAACTGATAAGAACATTAAATGACTGAAAATATTTTTAAAGATAATAATTTAGTTTTCAAAATTTTGTTTAACATTATTTGAAGTAAAACTGACATGGTAGCCACAATACGAATCGTTAAAGTTTTCCGACATTTGCCTAATTTAAGATTTTTTTCCTTTTCCTTTCCTTTTCCATTTAATGTTTCTTTTGTGGGAAATCCCGTTTGTTAAATTGGTTTCATTGTTTTTGTCAATATTTAAGTTGTTTTTACAAATTTTTACGTGTTTTGTAATTTTTATGATACCTGTTGATTTTGACAAATTTAATAATATCATATGGCTTTTTTGTTAGTGTTTTGGTCAATTTGAATAAAATACCATGATTTTTCTCTGACGGTTTTAATGATATTCAGTAAATTTTAAATTTACGTAATTTTCAGGCATTCGTCGATTTTATAATTGAGTTCAATTTGAAGTTTTGAACGAGTGTTTCCACTCCCAGACTAAGCATGAAGTAAAATTTCGAGTTTAGAAAAGCCCCGCGTAGAAAATTTGTCTCGGGTCGCGAAGCGACCCGAGACAAATTTTCACGGGGCATTTCTAAACTCGAAATTTTACTTCATGCGCCACGCGTACAAGACACTGATTTGAAGTGAAGTTAAAAAACACACAAATACATCTTTAATCAGAATAACACAGATATTTAGTCTGTTATCAACGATGTTCAATGTTAATAATAAATAATTAGGTTTTAATATTTTTCCTAACTGATACCGATATTTATATGTCAATATTTGCAAAAAATAATAAGATCAAATTTATTCTTAAAGGATTTGTATCCGTGATTCGAAAAAAACAGGATTCGAATCTTTGATTCGAATCATATTTATCTCTTACGAATCTTTTATTCGTGTATTCGTGATTCGACTCATATTAGGTGATTCGGATTCGTGATTGGAATCCTTTTCACGAGGATTTGTCCCAGCTCTGATATGTACTACACATTTGATTTGAGGGTCTCATAAAAATATATATTTTGTGGATGTGAATATATTTCAGGTCCACAACTTGAAGTTACGCCATTGTCATAATTTAACTTGCTGTTACTACTTTAATGAACAAAAATATATTTGCACGATATTATAAAGTAATGTTTCGCAAAATATAGAATATTTTAGATGAAACTGTTTTTGTCATAAATTTTTATTGATATATATATATATATATATATATAATAATCTTTATTAAAGATCAGTACAAGATAATTGTTTACAATGTGGAATGAAATGTATATATTATATTATATATTATATTTAATATATTAAATTTATTTTTTTAAGATTTTTCAATTAAATGTTTTTCTTAAATTTTCAATAATTCTCAAATTCTCGACGGTTTTTCGTGAAATTCAAAAAGAAACTTGCTAAGATTTTTGTTTGATTTTCAAAAATTCTATGATGGCTTTCCTGAATTTCATTAGATTTTCGTTAATTTTAATGACGCTTTTCATAAATTTTCAAGTTTTCAGTAGATTATCGGGAAACTGTCACATGTCTAGTTTCCCGATAATCTAATGTTTCTCGTGTAACGCGACTCGATTTACAATTTATAAAACCCGTTGTTCGTAGGCACGAATTATGATAATTAATAGTTAATTACGCACGCGTGCATTTCAAAAAAAAGTATATCAGTAATATACGCCCTTATCGATTAATCGAATAATAAACGAAATTACATAGAGAGAACACTCTGATGATTATCCACACATTTTACTTAATAAATATCGATTAGTGCACTTAGTACACACATACAGACACCCGGCGCGGACACCATTTGTTTTATGATAATTAATCGTGAATGGCTGTTGCCTTGTTATTTTCAAAAGCATAAAAAATCAAATATGGTCGCTATAAGAAAATTAAAAATAGTTGTTGTAGCCAGAAAATGGGACACTCTGTATAAAATCTGTTAATTTCTGTGTTTCTCTGTGACGTTTATGGTACGTTACAAGTTACAGATCTGTATTGCATTAAATAACAAAGTTACAGTAAAAAAAATCCTAAATTTCAACATTTTATCATTTTTCGACATGTATTTATAAATTTCTCGACATTTAACCGCTTTTTCAATAATTCACGCAAATTTTGGTAAATTTCAACATTTTTTTGAAATTTCATCACTTCCATTTTTTCAAAATGTTTGGCAAATTTCGACATTTCTTCACTTTTCAACTTTTATTCATAATTATTCGCGAATTTCACCATTTCTTGACATTTCGATACTTTCAAAATTCTTGTATTATTTCAACATTTTTTTTGACGTATCGTCACTTTTCGACATTTAATCAAAATGTTTGATGAATTTCAATATTTCATCACTGTTACGAATCGTTTTTGTATATTTTTATTTTATTATTTAATTGCTCTACCCTATTGACATTCCTCAAAATAGGTCGTCTTCCAGAAATACGAAATAAATCTTGTAATTCTCTCGTTTGTGAATTATAACGTTTTGGAAGTTTATCTGAGCAAAAGAGATCTATTTTGAATAGGTTTGTGAGTTTGTTAGGGTGGAGCAATTCGTAACGGTCGCGCCTTTTCGCACAGCGGGGGAGTTGTTTTGGTCATTCGTATTTTCGGAAAGTCATTAACAATATTTTAAAGAGAAAATCCAGATTATCAATTCCAAGGAATTTCTTACCACCACTTCTTTTTGGGATCATCCCCCGAAATACGAGGGACCAATAACAGCGACTTTGCCCCCACATTCCTAAACATATTTTTCTCAATTTATATTTTATAATTTTAAGATAAACATTCTAGTTTTAAACTCCAAACTATGAACATCAAACCTTAAACAATAAATCTTCAACATTTAAACATCAACTGTCAAACATTTCGCTATAAATACTTGTAAATATTTTGAATTGTGAATATACCAAGTTAAATGTGCTTCGAAGTGTTTTTCTTTATACAAAAAACTTAAACATCTGCTTTAGAGTGGTGATATCTTCCAGTGAGATAATTCATTAAACTTTAAACAAACACCACATCGCAACAATCACTTTACGGCATTTTCGATTTTTTTGAATTTTTGGCAAATTTCACCGATTCTCGACATTTTGCCGCTATTTCGACAATTTTCGATATGTTGTTAAATTTCAACTTTTCTTGAAAAGTCAGGGAAATTTGATCTTTTATAATTTCCCTGACTTTTCCAAGACATTTCCTGATGAACAAAACCCCCTGACTTTTCCCGAACTTCCCCAGTTGGTCGCCACACTGTTTAATACAGAGGATTGTATTTAGCAATAAGCAATAAGTTAGTAGATTCGTAGGGTGTATAGTTTGGGTGGGGTCTGTGTGTAGTGAAAACTAAATTAATTGCACTTGAAACAATAAAAATAAAAATAAAAATCTGCATGTTCTGTATAATCAATAAAAGTGGTGCATATTTTTGAAATATATCAGGCAGAATGCCTCGGGTTAATTCCGAACGCTCGCGCGTCAATATATTCTCAATTGCTCGTTATTGTCGAGCGCGTCGAGTCTGACCTAAATACTTTTTCCAACATGGCTTCTCTCAAAAAAAAAAAATTATTTAAAATCGATTGCTAAAAATGCACTTTTACAAAACGTTAATATGCAGTGGCGATGTTAACCCAAATATTAATACACACAGAAACTGGAATTAATTAATTAATCCGTGGGATATTATCCGGGAATTAATTAACAAAGCTCATTATCTTTATCTCTCTCTTTCGTTTTTGTTATCTATCTGATTTCGTGTGCAAATTTTTAGTAGTACAATTCCATCCCCCGAAATTTACGGGATTATTACGATCAAGAGAGCTTCCGAAAATCCCCCAAAAGAAATAGAAGAAGGAGAAGGATAATTAATTAAACACGACCTCTCTCTCTCTCTTGTTCGAGCTCATTTTCCGTTTCCGGATTTTTCGCATCGATTTATCGACAAAAAGTTCAGTTCCAATTATTAGTCCTGCAAAAAGCAGTTCAATCCACGTCGATTTTGTCAATCATTTCCCCTCCGAAAATTTACTACGCCGTTGCCCCCGCTGCACAGTGGTCTTTTTCATAATTCTAGGGGGACAAAAATATGAAATCTCAGTTTCAAATAATAATATTACAATAATGGTCGATTTCATAATTCTAGGGGGACAAAAGTATTAAATTTCACTTTCAATTGATAATATTACAATAACACAAACACAATCGTTAATATCTATTTACCTGAGAAAAGATGTATTCTGTATTACGGGAGATTTAAATGATAGTCCAGAGTGGTTAACTTAGCTGTGTTTATTCTTAAACATTCAAAAGAATACTGCCTTCTCCAATACAATAATTTTAACAAAAAACATCCGTTCCTCGAGAACAATATAAAAAACTACCATCGAGTATTAAAATAAGTATATTGATGAATCCCATTGAATTAAGATCATTTATAGAAGAACAATAATATATTACAAGGTGAATTTTATTACCGGGCATGTCATAAATGGCAGGTAGACAGGTTTAAAGTACACACAAATTTAAACCCATTATCAGTATCGTGTAAACTTACTAAGTGTCAACTTAGTTTAGATATTTATAACTTTGGTGTTTTTAGTAGCCAAAAATTTCATTACAATACATTAATTAAAAGTCCATATACTTTTAGTGTGCGGTTTCGTTGGAACACCCTGCACAGTGTGGCCGATTGAAGGCAGCGCGGGGAGGTAATTCTCAACATTAAATGTTTAAAAAACTAGTTACTGCATCATGTTCCTCATACTTCAGATCCCCAAAGTATAGATTTTTAACAAAATAGTGGTTATAATTAACGAGTAATTAATTCATAAACATGGTCAATTTTCAGATGTGAATTTATAACGAAAATCGATGCGCGGGTTAATTGATATATTTTCGTAACTACTCGAAATATTTATCTACTGTGTTTTTACAATAATCTGTGCTTCAGACACATGAAAAATCAAATGTTAACGAATTATCAATATTCATAATTTTTAAACATAAATTTAAACTTTGCGAGACCCGTAAAAACGCAATTCAAATTTGTCCAATCTATAATTCCTACCAAATCATAGCCCCAAGTTTTCTCTACAACAGGATTTTTTTATTTTAAAAATATCGAACCAACTTTAAAAAAAAAAACATGTATTGTCGCGAGTCACCTCAAAACGTCTATTGCGCGCAGTCATAATCTAGTTCAGCTGGAAGATGACCGCGCGGCCGCGTGTTCTTTTAAAAATATTTAATATCAGTTATAAAATAGACTTTTTCAAATACTAATTTATTAATTATAATATAGTTTACAAGATAAAAATGAATACATAAGTATTCATTTTTTGTTATTCATTAAAACCAATAAAAGTTATTTTCCGAAAATTATTTATACTACAACTTTAAATGCTAAATTTAAGTTTTCAAGAAAACTTGTCTCTATTTTAATTAAGACTATAATTTTTCGACGGTATCTTTTTATTATTACAAATAACAAGTTTATTTAAATTTCACCAACTTTAATAAAAAATAAAATCATTTTTGTAAGACGAAACTTGACCGACCGAACCATTAGATATACATATTTATAATATGTGTATGAATTAAAATAGGTCATTATTTTTATTTATATTTATTTATTTATAGGAAACTCCCCATACAAAGAATATTTATAAAATTAATGGCAAAAGAAAATGACAGCACAGTACAACTTAAAGAGCAAGTTCTAGGTGTAATAGAAGAAGATCCCACCGTCAGTACCCGACAATTAGCTGCCATATTAGATATTCCCAGTAACAAGACCGTTCATTTGGTTCTACAAGAAAACCTTCTACACCCATATCATCTAACGAAGGTGCAGCCCCTCTATGAAAATGATAACATATACCGAACACATTTTTGCAATACCATTTTAAATAGAATTCGTGGTGATGGTGGATTCACGAGACGTATTCTTTGGAGCGATGAGAGTATGTTTACTAGAGATGGGGTATTTAACAATCATAACAGTCACTATTGGGCTGAGGAAAACCCGCGAAAATTTCGAGAACATGGTCACCAAAGAAGGTTTTCCGTTAATGTGTGGCTAGGCATTATAAACCACACTGTTTTAGGGCCAATTTACTTACCACATCGTCTTCATGGTAATGATTACATTAATGTTCTAGAACAAATTATTGATAAGTTCCCGTTGAATTTACGAGTAAATATGATATACATGCATGATGGGGCCCCTGCTCATTTTGCCTGTATTGTAAGAAACTGGCTGGACGAGCAATTCCTGAACAGTTGGATTGGTCGCGCTGGTCCTATTGTTTGGCCTCCGAGATCACCCGATCTTAATCCATTAGATTTTTTTATTTGGGGCTTCATTAAAGAAAAAGTTTACTCTAAGGCCTCCACAAAATTCTGACAACGTTAGAAACAGAATTGACGCGGCGGTACTGAAAATTACACCAGAAATACTGGAGCGAGTGATACGATACTAAAAAGATTTCAACTATGCTTAGAAGCAGATGGGTTCCATTTCGAACAAAATACGTGAATTGCATTATGCTGTGTCATTAGAAGCAGAAAAAATGCTGCAGTACTGCAGTTAGCGTAAATCACTCGACTACCGCAATCCACCAATACCTCTTAGACGACGCGTTCTTCTAAACAACTTCCAAAAGAGACTCTTTTCGACACATTTACTCATACTCTGTTTAACATTGCATATACGTCTGTAAATAAACCCTGCTCGACTATTATTACTCTTTTGAGACAACCCACATAACTAATCACGAGATTAATAAAAAAAAAAATGGCAGCCCGTGAATGCGCTGTTGCCTAATGTCCATTTCTTTTAAATGCCTCCTGATGGTATATGAAGCATGATACAACATTTTTGCGTGTACATTTTCTATTCAGAATTGTATGTAGAATATCGTCACGTGTAGCTTATCCGCCAATTTATGCACACCCGATATAATAAAATATTAATATACACACAGAGCGTTAATTAATATGTCGGATATTATCCGGGCGTTAATTTACAAAGCTCATTATCCCTCTCTATCTATTTATCCGGTTTCGTGTTCGATTTTCCGCGATTAATTCATTATTTCCGTCCCCTCCCGCTCCAAAAAAACCTATCCCAATTTAACGCAACCCCCATCCCCGGGATTTCCGTGTTAATCCGGGGTGTAAAAGGGAAAGCTCCGAGGGAAATATATTCGGAAAGTGTTACGTTAGCAAATGCCGAAGAAGAAGAAGGAGGAAAAGAAGATGAGTAAAGTTCAGAGACGCAGAGGATTAAAGTTTTACCGAATCCAACCCCTCTATTCCTAACCATTGGTGGATGATGAGATTAATAAGATCCAGAATCCTTTTCTGAGGGGAGAAATGATCCGGTTTTGTTGATGTGTATAATATGTGTATTGTGTCACATTTCGGGGTTTATTAGCCCCGTTTTTAGGAGGAGAGTAAACTTTAAATCGTTATTGGATCATTGAAAACAACTGAATGTTCTTTGAATGGTTTGTTTTTATTGGTCGTATTCGTGTTGTTAACGTTAGCGACAAAATTCACTTGATTAAAACAAGTGAATTTTGTTGCTAAAGTTAACAACACGAATACGACCAATAAAATCAAACCATTCAAAGAACATTCAGTTGTTTTCAATGATCCAATAACTAGATAGTTAGTTAATAGATCATGCGGTTGTTTTTCATTACGCAATCGTTTCGATTATAAATTTGATTCACCCCGATGCCGGCAAAATGAACCGGTGTTTATCGGGCTGTAATGTTTTCTAATTTAGTACGCATTGATTACGTTTTTACTTTTTCCTACTACCATTAAGAACAGTAGACATTGTGATATATTTAATAATTAATAAATAGGGTGCATTTTACAAGACCCATAGGAAATGAACAGGGCGCATCAATTGTAGGGGCGTCGCGCCGCATAGCGGCCAATTTGCCAAATAGCGGAAAAACGTAATATCTTTTGAAGTAATGATTGTATTGACTTGCGGCTAATGTCGTTTGATTCATTAGAAAAAACTACAATAAGAATCATCAAACCACGTGGTTTAAAATAGGCGCCAATTGACGAGAGCGGCCGCCGAACGAAAGGGAAGTAGAAATGATGCTTATTCTGGTGGTTTTATTGTCAATTATGTTCACAAAAGAGAGATTAACAAAAATAAGTTAACATATCTTAACAGAGCTGGGATGAATCCCTAAAAACAGGATTCGATTTACGAATCCGAATCACCTAATATGATTCGAATCACGAATACTCGAATATAGGATTCTTAAGAGAAAAATATGATTCGAATCAAAGATTCGAACTATTTTTTTTTAGTCACGGATACAAATCCTTTAAAAATACATTTTAATCTATTATTTGCAACCGTTAACATTTTTAATATCGCCCTCAGTTTTATTAAAAATGTTTAAAAAATTATTATTTACCGACTTAATATCTGATTAATTAATTATTTTAGTAAATAATGATATATGAGTTGTTGAACTTCACTTGAAATCAGTGTTTTATACGCGTGGCGCATGAAGTAAAATTTCGAGTTTAGAAAAGCCCAGAAAATTTGTCGAGGGTCGGTGGATTTGCGTCAGTGTCGAGTACACATCAAAATTGACACTTCAAATGTCAAAACTAATAAAATGTTCAAATATTGTGTATGTTTTGAACTTTTAAATAAAAGATGTTGACGTTAACTCGACGCTGACGAAAGTCCACTGTGACAGTTATTATACAATGAGTCATCAGGAATTATTATTATTAAGTTCAAATATTTGGTTGGTCGATAATTCTAATCTATTCCCTAAATTGGGGAAAACAAATAAAAATAAAGAAACAATTTTCGTTTCGCGTTTTTCCAACGATAAAATATGGGAGATTTATAAATAAATTCCAATTTACTATAAATAAGCAAATAACGCTTCTCGACTCTCAGATGAAAATTCCGCGTTTTTTCCAATAAATAACAAAACACGCACGAGTCGAACCCATGATCATCAACATTATTATTCCAATATCGAAAAGAGAGCGTGCCGACAAACATTTGACAGGTTCGGATTTGTAATTTTACGACACGACATAAATGCCAACCTTTTAGATATCGCATAATATCACACCGCGTTTAGTCTTTATTACTCATACAAACAAAATTACATTCCAATTACTAGACGATATGTAAAATAAATGTAGTTACATAGCCGCCATTATAGAAATTTAATTTATATTAAAAAACGCGTTTTCTTCGATTAAAAATTTGATTAGAATAGTATATTGTACAAGGAGTATGGAGTGACACATATTGCTCGCGAGTATGAGATATTGCAGCACAGGCGTTAGCGAGTGCTGCAACTCTTACGAGCGAGAAATGTGAATTCCATGCAAGTTTTACACTATACTTTTCCTACGACCATAATTTGTATGTGAAAAAAAAAGTGAATATCTTAAATTTACCTTTGTCAGAAGGTGTTCTTTGTTGATAAACTTCTTAATTTGTTCTGCAGTTAACGTATTTGCTTGTTTTGGTCAATACCCTTGTAATTTTCGTTTTAATAATGTTCCTAACTTTTCGTATGTTATAATATCTATATATATTTTTTAAATTTAATATCTTCGTGCTATTACAAAAATGCTTACACATGCCAATAAAAAAGTAATACAGTTAAGGTAATAATAAATAAATATAAAACATTTAACTAATAATAAGGTATATCACATGAATACAAAAAAGATACACGATTAAAAAAATAATTAAACAATTTAACTTATACATCTAAAAAGTCATATCCTGGAAACTATTAGTTAAGCACTCTTGGATGGAGTAGAATGCTTTGCTAACAAGGTAGGCTTTTAATTTGTTTTTTAAGTTCTTGCTAGACAATGCCTTCACAGATTGGGGGAGTTTATTATAAAGGTGCGGACCGTAGTAATTGTCCTTTTTATGTCTTGTGTTGTGATTATGGACTTCAGAGTGAGTGTTATATAAGTATAAATGAAATTGCCAATTCTTGGTTGCAGAATACTTCAAACATTAAAAGTGCTGAGATTCTTTTCGCAATCTACAACAAGTTAGTCTTACAAAGACTTTATCAAACACTCATTGAAACAACTACTTCCCGAGCTAATACCCCAACGGATATTGAATTATACAACAAGTGTTTGCTGCTACATACAGTAACCTACTGCAAATGCAACAATTTGAGTCAAATTATTCAGGCCATCTATAGACGCGTTTCGAGTTTTATCTCTCATCAGTACAGCTTTGCCATTCCCTCTAAGTAATTTGACACCTTAGACTGCCAATTTGACACCTTAGACTACCGGTAACGTGACCGCCAGTCTAAGGTGTCAAATTACTTAGAGGGAATAGCAAAGCTATACTGATGAGAGATAAATCTCGAAACGCGTCTATAGAGGGCCTGAATAATTTGACTCAAATTGTTGCATTTGCAGTAGGTTACTGTAACAGCAAACACTTGTTGTATAATTCAATATCCGTTGGGGTATTAGCTCGGGAAGTAGTTGTTTCAATGAGTGTTTGATAAAGTCTTTGTAAGACTAACTTGTTGTAGATTGCGAAAAGAATCTTGGCACTTTTAAAATTCCTTGAAGATTAAATGCCTTGGAGAACTTGAAAATTGTAGGTGGAGTTTAATCGATACTACTCGACATTTTTATTTAAATTAATTTAGCACGTCAAAATCTAAATGACTGACAATTATTGACAGTTAGACGCAAACGAGCTCCATCAAGCTGGAAGAACCATATTAGGACAACCAAATGAAAACATTATGGACATTTTTAACTATTTTTTAACTATTTAATTACCACAATTTTCCATCTAATTTAAAAAAAAAAAAGTGGTCGGGCCAGCTTGATATCAAGCCAGCCCGACCATAGTACTAAACTATCAAAAACTGAACTCAATTGGATCTAAGAATTATTAACTAATTATTAACCAACCAGTTATACCTCTATAATTATTTTTAACCTTATTTAAAAAGTAAAATATGATATTTTATTTGCTTCCTTACATAAATCGAATGGTCGAATTTAACTACCCCAGCACAACCAAGTAAAACCTGGTTTGAAGTGTGCTTTCTGTAGTATTATAGTATAAATTACATCATATGATTTAATTACCTCAACACAACCAACTTAAACATGGTTTTAAGTGTATTTCTTATCGCTTCTTTTCATAAATCGAATGATGGAATTTAATTACCCCAGCACAACCAAGAAAAACCTAATTAGAAGTGTACTTTTAGAAGTATTATAATATAAATAACATCATATGATTTAATTACCTAAGCACAACTAACCTAAATATGGTATCAAGTGTATTTCTTATCGCTTCCTTACATAAATCGGATGATGGAATTTAATGACAACAGCACAACCAAGTGAAACCTGTTTTAAAGTGTACTTTCAGTAGTATTATAGTATACATTACATCATATAATTTAATTACCTCAGTACAACCAACTTAAATATGTATTAAGTGTGTTTCTTATCGCTTCCTTGCATAAATCGAATGATGGAATTTAATTACCCCAGCACAACCAAGTAAAACCTGTTTTTAAGTGTACTTTCAGTAATATTTTAATACAAATTTCATCGTATAATTTAATTACCTCAGCACAACCAACTTAAATATGGTATTAAGTGTATTTCTTATCGCTTCCTTGCATAAATCGGATGATGGAATTTAATTACTCCAGCACAACCAAGAAAAACCTAATTAGAAGTGTATTTTTAGATCAATAACAATAATACAGTACAAGATAACATACATTTATTTTTTCAAGTTTTTTTCAAGTTTTTCAGTAATTCAAATTTGGAGAGTCAACTAAAACTAACGAAAACTTAAGAATGCCATTTTTAACAAAGTTAATTTGCACAATATTTGCTTTTGATTCTTCATGATTTTCGTCATTCTGCGATAATTTATGTATAATTATTCGAGGAGGGATCAATCGGCGCGCACTTGATTTTTGTTAATCGATTTTCAATTATTATGCGGGGAATCCGGGTCAGTGCTACCAACCTACCTACCAGCAGCACACGAGCTCCGGCTCGGCGCAAGGTAATCCGATAAAGTAATTACATGCTCACACCGAAGCCCTCCCCTCGCTCCCCTCATGTATGCACACCACATACACTACATACTATACATAATACATAGCACATAATGTTCTTTACGACCCCGGTTGATAATATAGTATTTTCTTTGAAATATAACACAATATATGCTAGATACTATATAATACATAGTGTGCTTTACAACCTCGTTTAATAATGTAGTATTTTCTTTAAACTACATTATAATACATGCTACATATTACATGATACATAGAGTATATAGTGTGCTTTAAACCTGGGTTGATAATGTACTATTTTATTTGAAATATACAGAGTTTCAATTTGAAAACAAGCCAGCCAGAATATCTTTGGAACCATAACAGTTAGAGAACATTTTTTAAAACCGTTTCTAGGATATGGAGGGGGAATCATTTTGATCCACATAACAATCTTCTGCAACCAACCCCTTAGGCTGTAGCCACCCTTGCCCATTTTTTTTAATGGCACGACCCTACTTGTGATATATCATTAGAAAGGTCTTTCAAAATGCTAATTAGTGGTACCAATTAAAATTTTTATTGTTACATGAAAAATGCAAAAAAAAATGTAAATCAATTTATTTAATTTTAAAATTGTCGTCAAATTAGGTATTATAACAATTTATTTTTACAAATTACAAATGAAAAAGCACAGATAAACAGCATAATACCCAATATTTATCAGAGTTATCTATTGTTTTATTAAAATATGGACAACTCTAAAAAAAATATTTAAATAATAACAACACTTGGTTCAATGGAATACATTTATTAACTAAATAAATTGCACCTGTCTGCAATATAAAAAAAACGTTGACAAAAATAATTTAATAATTAATTATAATTCAATAATTACTTTTTTTTTACATTTTTATGTAACAATAAAAATGTTAGTTGGTTCCACTGATTAGCATTTTGAAAGACCTTTGTAATTATATATCATAAGTGGGGTCATGTCATTTTAAAAAAAATGGGCAAGGGTGGCTATAGCCTAAGGGGTTGCTTGCAGAAGATTGTTATGTGGATCAAAATGGTTCCCCCTCCATATCCTAGGAATGGTTTTGGAAAATTTTCTTTAACTGTTACGGTTCCAAAGATATTGTGACTGGCTTGTTTTCAAATTGACACTCTGTATATCACAATACATGCTTCATACTACATAATAAATACTACATAGCAATGGCGTAGATAGAGGATGGGGGGTTTAATGGAGTAATCCCCCCATGAATCTTGAAAAATAGAAGAATGAAATGAAATGCTCTTTTACTGTCAGCGATTGATTATGTTAAAAATTTTGATTTTATTTTTATATACATATAAGAACCATTTTAGGTACTTGTTTTTACAGAACGTTAGAACAATAAATTTTTGAAACAAAATATTAAGTCAACCCCCCCCCCCCTAACCAAAAATCTATCTACGCCACTGCTACTGCTACATTATTTATATTTTCCTTGAAATATATCGACTTTGAATTTTAAATTAGATTGGCACTACTGACCGTTAACACATAGTTAGATTCTCACGACTTAAACAAGTAGCCTTTGAAAGCAATTAACAAAGTCGCATTTGTCAATAATTAAACTAATGGTTGATAAATATTGTTTTGTTGTCATTTGATTTTGAAAAATGTTTACGCACAGCGAAAATATCGACATGTTATTAATTTATGGAAAATCGAAAAAAAACCTAGACGAGCAGTTCAGTTATACGCCCACACATACCCTGAACGTGTTATTCCAACCTTAAAAATATTTAGCAAATTAGAACGCAATTTACGTGCAAACAACGAGGCATTTTCTGCTCGAAAGGAAAGACAAATTGCTAAATTGATCAATTCTGACAATATTGTTGCCACTGTTTTGCAGTATTGGTTACTCTCCAGATCGAAATACTCCGATTTTTGAATTGTTTTAAATTGAGACGGGTATAGACATGTGTGGGACACAGCAAATCGTATTTTAAGTTCCGATTTTGAAGTTATATACGTTGGTATTTTCGAGTGAATAAGCATATTACAGGTATGAATTGTGCACATAATGAAATTATCCTCAAAATTATGACGTAATTAATCCAAATTGTAGTATTATCTTCATTTATACAGCCAAAATCACAATATTAATTTCACACTAAATCTGACGTCTACTGACGTTTATTTAAACTAATGGATATATAATTCTAGATTGATTATTATTCATGTTTAGATTATAAGTATTTGAGCTTTTGGTATAAAAAAAATAGATGGCGCAAAGTGTATTAAAATTTTAAAAAAGATCCGCTTACTAAAATGTTTTTCCAATGATTTAGATTATAACGTAACAAAATAGTTTTGTAATTGAAATATTCTATTAATTTCTTTGATTAAAAACATTATTATTGATTCTATAAACGCCATCGATTCTATTCAACCTCTTTTTTACTCATCTAACCTAAGCATATGCATACACATCCGCCCGCTTACACACACCCATACAAATAACCTGTTGAGAATCACTGGAGTAGGCGCTACTGAGCATGCAGGTTCGCGGATCTTAATGTGGATGTGCCGTGTTCTACACATTAGCAAATTTTTTTTTAAAGCAATTAAATTTTAGAATCTATAACCATAATTTCTTGTTGCGTTGATGGCCAACAATTTTGTTGTCACTCCACTGCTGCAAGCCGAGTTGATTTTCGTAAACGGCAAATGTGAATTTATTGAAAATCAAAAGTTAAGTGTTTACTATAATTTTATACATAACTGAGTACATGGTGATTTTATAATTACAGTATATGTGATATTGTTATGAGATCAATTTACTAAAAAGTAATGGTACAATATCATAAATTCTCGTTTACGCGTAAAGGTAGCGCCATCTACTTTTTTATATCATAAATTAAAATATTTGTAATTTTCTAATGGATCCAATTTATATATCCATTATTTCAAATAAACGTCAGTACACGTCATATTAAGAGTAAAATAAATATCGTGATTTTGGCTGTATAAATAAAGATAACACTACAATTTTGATTATTTACGTCATAATTTTGGAAATAATTTCATCATGTGTACAATTTATTCCTGTAATGTGCTTATTTACAAAAATATACCAACCTATATAACCTCAAAATTGGAACTTAAAATACAATTTGCGGCTAAACGGTAAGTCTCCGAAAGAACTTCATCTTAACATTTGTGTGTCCCACACATGCTTACTTCCAGTTCCGTTGGCAAACTCTCAAAAATCTTAGTATTTCGTTCTGGAAAAAACCCGCAGTATTTTCAAGACCATCCAAGGAACTCGATTCAACAAGCCTGTCGTGAGTTGAATTTATAAACTTCACAACTTAGAACACTTGTCAGATCAACATCAACAAAGAATAAATTATTGTGTCCAAGTGATGGTAAACTTAAAGATCAAGACAATCGATTTTCCAGCATGTGTTGGGGACGGATAAAAGTCGTTTCGTTAATAACGGTAAGCCCAATAAAGAAATGAACATTTTTGGGCTACTGAAAATCCACATTTTATCAATCCGATTGAAAACCAAGGACACTTCGGTATTAACGTTTGGTGGGGTATTATTTATGGGCATTTGATTGGTCCATATTTTACGAAGGAGTTTTACGCAGTGAGCAATATTTGCAATTTCTTCAAGAACAACTTCCTGTGCTTCTCGAAAATGTGCCATTACAGCTGCAAGCAAACATGTGTTTTCAGCATGATGGAGCTCCACCGCATAAAGCACGATTTGTCTAACAATATTTAAATGAAATTTATGGAGCAAATTGGATGAGTATAAATGGTCCGATACAGTGGGCGCCTAAATCACCGGACTTGGCCCTACTAGACTTCTTCTTGTGGTAAACTTTGGAAAACAAAGTTTACAGAACACGTTTTTTTTATTTATTATTTTAAGTTTGCTAAATTATATTTTTTTTAAGATTTTTTGTTTACATTTTTAAAATGTAACTAAATTGTTGGAGATATTTCAAACTACATTAATAAACTTTAAATTTTATTACAATAAAATATCACAACGGTGTGTGCAGTAATGTGAATTTTAAATACGGGCAATTTTTCTTTCAGGTATACGTATGCATACATTGTAAATTTTACGACATTCGTTGCTTTTTTAAAAGATTTCAATTTGAGTCTTTAAACGAGGGTTTTCCACTCCCAGACCAAGCATGAAGTAAAATTTCGAGTTTAGAAAAGCCTGAAAATTTGGATTGGCCGCGTAGCGAAGCGGAGCGGCCAATCCAAATTAGGCTTTTCTAAACTCGAAATTTTACTTCATGCGCCACACGTATCAAACACTGTAATATCGTAAAGTTTAAAATATACGGCTTTAGGAATCTAATATGTAGATGTGAATAAAACGTAAGTCAAATTCTGCGCTGAACAAATTGTTTGAAACAGTGATTATAGGCAACCCAATAACTCTAACGTATATTAGGTTGCCTAGAATTGTTGTTGTATGTGTGTGTTTTTGAACTTCACTGTAAATCAGCGTTTTTAAGCGTGGCGCATGAAGTAAAATTTCGAGTTTAGAAAAGCCTAATTTGGATTGGCCGCTCCGCTACGCTACGCGGCCAATCCAAATTCTTAGGCTTTTCTAAACTCGAAATTTTACTTCATGCTTAGTCTGGGAGTGGAAAACACTCGTTAAAAGCCCCAAACAACGAATTCCCGCAAATTTAAAAAACGCTGTAATGATCGGGATATGTATATTCAAAAGAAAAATACCTTGTTGTTCTGTTTTAAACACGTTTTAAACATGTTTTTAATCCTCAATGTTTTAACGCTGTTTCGATGAAAAAACAAGTTTTGTTAAAAAAAATGTTTGTTTTAATTAAAATGAAAAAAAAAACGGTTTTTTAACAACCCTGTTTAGAAGTAGGAGGAGGTTACATTGAAATTTTGTTGCAGTGATTGCCTACATACTTTGTTTCTTTCTGTATTAATTTATTTAGTGTTGTTTTTTTAGTGTTAAACGCGATATTTATTTATTGTAACATGCGTATTATTATTTTGTTTTTACATATTTTTTGTAATGTTGTAAAAAGGAGAAATCCGTAGAATATTAAATAAATAATAGTAATGTAGTAACATATTATGTGTTGTTTAACGTTTAATTAATGCGCGAAAAACTGGAGAACGCATTCGCGGATCGGAAAACGGCTTGGAGGGATGAAAGTAAACATTCCAAAGTACCGAAAAATGGAAAAAAATCGATTTTTGGTAATATTACCAATCTTTTTTTTCAAAAAATCGATTTTTTTTCCATTTTTCGGTACTTTGGAATGTTTACTTTCATCCCTCCAAGAGGTTTTCCGATCCGCGAATGCGTTCTCCAGTTTTTCGCGCATTGAATGAAGAAGTGCAGAGGCTCGAAAACAACTCACCGCGCGCAGCTGTGCGGTCGGGACTGATAATGCTCTGCTATGATGTTGTCGATCTCAGATGTTTATTATTTCGGTTGGAATCAGTGTACATGTGACTTGCGTCCCGCGTGCTTAACCTCAGTTGTAAACATGCCGAATTTAAAGCGCAAAGGCAAAAAAGGTGGTGCTGGTTTTGTCACCAGGAAGAAAACGAAGCATTTTGCGGAAAATCAACACACCATGGAAAATGATACTTCGCGAGTGAGCACGTCGGCCGAAAAGCTGCGCAGTGGGTTCGAAGATATTTCGGACGACCCCAACAGCTGCTACGTGTTGCTGAACTTCCTGACGGTGTTCAACTTCCTGTCAACAACTCTGAAGCGCAAAACTTGTGATAGGGACGTCACTTTCTCGCGGTCTGCAATTCGAGGCCTTGGATTTAAACTACTGATCGAATGTGAGTGCGATCCGCGTTCAGTGTCGTCTTGTGCTCGAATTGGACAATCATACGAAGTCAATCGTCGTCTGATGTTCGTAATGCGTCTTTTCGGAGTCGGACAGCGGGGCGTAAACTTGTTCTGCGGGCTGATGGACCTGTCAGATGGATTCGGAAATTCAGCGTACCTCGCCTTCCTGGAGAATCTGTACGTTGCGGCGAAAGCTGTGTCCCAGTGTGTTTGCAGCAAAGCAGTTCAAGAAGAAATCGCAAAAAATGAACAACATGGAAACACACCAACCCAACTGTCAGTGTCGGGTGACGGCTCCTGGAAACGGCGCGGTTTTTCATCTCTCTACGGTATAACTTCGCTGATTGGGACTTATTCGAAAAAAGTCCTTGATTGCGTCATAAAATCATCGTATTGTCACGGGTGCAGTTTGAAGAAAGGTTGTACGGGCACTCCTGAGTACGAAGAATGGCTGGCTCAACATGCAGAGGAATGTCTTGTCAATCATGACGGAAGTTCGGGGAAGATGGAAGTCGACGCGGTTCAAGAGATGTTCGCCAGGTCAGAAGAGCTGCATGGAGTTCAGTACAAATACTACATCGGGGACGGCGACACGAAAACCTTCAAGGCTCTTCTCTCCATGGATCCCTATTCCGATTTGACCGTGCAGAAGAAAGAATGTGTCGGGCACGTTCAAAAGCGGATGGGTAGCAGACTTCGTGCAGCGAAGAAGCAAAACAAAGGCATTGGCGGTTAAGGATCAGGCAAGTTGACAGACAATTTGATAAAGCAGTTGACGATATACTACGGTTTGGCGATCTGACGACATGCTAATTCGGTTGAGGACATGAAGAAAGAAGTGTGGGCTACGTTTTTACATAAATGTTCAACCGACAAGGACCCGAAACGCGACAATTGCCCGGAAGGAAGCGACAGTTAGTGCAAGTGGCAGGCGGCGAAGGCTACAGGTACCCTGGACCAGTTTCACCACGATGCGCCGCTAACAGCCAAAGTTCAGAACGTCATTCGGCCCATCTACGAGGCTCTTTCTGAGGACGATCTGCTCAGGAGGTGCCTCGGTGGGCACACGCAGAATTCTAATGAAAGCTTTAACGCCTGCGTGTGGAAACTGACGCCAAAGCATTTAAACTGTGGGGCGAAAACAGTTGCAATTGCAACTTATCTGGCAACCGGAATATTCAATGATAGGTTTTCGTCGGTGTTAAAAGTAATGAGCACCCTGGAAATCCGCATCGGCCTGCAAGCCAAGGCTTTTCAGGCGAAGATAGATGAGGAACGCAAGCAGCGAGCGGAGCAGCGGCTGACTCCAGCGGCTCGGGAGGCCCTCAACCGCTGCCGACAGGAGCAAGCATCCAGAAACCAGTTTTACGAGAAAGAGAAGGAAATCTGGTATGGTGCTGGGATAGCTGACTAGTGGTAAGAACCCCCAAAATGGTTTTAAATCATGCCAAATCTTTAAACGCGTTTTTCTCGAAACGACATTTTTGTTGACGGGCGAAGACTTTTCTCAAAAACTATAACTCATATTGACTTGAGCTTTTGCGATTTCTGTTCCTTATTAAATTCTCTGGAGCTTCTCCCACGGCCAAGTGAAAATATTAACATTTAATATTTTTTAAGCGCGTTGAAACAGGAAAAAATGGGGTCAAAATCGACTGTTTTTCTTCACATGGCCGCCATTTTGTTAATTTTTGAGATTTTTGCATGACAGAGGGAGAAGCTCCAGAGAATCTTATACAGATTATTAATTGCATACCAATTTCTGTTTCGGATGAGTCATCTCCGAAAAAACTCTTCGCCCGTCCAGGAAAACACGGCGAACATGCACCCATTGGCCGCCATTTTTATAAAAAACCACGGGTCAAAAACAAAAAAAAAAACTTCTGGATACTCTTTTTCGTTCAATAAACAATAATCAAAAGTCAAAAGGGCGAATAGTATTCATTTTACCTCGAAAAAAAATTGTTGAAAAACGGTCTGAAAAAGGCCAAAAGATTGGTAATACCCCCTTAATACTATTAATTAATAATGTTTATTTATTGACAGATGCGACTTTGATATTTGCTTCCAAAGGCTACTTGTTTAAATCGTGACAATTGTGAATTTTGATAATACTTTCTTTCAAGTTTGCCTATAATTCTTTAACGGAAGAAGATAGCAATTTTTTTTCTCTACTAAGTTTATTTAGAAAAATCAGTTCTTTTTAAATAACCAAAAATATAGGTATGTTTCTGGAAAAAATAAAATAGCGTCATTACTTCAGTTTCCAAATTTAGAAAAATATGTAATTTTATCTTAAAATGGACCTTACTCAATCCCATTTATGAACCGCTTTTCAGATTTTTTCTATCGTTTTTCCTTTTCTTATAATAGAGCTGAGACATCGAGTTTCGCTCACCCTGTACATTGTAGATGTAGATAGTAACATACATTTTAAAACGTTTCTTTTTTTGTGTAGTAATTTAGGGTGAAATGCACAATTGCAGTTTCGCGTTCTGTTGTTTTTTTATGCAGAAAATAATAAAGTTTTGTTCGGACCTAGTAAAATAATGAATGAGAGTGAGTTTATTATAACTGTCAGAGTTGGCGGGTATGTGTTGTTTTGTTAATTGGTTCCCTGTATTTAAGTTTGTGAAATAATAACGCGTCCGGTTTTTTTGTTTTTATTCGCGCTTTAAAAAAAAATTAAAAAAAATAAAAAATAAAAAAAATAAAAACCGTCCCGTCAATTTATCAAATTGCCTGTTAGTATATACGTTTCAGCGGATGTCAATTTACAAGATTTTTGTCAGATTTTCAACGTTTTTGATTTTCTCTGGGTTTCGATGCTTAAACGTTGGTCGATTCACGAGACTGTCGTCGGTTTTCAACATTTCGAGATTTTCGTCAAGTTGTACAATTTTCATAATATTTTGAATATTATTAGATTTTAGGCGATTTATAAAATGTTCGTGAATTTATAATATTTTCGATATTTCGAGTATTTTGGTCAATTTTAAAATTTTCGTCGATATATAAACTTTACGTGGACTCTTAAAATTTCCATCAATTAGCGATAAATATTTTCTCGAGTTTTGCGTGTTGTTGATTCACAATTTACAAGATTTTCAATGTTTTTAAATAAATTTATTTATTTCAACGGCTTGCCATTTACATGAAAAATACAATATACAAAAAAACAAATATGTACAAACACTAAACTTAAAACTAAACAAGAAAAGTTACAAATCTTTTAAAAGGCGCTTTAATAATGAAAAAGACCCATTAAAAAAGTCAACATTTAAAATATTTGCGTGACGCAAAACCCGAACAGAAGCGGAATATTTCGCAAAATCCGTGCGCCTGTAGCCGATATGGAAGGTAATGTCAGACCGAAGAGAGCGCGGTGGAACCCGTATACCAACCAATTCCAACAGATCAGGGCAATCCAAATATCCATTAAGTAGTTTGAATACTAACTTAATGTCAGCTTCTACACGACTTTGTTTAAGGCTGAGAAGGCCAAAAGTCGTCAAAAGATCCAAGTAGGGCTGATCGGTACTAAATTTATAGGCAAGGTACCTTATAAATTTCTTTTGAACTTGCTCAATTTTATTAATGTCGTATTCAGTGTATGGAGACCATACCGTTGAACAATATTCCAAGTGGGGTCGCACTAGAATTATATAGTGTTACCAGCGTTCTACTATTAGTAAAGTTCTTACTGTTACGCTTTACAAAACCCAGCATCAAATATTGTCACGAAAGCCTATCGCTTTCGTGACAATATTTGAAATATGGTGTGTAAATGACCACCTTGAATCCACAGTGACACCTAAATCCCTTATTCTATCAACACGATTTATTGCTACATCGTTGAAAACATAATTTGTAATGACCGACCTTGTACTTCGTGAAAAAGTAATGATATTACACTTTCTGATGTTTAGCGTTATACTGTTATCGTTACACCAGCTATAAAAGTGATCAAGTTCCTTTTGCAGGTTTGTTGCATCAAGAGTCGATTCAATACGCATATAATTTTCATATCATCAGCGAAAAGTAATTATTGGCATTCTGAAAACAGCTTGTAGCGTCGTTTATAAATATATTAAAGAACAAGGGACCCGGGTGTGATCCCTGAGGAACACCAGAAGTAACCTTTAGGGGTCTTGATGTTATTTGCCCAATTTTAATCACTTGCAACTATCTGTTAAGTAGGACTGTATCCAACGTAAAAGAATATCAGTAATGCCAACATAATGAACCTATAGCTTCCAAAAGCACCTAGCAAAAAGGGGAATCACCAACGGTACCATATGCCGAGGATGCAACGAAGAAGATGAGACTTTACGAGTGTCCGGCCCTGTCAAAACTAAGGGATATATGTCAAGGGAACACTCCCCCCAATTGTGAAGGACCCGGATAGAACTGGTCCGCCGCACAAATATTAGCAATTGCTACTAGTGCGGAATGGGTCTGACTATTAGGAACTGGGCCTAAAATTTTGCCTAAGTGGGCAGCTGCGGCTGCCCACCCGACAACCAATCCTTAATCCTTACGATATTTTAGCGTATCGATACATTGATATACGACATCATTGATACTCAATATCGATAGTTTTCGGGATCGGAATATCCTTAGTTTGAATTGGGGGCACTGCTAGTAGCAGAACAGGAGTGTAGTGATCCACATGGAGAGTACGCTCCCGTAACAAACAAAAAAGAAATACTCCAGGTGATAATGATGACCCACAAAGAGAGAAGTACATCAAAATCGATATCGGCGCGGGCAGCACACACTCCGGGATCCTGTCGGCCGGTTCGCAGGGTAGTAGGGAGCGGTTCTGGTAGCTGGAATCTAGGTTAACCCCCGGAGCCGGAGGAGTGTTACAGGGCGCGGTGAGCGTCAGTGGATCGATATTACTCTCAAACAGCGGCGGCAGCATCCCGAGCAGCAGCATTTTCGGCTTCCAGGGAAAGAAGGAGAGAGAGAGACCCGGGGGCTTAACCCACTGACCCGAAACACTACTAGCGCGAGCCCTCCGCAATTTGAATCCGTTTTGGTGAAAAATGCTAATTCGATACATTTCTTTCACCCCCACTCACATCGCAAGTATTATTATTATTTGTAGAAGAGCAAATTATCAAACAATCGTAAATCTTGGAAATAAACGAACATCTCTTCGAATTGCATATTACATAAAATACAAAACAACTTCATTTTTAGTTTATTTGTAGTAGGACAGGAATACATTCACACATGTATTACAATTGTCATTATGTTAAAAGAAATTAAAACCTGTATAAAATAAAATCAAATAAGCCAACAAACAAATCCGTAATTATTAAACGAGAAGAAAATCATTACCAACAACCGAAAAATACTCAACACAGAAATACTAACTACTAAAACAATAAACCAACCAGTACCGGTACCGGGTGCTGCATTTTGGAGGTGCCACATATGAAAAACTTTTTTGTTTGAAGAGATATTGCAAAACCGTTTACGAGAGCTACGGTCACTTTTTTGTTTTTTAATCAATGGCGAAAAGAAAATTGATCTATCTCTAACCGTTTCCGCTCTATAACAGAAAGTTGATGAAATGTCATTTTTATGAAGTTACTGTAACTCTTAAAACAAATGAGTTATAACCAAACAGTAAATACTTTCTTATGGCAACTTTTTACGCCCATTAAAATGACGTACGTGTTTTATTTCAAGGACGTTTCGTTTTTGTTTTCGTACACCAAATTTACTTTTTTCTTACGGACGCATATGGAGATATGCACATCATTGATCAGCATGTTTGATGCCGATTTCAACGATGTGCCACTTGTGTACCGTTTTTAAAAAAAATGTTTTGTTATATACGACAAGCAAAGCAGCAGTTTAGGTCAATCAAGAGTGCTTATTTATAAAACAAAATATACCACTTCGATAGTAGTCATATTTTCTAACAAATTGCAAGCATCACCTAGTAACGAAATTGTTTACCGGTTGTCATGGCAACTTTGCCAATGACTTTTTTTTTGGCAAAAGTATGCATCATTGAAAACACGATTAAAAATGCTGTTCAATGATGCATCCTCATACGCGCCTATAAGAAAAAAGTGTTTTTGATTTAAGAAAACAAAAACCAAACGTCCTTGAAATAAAAACAAGTACGCCATTTTAATGGGCGCAAAAAGTTGCCAAAAGACAGTTTTTACAGTTTGCTTTTAACTTTAAAAACAAATGAGTTACAGTAACTTCAGAAAAACGGCATTTTATCAACTTTCGGTTATAGAGCGGAAACCATTAGAGATAGATCAATTTTCTTCTCGCCATTGATTAAAACACAAAACAGTGATTGTGGCTCGCGAAAACGGTATTTCAATATCTCTTCAAATTAAAAAGTGTTCCATATGTGACACCTCCAAAATGCACCACCCTGTACAATTTTACAAAAGAAATCTTTTAAATTAAAAACTAAACATTTAATTTTAAACAAGCTGACTATGACTGAGATCATATTGACGAAACCATCCCTCGATACCAATAGCTAACCTCGAGGCGAAGACCTCGAGGTGAAGAAAGAGGGTTAGGACACCACATCTAATTACTTTTTATATTTTAAACATATATTTTGTATGAAAATGTGTTTGATTAATAGTAGATTAAATTTTAAAAAAATCAATAAACAAATAGAAATTTATGGATTTTTTGTAAATTGATGAAAAATTTAAAATGTTGAAAATTTGATATACATTATGTAAATTGATAAAAATCGGGCAATATTGAAAATCTGATAAGCATTTTAGAAATCGACAGAAATCTCAAAATATCCACAATTTTACGAAAGTTTTATAAATTAACAAAAATCTCGAAATATTGAAAATTTGACGAAAATTTTATAAATTATACGTTTTTACAGGGCGCGAATTTGAGAAATAAAAAATAAAAAGTATTTCAATCAATGTTTGATGCTCTAGGTCGGAAAGTGTCCTGTCCCGTTATCGCCCTCCCTCCATGCGAAATCCTGAAATTCACTTTATCTGTTTAGCAGGTACGCAAATAAACAAAAAAAACAAGAATCATAAACTTCCGAGATTAGGTCCAAAAGCGCCACATTACCGCCCTCTCTCTTTATGTAAAAGTGAAAAAAAAAAAGTTAAACAAGACAAAAGCCCGTTTCGATTTTTTTCCTCTTCTCCGATTCTAATAGATTTTTTTTTCTTCTTCTTTGTTGTTCTAGTTTTATTAAACGCAAAATCCGGTATTATTAGACATCGAAAAAAAAAAAAAATGTTTACGTCGCCAAACATATTTCATCTTAAATTAGCAAAAGCTAGGTAAGGTTAGGTTAGGTCTACATCAGTGATGGGGAAACTACGGCCCGCGGGCCAAGTCCGGCCCGCGGAAAGGTTTAATCCGGCCCGTTTAAGAGTGCCGTCGTGAGAATGTTTGAACGCGTTCTTACTTCATAATGTGACAACCCGCATAAAAACTACCTACCTACGATTAAGCATTATTCTTTGGCCCGCTACGATTCTCTGGTTATTACAAATAACCCGTCTTAAAAAAAGTTTCCCCACCACTGGTCTACATGGTTAAGATTAAATGATACAAATTACTAAAATTAATAGCGTTCAGTGAGATGATAATTGAACTAGGTTAGGTTAATATTTCTGTCACCTAACCTATTTAAAATTGAACTTGTGCTCAGTATTCCGGCACTAGATACGCAGAGACGCGTTTCGGACTTCAAGGTCCTCTTCAGTGTGGTCCCGACCCAGTGCTGAGGAATACTGAACATTTCTGACTATATCAAGCTAATATGTGAAAACTATTAATGGATTCGATAGGTAACGCCATCTAATGCTCCATCCATATCGAGTATTAATACATATCCAAACTTGTTTAAGATGAAAACAAAGAATCATTGAAAGGTAATATAATTATTTATTTATTCATAAAATAATTAAATAATAATAATAATGAACACAAAATTAACTTGATATTAATACACAAAAACACGAAATATTAATTGATGTTTTTTTGTTCTTTTATTATAAAAGAACAATATGTATTCAAAATCTCAATTTTGCATAGATTTTGAGTACATATTGTTCTTTTATAATAAAAAAAAAACATCAATTAATATTTCGAATTTTAACTTGATTGAACAATTTGCTTAATACTTTTTCTCATAAAATTAAAATCAACGTCGGCTTAATAATTTTTTTTGAATCAACAACCATTTTTTTTTTCACTAAGAGGGCATATTTCAATTGTCTTGGTAGTCTTACTAATAACGAATATTGCGGTAATTTTATAACTTATCAGAAATCGTGAGGCAATTTTTCAATGTTTGCTTTTTTTTCAAATTTTCTTCGATTGTTCTGAGACTAAATAAATGAAGAGGATTTTGAGTGCTTGTTTTCGGCGAAATAAACAAAGCGCTTCGAATGTTTTGTTTTGTCGTTTTTTTTGTTTTAGAGATATTTGTCAATTTACAAGATGTTCGTTGAATTTTTAATAATTTCGATATGATTTCTAGTGTTTTTAAAATACTCGTCGGCTTACTAGATTTTCTTCGAAAATTACCTTTCTTTGTTTTCATCTCAAAGAAGTTTAGATATGTAATAATATTTGATTCAATTTTTTTATCATTCTCCAACCTAACCCGAGTAATAATTCTGTCAAAAAAAGTTGGTTAGGTTAGGTTAGGTCTACATAGTTAAGATTAAATGATACAAACTACTAAAACTGATAGACGTTAAGTTAATATTTCTGACATCTAACCTGTTTATAGACGTCAGAAATATTAACTGAACGTCTAACAATTTTAGTAATTTGTATCATTTAATCTTAACTATGTAGAGCTAACCTACCATAACCTAGCTTTTTGTCTAATTTAAGATGAAATATATTTGTAGAAGTTAAATTTTTTTTTCCATTTCTTGAAAACCTTTCTCATTTATCACTTATTTTTTTTTCGATGTCTAATGATACCGGATTTCGCGTTTAATAAAACTAGAACAATGAAGAAGAGAAGAAAAATACATTTCTATTAGAATCAGAGAAGATGAAAACAACTAAGCCGGCTTTTGTTTTGTTTTCTTTTTTTTTTTCTTTTCGCTTTTACGTAAAGAGAGAATTGCGTGTATGTATAGGGCGGTAATGGGGCGCTTTTCGACCTAGAAAATCGGAAGTTAATGATTCTTGTTTTTTTTTGCTTATTTGTTTTTAAATACTTTTAATCCGGGTACCTGCTAACCACATAAAGTGAATTTCAGGATTTCGCATGGATGTCGGGCAGCGGCGGTTCGCAGCCTAACTTCAGAGTAGGCCAAAGAGCCAAGGTAATTGAAAGGTGACTTTGTTGTGCAATTTTAGAAAGAAAAAACAAAAAGTAAAAGACTACCAATCAATGTTTGACGCTCTAGGTCGGAAAGTGTCCCGACATCAGCGACGACTCGCAGCCTAACTTCAGGCCACAGCGTCAAGGCACACAAAATTTGAGGTTGGGACCTCAAATTTTGTGTGCCTTGACGCTGTGGCCTGAAGTTAGGCTGCGAGTCGGGACACTTTCCGACCTAGAGCGTCAAACATTGATTGGTAGTCTTTTACTTTTTGTTTTTTCTTTCTAAAATTCGCGTCCTGTAAACGCGAGCTAATGCGTAAAGGGTGAGCATTAGCATGTGCGTTTACGGAAGAGGAAGGCGTTAATGGGACGCTTTTTGACCTAGAGGTGGGTGAAAGAATCTCAAAATAACTTTTTTCTTCTCTAATTTATGTCTTGTCTTTAGGTTAGATTATGAACAAAGAGGGCGTTAATGGGACATTTCTTGCCCTGCTTTCTCTATTTCGCCTCCTCCCCCTGGTTTGATTTCTTTGCTAACCGCATTAAATTGTGAATTATGGAAGGTGGATGGAAGAATGTGGAAATAACTTTTTTCTGCTCCAATTCAAGTTGTTCTTTAGGTTAGGTGGTGAACAAAGCGGGAGTTAATAGGGGATTTCTCGCCCTGCTTTCTCTATTTAGCCTCCTCCCCCTGGTTTCATTTCTTTGCTAACCCCATTAAATTGTGAATTATGTGTATAGGTCGTTAATAGAGCGCTTCCTGGCCTAAATGGGTTGACGATGATGTTTTTCATTTTATTTTTTTAGAATTTGTGATGTTTCGGGTTGATGGAGCGCGCTATCGAAAAAATTGTTATAACAAAAAATAATCAGAATTTGATTCTGTAGAGCTTTCGAATATTTTGAAAATTAACGAAAATTTAGGACATCCATAAAAACTGCCGAGATTTCAAAAATTGGTGAAAATTCATTAAGCGTGCTAACATTTTAAAAATTAACGAAGTGTCATAATTTGTAAATCACTGAAATGTGTAAGTATTTAAAAAATCAACGAATATTTAGGAAATTTCGGATAACCGTAAATATTTTGAAAATCAACGGAAATCTAGGAAATTTAGGAAAACTGTCAGAATTTCGAAAATTTCATTGCGAAAAGTTTTTATAATGAATGAAATTTTAAAATTTAATAAATCTCGAAATATTGAAAAACTTACAAATATCTCGAAATATTGAAAATCTCATGAAAAATGCATGAATCCACGAAAATTTCGAAATAACAAAAATCTAAAAATATTGAAAATCTCATTAAAATTTATTAAATCGACAATAATTGAAAATTTTACGAAAATCTGATGAAAATTTTATAACTTTATAAAAATCTCAAAATATCGAAAATCTCAAAACATTAAAATTAAAATTTTATAAATCGACAAAAATTTAAAAGTTTACGAAAATCTCGAAATATCGAAAACCTTGATGAAAATTTGGAAATATTTTGATTTCATGAAATTTGTCTAAATCGACATATATCACAAAATATCAAAAATCTCATAAAAATTGTATAAGTCGGCAAAACAAGTGTTTTACACTCCCGGACTAGGCATAAAGTAAAATTTCAAATTTACAAAAGCCCCGCGTAGAAAATTAGTAAACATTGATTTACAGCATTAAATAATTGTAAATTATAAATCTTAAATATCTGCTATCGAAAATTATCGATATTTTGAATATCGATACTTTTCACTACGATATTCGCCCTGATACAAAAAATCCCTAGAATTTGATTCTGCACAACTTTTGTTTGAAACAGTTTTCGATATTTTACCGTATCGATATTTGGCTACACGATATAATCGATACCCAATATCGATATTTTATTAAGATCGGAACATCCCTGGTTCCGAATGACATTTTTTTTTTGTTTCTGTCAAGTTGACAATATTCATTGTGTTTTTGGTTTTAGCGGCGAAATTAATTCAAAAAATAAAATGGAGACGGAGAAATTTGTAGACAAAAAAAAAACAAAAAAGTTAGTGAGCTGTAGTAAGAACTAGGGATGATATTAATTGGCTTTTTAGTTTTAGCAGCAGAATTAATTCAAAAAATTAATGGAGACTGAGAAATTTGTATGTAGACAAAAAAAAAAACAAAAAAATTAGTGAGCTGTAGTAGGAACTAGAGATGATATTAATTGGGTTTTTGGTTTTAGCGGCGGAATTAATTTTAAAAAAAAGACGGAGACTTTATTGTAAACATTTGTATGTAATTAATTTTTTACAAAATTCTTTTTTTTTAAATAATATATATTTCGCCAAAATTAGTTGGCTTCTTTAGGGAAAAATTCTAAAATTCAAAAACCGGAAACAAAGATTATACCACAAATAGAAAGACTGTTATTCCTTACTTCACTTTTTATTTTTATGTTAGATGTACATTTCGAGACACAAGGTGCTCATTATCAATAACAAACAGTTTGTTATTGATAATGAGCACCTTGTGTCTCGAAATGTATATCTAACATAAAAATAAAAAGTGAAGTAAGGAATAACAGTCTTTCTATTTGTGATTAATCACTTCACGTAAACTCGAAACAATACAGTTAAAGATTATACCAAAAACGTAAAATACTTACAACTTTTTTACACTGCCCGACCTTGTGTAAGTATTTTACGTTTTTGGTATAATCATTTTATTTAATATTCTTTGTTTCCGGTTTTTGAATTTTAGAATTTTGCCCTGAAGAAGCCAACAAATGTTAGCGAAATATAGACACATATATATTTAAAAAAAAGAATTAAAAAAAAATTACATACAAATTTCTACAATAAAGTCTCCGTCTCCATTTTAGTTTTTGAATTAATTCCGCCGCTAAAACCAAAAGCCCAATTAATATCATCCCTAGTTCCTACTTTAGCTCACTATTTTTTTTATAGTTACGAGACCGCTAATGACACACTTCTCGCCCCGTTTTTTGTTTTTCTCGAGAAATGCGCTACGGAAACAAGTGTTGATACAAAAAATGCTCAGAATTTGATTCTGCACAACTTTTGTTTGAAACAGTTTTCGATATTTTTTTATATTAATCGAGATATTGTCAAAAATGTATAGTTTAAAGCGTGTTTTATAATTGTTTGCTTTTACAGGTCACTTTTTTTTGTGTGCTCACTAACTTTTTTGTTGTTATGAGAGCACTAATGACACACTTCTCGCCCAGTTTTTTTCGTTTTATTTTCGAGAATTGCGGTACCTGAAAAAAGTGTTGATACAAAAAATCCCCAGAATTTGATTCTGCACAACTTTTGTTTGAAACATTTTTCAATATTTTTTATATTAATCGAGATATTGTCAAAACCGTATAGTTAAAAGCGTGTATTATGGTTGTTTGCTTTTATAGGTCACTATTTTTTTTGTGTGTGCGAGGGTGTTAATGGGAAAATTCTCGCCCTGCTTTCTCTACATCATTCTCCACCCTAGTTTGATTTCTTTGCTAACCTCATTAAAAAGTGAAAAAGAGAGATGATTTTTTGTTTCTTTTTACATTTTTCATTGATTAAACCTCGTTAAAAAAGTTAAAAAGTAAGATGATTTTCAGTTTCTTTTACATTTTTATTTATACTTCTTCTTCGTTATTATTTCGTTATTTTATTTTATTTTTGTGTCTTTAGGTGAGAGAAGATGGCGTTAATGACTTCGCACCTTGTTTTTTTTGAGAATTGCGTTACCTGAAAAAAGTGTTGATACAAAAAATCCCCAGAATTTAATTCTGCACAACTTTTGTTTGAAACAGTTTTCGATATTTTTTATATTAATCGAGATATTGTCAAAAATGTATAGTTAAAAGCGTGTTTTATAGTTGTTTGCTTTTATAGTTCACTATTTTTTTGTGTGTGCGAGGGCGTTAATGGGACGATTCTCGCCCTGCTTTCTCTACATCACCCCCCACTCTGGTTTGATTTCTTTGCTAACCTCATAAAAAGTAAAAAGAGTGAGATGATTTTCTGTTTCTTTTTACATTTTTCATTGATTAAACCTAGTTAAAAAAGTTAAAAAGTAAGATGATTTTCTGTTTTTTACATTTTCATTTGTACTTTTTTTTCGCTATTATTTCGTTATTTTATTTTATTTTTGTGTCTTTAGGTGAGGAGGTGAAGATAGTGGCGTGAATGGTACACTTCTCGCCCCGTTTTTTTCGTTTTTCTCGAGAATTGCGCTACCTGAAAAAAGGGTTGATACAAAAAATCCCCAGAATTTGATTCTGCACAACTTTTGTTTGAAACAGTTTTCGATATTTTTTGTATTAATCGAGATATTGTCAAAAATGTATAGTTAAAAGCGTGTTTTATAGTTGTTTGCTTTTATAGGTCACTATTTTTTTGTGTGTGCGAGGGCGGTAATGGGACAATTCTCGCCCTACCTTATTAAAAAGTGAAAAGGTGAGATTATTTTGTTTCTTTTTACATTTTTCGTTGATTAAACTCCTTAAAAAAGTTATAAAATAAGATGAATTTCTGTTTGAAAGAAACAGAAAATCATCTTACTTTTTAACTTTTTTAACGAGGTTTAATCACCGAAAAATGTAAAAAGAACACAAGATCATCTCACTTTTTCACTTTTTAATGAGGTTCGCATTTCATTTGTGCTTTTTTTTCGGCATTGTTTCGTTATTTTAAGTAATTTTTGTGTCTTTATGCGCTCAGACCCGCTACGATTTCTTGCTAATTTGAAAAGGTTGGATGGTTGCTGAATTATCTTTTCTAATTTGTTTGCTATTAGCTATTAGCTATTATTAATACCTGCATCTTTGGTGGGTGAACAGTGCCCGTCGGCCATGGGCTTAACGGGTGCGGTGGCGGTAGCAGGGTTGGAGGAGGCCGGCGCCTTACGGTCAACTTCTCCGGCGGAGGACATTGTTGCTAAAGGGCAAGACCGGCGGCATCCACTGCCTTTTTTTTACCACACAATACCGCACGGACAAGTACTAACCCCACAACGAACGGGACGAAATAACCGAGATGCCCCGGGACGAAACACGGTACGAGAGCGACTGAACTGTGGAGGGAGCAGAATCGAGGCCGGGACACAGACGACGCAGCATCCCCCAGGATAAGTTGGGATATCGACGCCGCGGCGCTCTCTGTGTGTGGCCCGCACGCGCGCTGGCCCCGCACAGCATCCCTGGGATGATGATAAGAGAGAAGGAGCGAGGCATCCCCGAAAAATATCCACACGGATCCATACTAACCTAGAAAATCCCACTTTACGCCCCGCGGCCGAAACGTGTTTCGATTATTCCTGATAATTATCGAGATATGCTCGATAATACAAAGGCGTTTCAGGTTGAATATCTCGTAAAGTAAGAGTGCTATGGAAAAAGTTTTCCTATGAAAACTGTACAGAATTTGGTTCTGTGTAACTTTTGTTTAAAGCACTTTTTTGTGTTTTCTGTATTTATCGAGATATCGTTGAACATTTGATTTTCGAACGGGTTTCAAAATTGAATATCTTGTAACGTAAGGGTGCTATAAAAAGTTTCGTACGGAATGTTGATCTTGAGAATTTGATTCTGGGCAACTTTTATTTGAATCGTTTTTTGTGTTTCATTTATTAAAAAAAAAAATGATTTTCGAACGTGTTCCAGAGTTGAATATCTTATAAAGGAAGGGTGCTATGGAAAAAGTTTCGTACGGAATGTTGTTGAGAGTTTGATTCTGGACAACTTTTGTTTGAATCGTTTTTTGTATTTCATATATTAATCGAGATATTGAAGAAAATGTAATGGTTAAAGTGTGTTTTGTTGATAATCTTGAGAATTAAGAGTGATATGAAGAAAAAATGGTGTACGAAAATTTTTCGGGATGTCGTTCCCTACAACATTTGTTTGAAACAGTTTTTAATATTCTTGATATGTATCGAGATATCGTTGAAAATATGAAAATATGATACAAAAAAGGTCGAATCTAACGAATATTTTATAAATTGACAAAAATCTCCAAATGTCAAAAATCTTACAAAAACTTCGAAATGATGAAACGCTTACGTAAACTTTACAAATTGTTTAAAATCTCGAAATATTAAAAACCTTACGAAAATTTCGATATGTTGCAAATTTAAGTGAAACACTTTATGAATCCTATATTCGGAAAACTGAGGATACCATAAAAGTTAATTCTAAAGTATTTTGGTCTTTTGTTAATGAGTGCAAAAACATAAAAGGTTTTCCAAATAAAATGAATTTTAATGATACACAATGCAATGCTGGAAGTTCTTGTGTTGATTTATTTGCTGACTATTTCTGCACTGTTTACAATGAGGATATAATTGATGCTCCATTATTCAATTATGATCATAAAATATACTGCCGTTCAAAAAAATCAGAACACAAAGTATTTATTGGACGATTTTAATGAAATTTACAGAATTTGATCATGTAAATGAACTGCATCGATGATCAAAAAATCAATTGTTTTGGTTACTATATAATGGTATTTTTCCTTGATTTCACAATTATGAAGAGCTGGTGATTTTTTAATGTAATTGCTTCTAATATCCAAGTAGCCTCTGAGTAGTTTGACGTTTCAGTTTGTAAAACATAAAAAGATGCCCCGTGTTCGTCGGCGTGCACAATATCATCATCTAAGTGAATTTTAAAGGGGTCGCATTATTGGAATGCGAGAAGCGGGTTTTTCGGTTCGATCGTACGCTGCTGGTCTAGATGGTCCGAAGCTGGGGAGAATCGACGTAGACTTGGATCAGGACGTCCAAGAAGCACCACTAAACGTGAAGATCGAGCTCTTCGTCTTACAACTTTAAGGGACAGATTTACAACGTCGCGGGCATTGGGAAATGACTGGTTGGCTCTAAATGGCCAAAGAGTATCCATGGCTACTGTTTACAAAAGAATCCGCAGTTTTGGTATAAGATCCTACTGTCCACAATTGTGTCTACCTCTTACTCCGCAGCATCGCAGAGCAAGACTTGATTGGTGCAGGGAAAGACAACATTGGACCCATGAATGGAATAACATTATCTTCATCGATGAGTCTCGGTTCTGTTTATGGGCTCATGATGGTAGAAGAGTGAGACGTCGACGCGGTGAACGCAGAATTTTACAATTTGCTGTTGAAAGACATACGGCTCTTACACAGGGAGTTATGGTTTGGGGGGCGATAGCATATGGTAGTCGGTCTCCTCTAGTCTTTTTAGAAGCAAGTCTTAATGCGATTCGGTATATTGACAACATTTTACGGCCAGTGTTAGTGCCTATGTAAATGGCTTGCAGAACCCCATTTTTCAGCAAGATAATGCTCGACCTCACACAGCGGCCATTACAAGACAGTTTTTTGATAGTGCCGAAATCAATTTGTTACCTTGGCCATCTCGTTCTCCAGATCTATCGCCAATAGAACATGTTTGGGATATGATAGGTGTTAGAATAAGTAACTTACAGCGCCCCGCTAACACTGTAATGGAACTTAGAGGTCAAATTATCGAAGTTTGGAATGAAATACCCCAAGTCGATATTGACAGCCTGATTTCTAGCATGCCTCGACGTGTTAATGAGTGTTTGGGAAATCGTGGAGGCCCAACACATTATTCATTTTTATTCATTTGTTTTTTTGTTTTTCAAGTTAATTTTTTGATAATCGATACAATTTGATCATGTAAACGAACTGTTTACATGATCAAATTGTGTAAATTTTATTAAAATCGTGCAATAAATACTTGGTGTTCTGATTTTTTTGAAAGGCAGTATATCTTGCTCAAGGTTTAGTCTAAAAACTTCCGATATATTTAATTCAATCAATGAGTTAAGTGACTCACTTAGCTCTGGGCCGGATGGTTTACCCCCTTATTTTGTAAAACAATGTATTTATTCACTGACTACCCCGATTGAAACATTATTCAATAAATCTATTAATACCGGGGTGTTTCCTACTTTTTGAAAACATTCTTACATCAACCCTATTTTCAAAGAGGGCTCGAGGGAAGTCATACAAAATTATAGGGGAGTTTCTATCCAGTCCGCAGTTCCTAAAATGCTAGATAAACTAATATCCGATCAACTCATTTGGTGCTGCAGGAATATTATTTGTGACGAACAACATGGATTTTTAAAGGGCAGGTCTACAACGTCTAATTTGCTTTCCTACCAGATGTATCTGATGAGTGCTTTGGAAAGGGGTCGTCAGGTTGATTCTGTTTACACTGATTTTTCCAAAGCCTTCGATCGTGTTAGTCACTCTGTGCTCTTAAATAAACTTGAAGGCTTGGGATTTAGTGATTTTGTGACAAAATGGTTCGCAAGCTATTTACGGGAACGTAAACAGTTTGTTAAGATTGATAACTTCGTTTCCAGAGCAATCAACGTTACATCTGGGGTCCCCCAGGGCTCACACTGTGGGCCAATTCTGTTCTTGATCTTTATAAATGACATTGGGAGTTATATTAAAAATAGTCAATTACTGATGTTTGCTGATGATGTTAAAATATTCAAAGTAATTGAGAGAAGTTCTGATCATGCGCTTTTACAATCTGATTTATACAACTTGGCTAATTGGTGCGCATGCAATCATCTTCATCTCAATTTGAAAAAATGTATGTCAATTTCTTTTTGTCGCCATAGCAATAATAGCAAGTTTGAGTATTCAATTAATGATAATAAATTGCCCCTGGTCGAGACAGTGCGTGATTTGGGTATTATATTTGATTCTCGCTTAAATTTTGTTACCCATTTGAATAAGATCTCTAGTAAAGCTGTTTCTATGCTCGGTTTCATTAATAGATTTTCGAAACACTTTGGCGTGGATACGTTCAAAACCCTTTACGTCAGTTTGGTAAGGCCACATTTGGAATATTGTTCTGCAATTTGGTCTCCTTACCACAACTGTAACATTGAAATCATTGAAAAAGTTCAGAATAGGTTCTTACTACTAGTATCTTTTAAAATGGGGATCGCACGCATTGACTATAGTCGGTCACACATATTGAATTGTCTTAATTTAAAATCTTTAGAATATAGAAGAATATCATTTGACTTATGCTATGGGTTCAAACTGATTAATGGACATGTCAATTGCAGTTTTTTATTATCATTGTTGAACTTTAATTTTTTTTTAACAACTCCAGATCGTTGTAGGCCCTTATTTCGTTTAAACTTCCATCGAACATTGTATGGTTCCCATAATCCTGTGGCACGTATAATGCGGTATTGTAATGTCCTTATGTTGTATCCCAACTTTTACATTTTTAGTAATTCTTACAGTGTATTCAAACGCCATTTACAGTTTATTAATCTGGATATTGTTAATTAGTGCATTTTTGTTTGTTGTATTATATTTCTCACTCTATTTATATGTTTTTCAAAGTAATATTATGTTTATCTTATATCACTATTTTTAATTGTGTATTGATGTATAAAGGAGATTTCCGTTGATAAATAAATAAATAAATAAATCCAAGAAAAATTTTTCAAATTGATGAAAATCACGAAGTATTGAAAATCTGATGAAAAATGTTTTGTATGAAAAATATAAAGAATTTGATTCTGTGTTACTTTTATTTAAAGCATTTTTTTGGGTTTTCTTTATTTATCGAGATATCGCTGAACATTTTATTATCGAACGGGTTTAAGAGTTAAATATCTTGCTAATTAAGGGTGTTATGAAAAAGAAATCGTACGGAAAATGATGAAAATTTGAGTCTAGACAACTTTTGTTTGAATCGTTTTTTGTATTTTTTATATTTATCGAGATATTGATGAAAATGTGATGGTTAAGGTGTATTTTGTTGAATATCTTGGGAAATAAGAGTGCTATCAAAAAAATGGTTTACGAACATTTTTTTTGGATGTCGTTCCATACAACTTTTGTTTGACACAGTTTTCGATATTTTTTTATATTTATCGAGATATCGTTGAAAATATGAAAATATGATACAAAAATGTCGAATCTAACGAATATTTTATAAATTGACGAAAATCTCCAAATGTCCAAAATCTTACGAAAACTTCGAAATGCTGAAAAGCTTACGGAAACTTTACAAATTGCTGAAAATCTCGAACTATTGCAAATCTTACTATAATCTCGATATGTTGAAAATCTGAGGAAAATTCTCAAAATTGATGAAAGTTCGAAGTACCCTTTTATTATATTATCTGTTGGGTAATACATAAATAAATAAAGTATCGATAATCTGGTGAACATTTTTGAAATCGACGAAAATCTCAAAATATCGAAAATCTGACGATCATTTTATAAATTGACGAAAATCTCTAATGTCCAAAACTTACGAAAACTTTAAAATATTGAAATGCTTACGTAAACTTTATAAATTGCTGAAAATGTAGAAATATTGAAAATCTCGATATGTTGAAAAACTGAAGAACATTTTCAAAATTGATAAAAATCTCAAAGTATTGAAAATCTGGTGAACATTTTTGAAATCGACGAAAGTCAGAAAATATCGAAAATCTGATAATAATTGTATAAATTGAAGAAAATCATGAAATGTCAAAAACCTGACGAAAATCTCTAAATATTGAAAATTTGATGAAAATATTGAAAAACTGACGAAAATGTTATAAATTCACGAAAATCGCAGAGATCCAAAATCTCACGAAAAGTTCGAAAGATTGAAAATCTTACGAACATTTTATAAATTGATGAACATCCCGAAATATTGAAAATCTGATAAAAATTTTATAAATAGACGAAAATATCGAAAATTTGACGATTTTTTTATAATTCGACGAAAATATCAAACATCTGAAAAGCTGACGAAATTTGTTTTTAAGATAAGAGAGGGGCAGGTGGTGGCCGAGCGGTAACGTCGTCGGGCTGTATCGCTCGGCGAGCCACAAACGCGGGTTCGATTCCCGTGCACGGGGAGACTTTATTTAAAAATAATTTCTCGTCGTGTCCCTGGGTGTGGTGTGAATGTGTGTGACGTCGAAATATATGTTAAATTAATTAATATAATCATCGTTAGTGGCTGAATGGCTAGAACCTATGCCAAACAAAAATTAAAAAAAAAAGATAAGAGAGAGAGACATCCCCCGAAATAAAATCCACACAGATCGCTTACTCACAAAACGCTACTTTACGCCTCGCGAGTTCTGATTATTCCCATAATTATCGAGATATCGACGTGCATTTTGTTGAATATCTAGATAACTAAATGTGCTACGGAAAAAGTTTTCGCGCGAAATATATTCAGAATGTGATTCTGCACACCTTTTGTTTACAACATTTTTGGATATCATCTATAATTATCGAGATATCGTTGAGAATGCGACATTCTATGAAAACACTCATAGAATGTCGCCTTCTGAACGATATTTCGATAATTACAGATGATATCCAAAAATGTTGTAAACAAAAGGTGTGCAGAATCACATTCTGAGTATCTTTTTTCTGGGATAAACTTTTCTGTGGCATATTTAGTTAACGAGATATTCAACAAAATACACGTCAATGTCTCGATAATTATGGGAATAATCATGCAATATCTCAAGAACGCCACGGAAAAAGTGCAATAAATGTTCGTCATTAGATTCTGCACACTGTTTCTGTTCATTCTGTTCGTAATGCGATTGTGCACACCTTTTGTTTAAGAAATGTTTCAATATCATCTGTAATTATCCAGATATCGTTGAGAATACGACACTCAAAAGGTGTTTTTGTTGAATATCTCCTGAATTAAGAGTGCTATGGAAAACACTGTTTGTACGAACAATGCTCAGAATTTGATTCTCTGCAACTTTTGTTTGAAATATTTTTGATATTATCGATAATTTTTGGGTAACTTTTGTATAAGAGACTTTACTATATTTGAAAAAAAAAAACTGTCAGGGGTGTGGATCATAAATAAAGAAGGACTATATTCGGATATATTGTTATACAGAGAGTTTTATGTAACACCGAACATTTTCATAACGATAATTTTTCTTTGAAGTGTCCATATGCATACGTTGCACATTTTCCGATGCTCAGTTTATTAAAAGAATTCAATTTGAAGCTTTAAGCGAGTGTTTTCCACTCCCAGGCTAAGCATGAAGTAAAATTTCGAGTTTAGAAAAGCCTGAAAATTTGGTTTGGTCGCGTAGCGCGAAGCGCGGAGCGGCCAAACCAAATTTTCAGGCTTTTCTAAACTCGAAATTTTACTTCATGCGCCACCGGTACAAAACACTGATTTAATGTAAAGTTTAGCGGTGTGTTTTAAACTTCGTAATATGTCAGTGTTTTGTACCGGTGTTACATAAAACTCTCTGTATATTACTCAAATTATACAAAACGATTCCATTCGTATATTACAACGCGTAACGTCAAACTTTATAAAAAAAAAACAAAAAAAAACATTACGTCAACATTCCCAGAGAATGAGATATCTCTACAAAAACAAATAAGTCGATATGCAAAATTCTTATCAGAAACAAATTTCCTAATCTCAGCACTTTTTACTCCACACCAGATCTGACGAAATCTTACGATAGCAGTTTTGTACCTCAACTTCCCTTTCCCCCCAATTAAAATTTGGAGGAAGTTAAAAAAACAAGGTCAGCTTTTGTAACGAATGATAAGAAACGTTTCCTCTCAAACAGAAAACGCAAATAAGTAACAATTAGGCGAGATGCGGAGATATAGAGATGAAAGAAGGAGAAGAAAACGCGCCGAATGCACAAATTTCATAAATTTAGTTTCGGACTGATTAAAAGCAATTTTAAAACAGACATTCAAAAAATCAAACAAAAACAAACAAAAAAATGTCGTCGTATTTATTTTTAAATTAATTTTTATTACAAACGGGAAAAAGTTGCCAGGATTTTGTTAAAATACTAAACTTATTTCATATTAGTAAACAGATAAACACGATATAATTGAAAAATAACAATGAAATTAGTTACAATTGCAAAATCAAAATGAAATTTCCACAAATTTTGATTTCAATTAATTTTCACAACAAAAATGCAGTACATAGTATGTAGTATATAGTGTGTAGTATGTACTAAGTAGTATGTAGTATGCACTATGTAGTATGCAGATTCGTAGTAAGGGTACGACGGCCACAGGCGCATCAAGCAGAGGGGCGCCATCGAAGACCGAGATCCGAAATTTCATAAATTTTAGTCAGAAATTTAAACATAATATATAAAATTACGAAAAAACTATTCGTGAAAATGCAAACGATGTCTTAATTAATAAGACAACTTAAGACGATAAATATCCATTGAAACAACTACTTCCCGTGCAAATACACCTCCGGATATTGAATTATACAATGAAATATTTAATGACATAATCCCTTTTTTTACCTAAAAATACCGACCATTATTTTCACTCATTCCATTTCTGTGTACCTGTTCATTGCACACACACCACTTTTTCCAAGTAAGTTTGTTTTAATTTTATTCCTAATTTTTTTAAACGTCATAAGCAAAGCTATACTGAAGAGAGATAAATCTCGAAACGCGTCTATAGATGGCCTAAGACATTAGTTTTAATCCAAGTCCTTTCACTTCTAATTTGTTGCTATCTCTCCTTTCATTTTAAATTTGTATTGTTAGTTGGTTTGAAGAGAATTTGACCTAAACGTTACATATACTTTAATAGAGCGTTATAACAAATCAAATTAAATAAGATTTTAAATATTTCATTGTATAATTCAATATCCGGAGGTGTATTTGCACGGGAAGTAGTTGTTTCAATGGATATTTATCGTCTTAAATTGTCTTATTAATTAAGACACTGTTTGCATTTTCACGAATAGTTTTTTCGTAATTTTATATATTATGTTTAAAGTGTGCAAACTATAAGAAGCGTAAGCTTATTTTCTCGAATTCAAATAGTTTTCAATTTGAATTTATCTTGTTTGAACAGAAATTTAAAATTATATAAGGAATCGATATTTTAAGCTAGGGCTAGGAATTTGAATATTCGCGAATATTTAAATACCACATTATGAAATCACTCACTTCTTCAGATATTTGATTAAATTAGCTATTTGAATATTTAAATATTTAAATAAATTAGTGTTATCAAGTCTAATATATTTTCTAAAACTAAACAATTTATAAATTCAAATACTTTATTTGACTAATTTGAATGTTTCATATTTGAATATTCACGAATATTTGAATTCCCAGCCCAATTTTAAACTTCACATTAAATCGGTGTTTTATACGCGTGGCACATGAAGTAAAATTTCGAGTTAAGAAAAGCCTGAAAATTTGGATTTGCTAGGGCGCGACTCGCTCCGCACGCCTCGGCAAATCCAAATTTTCAGGCTTTTCTAAACTCGAAATTTTACTTCATGCTTAGTCTGGGAGTGAAAAACACTCGTTTAAAACTTAAAATGGAACTAATTTTAAAAACGCGTATGCATAAGTATAAAAATCCCTGGTTATGTCTGATTTGAAAAACTTTAGGTCTTCAACATCTAGAAATAAATAATTTAATTAGTAGATTACAGACCGAAATTATACATTTTCATTGTGGCCAAAGCTGGAACCACCAATTTGTTCAATTGAATTGTCAATATAATAAATTAAATTGTCAATCAAATTGGAAATTTATTATAATTCCTTATAATTATGGAGAATAACCGTGGAATACAACAGAATTACACAGAACAAGAAAAAGAAAGCTTATTAGAAATTATAAAAGACTTAAACGAGTGTTTTCCACTCCCAGGCTAAGCATGAAGTAAAATTTCGAGTTTAGAAAAGCCTGAAAATTTGGCTTGGTCGCGTAGCGCGAAGCGCGGAGCGGCCAAACCAAATTTTCAGGCTTTTCTAAACTCGAAATTTTACTTCATGCGCCACACGTACAAAACACTGACATATTACGAAGTTTAAAACACACAGCTAAACTTTACATTGAATCAGTGTTTTGTATCGGTGGCGCATGAAGTAAAATTTCGAGTTTAGAAAAGCCTGAAAATTTGGTTTGGCCGCTCCGCGCTTCGCGCTACGCGACCAAACCAAATTTTCAGGCTTTTCTAAACTCGAAATTTTACTTCATGCTTAGTCTGGAAGTGGAAACCTACGGTAAAAAATATAATGTCAATTATTGGTGACATTTATTTATTAAGATTATAAGGAAACGCTATTCACACAGGCATAATTACAAACGTTTGCCAAACATAGACTATTTCCTGTTATTACAACACTTTTTTATATTTTATTTCTAACTGCCAACAAAATGTCGGAAATGTATCATAATTGTTGAATGTATAATATTACAAGATTACTAATCACGAAAAACGTAACGTATCAAATTAAAATATCACAATACCCGCAACAAATCATAATTAATATAACAATAAATCATTATCAAATAATGCCAATTTATATGTCAAAAATGTCATTCCATTTCAGTCAGAGAAGTTCGTTAGTAACATAGATTAACGATATTTTAGGTGACGTCAATAATGAAAATATAGAATAAATATATACAATACTGTCAAGAATTCCAATCCATATGTCGAAAATGATATTCCATTATAGTCACAGAAAGTCATTGTTGGCAGTATATGAGATATTATAATTTTCAAACACTCTCCAAAACTATCGTGTCACAGAAGAACTCCTGAAGTGAGGATTTTTAATGGTTGCATTAGGTATTGATAGCCACATGACTATACTGATCGCCTATATCCCGACACTGTCGCGTTATATCAACAACAATTTTACACACTACAAAAAAATTATCAACAGACATCAAAAAGATACCAACTTTTATATAAATCGTCATCATCCTAATGTGTGTGCTTGTATGTGTGTATCTGTAAAAACTGTCAAAATAGAAAAAACAAACAAGTTTTAAAATCGTCATTATTTTGGTAAATATATCAACTGTCAATAGTGACTCCGAATACAATGCTTTCATTGTTGGTGTTGTTTCCACAATTTGTGCGCGTTTTTCTATTTTCAAGACAAGTTTTGACTCATCATGTTACTTTTGACATGGTATTTAAAAGCGTCAATTATATAGATTGCGTATAAAGTGAAATTAAAATTAAAGTCATTGTGTTTTGTTTTACATTTTTGACAATTTTTCTATGTATTTATCAAGATTGTGACGTGCGCACAAACCTGACATTTTTACGAATATTTCGTATTTGTTTTTACATATTTTTGACAGCTGACACTTTTGACAGTTGACGTTTATTGGACATATTGTCCAATAGCATTAGTCAATAGTAACAGGTAACATTAGTTGACATTTAGTTTATAATGACACATGACATTTATTATGACTGTCAAATTGAGGGGCGTCAATTGGATTTTTGGCCCCGGGCGCAAGTTTTCCTTACTGTGGCGCTGGTAGTATGTAGTGTACGTCAAAATAACCATTGAAACAATGCAGAGATGGAGGAAAAAAGGAATAAATATATTTTACAAATATATTTTTCCAGAGTATTTTTTTATTGTTTAAAGAGGGTTTGAAAATAGAATAAAATGAAGTAATAAAAATTGAGCTCCTAGGTGAGAGTTAAATGAATGTGTGTAGTATGCACTGTGTAGGATGTAGTATGCACTATGTAATGTGTAGTACGTAGTATATATTGTATAGTGTATAGTGTGTACTATGGAATCTACGTCAAATAAATGAACAAAATACAATATTTATCTCTCTCTCTCTGTTACTATGTGGTATATAGTGTGTACTATGTAGTATATAGTGTGTACTATGTAGTATGCACTTTGTAGTATGTAGTGTACATTAAATAAATTAATAGAATTCAGTATTTTTCTCTCTTTGTTTCTATGTAGTATGTAGTGTACGCTATGTAGTATGTAGTGTACGTCAAAAACAAATGAACAAAATACAACATTTAATTTGATACTTATTTTAAACTTATTATATTAATTTCGTGTGATTGTTTTCCTTTGAGTATACATATCCCAATTACGTGTTGTTTAAATACTCGTTGTTTTCTTAAAAGAGGTTAATTTGAAGTTTAAACGAGTGTTTTCCACACCCAGACTAAGTATGAAGTAAAATTTCGAGTTTAGAAAAGCTTTTCTAAACTCGAAATTTTACTTTATGCGCCACGCATATAAAACACTGATTTAAAGTGAAGTTAAAAACGCACTGAAAACCAACCCAACTTCGATATTTTTTCAAAATTGGATGTTTCCTTTCCTATCATGCTGTAAACCTTCAGATATTCGTTGTTTTCTTGTAAATAAACTTCGATGCCCTGTAGTCCTTCGGTCTCCAAAGACCATGATTGGTCCTTCGAGCTGTAGCCTTTGTAAAATGGTAATAAACTAAGTAATCTAGAGTGATCCTTTAATTTGAAACTTCTAAGAACGAGTGTTGTCCACTCCCAGACTAAGCATGAAGTAAAATTTCGAGTTTAGAAAAGCCCCGCGTAGAAAATTTGTCGAGGGTCGCGCAGCGACCCGAGACAAATTTTACGGGGCTTTTCTAAACTCGAAATTTTACTTCATGCGCCACGCGTATAAAACCCTGAAATATTATAAAGTTTAAAAAATACTAGCCTTTATTTCGTTTGGTTGGTTGACAAATTGTGTTGAATTTTCTAAGCTGATTATACATACTAATTTTATTTATCAATTTTAACCAGTATTAAAAGTCTAATTATGTTTCAAGGCACACTACATTTATTGCCGAAAAATCATGTGAACAAGATTTATTACAATTTTTTTCTAGCACAAATATTAAATTAAAATCAACATATCAAGCATCATTGGATTCAGAAAAACAATGTTCAATATAATAAAATTAAAAAAATATATGACATTTAAACATTTAAAGTTGACTATTATTTGAAAATAAAGTTAATTTTCAAAAAATATATAACTAGTGTCAATTTATGGTATTGAAATTGCGATTGACTTTATTTTTTAGTTCATTTAAAAAAACAAAACAAAGTTTTCGTGGTAATCCTCACAATTAATTCGAATTATATTTGACGATTCAAATCATTTTGTAAGTATTCGAATCCTTTTGTAAGTATTCGAATCCTTTTAAAAATATTCGAATCACCCGCATTTGGATTCAAATACGAATCCTCTTAAAAAAAATTTACGAATCCGGATCACGAATCCAGTTTAACTTAAGTATTCGAATGCCTCTTTTGAATCCTCTAAAGGGATTCGAACCCAGGATTCAAATCCTGAATGATTCGAATCCTGCCTAGCTCGGGTATGCACTATGTAGTGTGTAGTACGCACTATCTAGTATATAATATGCACTATTTAGTATCTAGTGTACGTCCAAAAATTAATAAAATTATTGTTGTGTGTGTGTTTTCATTGAAAAGTTTGAATCAGTGAGAGAAATAAAAAAAACAAACAATCGAGTAATATGCACTATCTAGTACGTAGTATGCACTATATAGTACGTAGTATGCACTATATAGTACATAGTATGCACTATCTAATATGTAGTATGCACTATGTAGTATGTAGTATGCACTATGTAGTATGTAGTATGCATTATGTAGTATGTAGTATGCATTATGTAGTATGTAGCATGCACTATCTAGTATGTAGTATGCACTATTTAGTATCTACTGTACGTCAAAAAATTAACAAATTTATTGTTGTGTGTGTGGTTTTATTGAAAAGTTTGAATCAGTGAGAGAAAAAAAAAACAAACAATCGAGTAGTATGCACTATCTAGTACGTAGTATGGACTATATAGTACGTAGTATGCACTATCTAATATGTAGTATGCACTATGTAGTGTGTAGTACGCACTATCTAGTATGTAGTATGCACTATGTAGTATGTAGTGTACGTAAAAAATTAGCAAAATTATTGTTGTGTGTGTGTTTTTATTGAAAAGTTTGAATCAGTGAGAGAAATCTAAAAAAACAAACAATCGAGTAATATGCACTATCTAGTAAGTAGTATGCACTTTTCAATAAAACCACACACACAACAATATTTTTTGTTTGTTTTTTGTGCATACTATGTTTCAGATAGTGCATACTACGTTCCAGATAGTAGTATGCACTATCTGGAACGTAGTATGCACTATGTAGTGCGTAGTATGCACTATCTGGAACGTACTATGCACTATGTACTGCGTAGTATGCACTATCTAGTATGTAGTATGCACTGTGTAGTGTACGTCAAAAAAATAACAAAAAATTGTGTGTGTGGTTTTATTGAAAAGTTTGAATTAGTGAGAGAAACAAAAAAAACAAACAAACAAACAAGACTATAGGTGAGTTTGCAAGTGAGTGACAATTCAATTAATAGGAGCTATAGTACGTAGTATTTAGTACGTAGTGTGCACTATCTAGTATGTAGTATGCAGTATGCACTATGTAGTATGTAGTATGCACTATGTAGTATGTAGTATGCACTATGTAGTATATAGTATGCACTATGTAGTATATAGTATGCACTATGTAGTATATAGTATGCACTATGTAGTGTAGGTCAAAAAAAAAATAACAACATAGTTGTTGTGCGTTTTTATTGAACAGTTTTAACTAATTAAAAAAACAAACGAGACTAGAGGTGGCTTTGCTAGTGATTGAGTGAGAATTAAATTAATACGAGCTGGTAGACCTATAGATTACGTGATTCCCCGATAGTTGAAGGGTTTCTCTCTATATTTCCACCTCTCTCTCTTTTTTTCTTTTTTTTTGTTTCGGAGCCGGAAATCCAGAGAGATCGAGAGGGCTCGTGACGAGGAGGGAATGAAACAGAAGGGGGGTAGAGAGGGGAAAAATCCTTGCACTCGAACTCTGGGTCTGCCGTGTGCACTCACTCACTCACCTCGACCTAGTTTTACTTCCGATCCAATCCACCCGTAACTCTTTCCCCCCCCCTTCCACCCGTGGGATAACTAGATCGTGTCAATTTATCGATAGCAGTTTTTTTTTCTTGTGTGTAATCAGCACCCTTTTTTTTTGCAACACCTAACACGACTTCAGTTAATTAAAAACGGGTAAAACCCTTTCCAAATTTATTCATGTCGATGTTTTTACAAGAAATAAGAGTAGGTATACAGGGTCGCTAAAAAGTATGGATACAGCTAAATATTTTTAGAACGGTTTAGCAGAGCTCGTTGAAATTTGGGATACAGTTAGAAGTGTTTAAATTCTATCATCGCAGATTTTTTTCAATTTTCTACCATCATTTATTTTGAAAATACAAGGCTAACTTGATTTTTTTAATGGCACGGTTGGTCAAATTTGTTATTTTCGAAAAGAGAATTTTCTTCTGAGTTCTGTGATGTAACACATGCATATCTTATTTTAAGAAAACCACACAGCTATAGCTAAAGGAACTGAGTGTTTCCACACGAATAAGTTACACCTAAACCAAAACAAAACTATCAATATGCTATTTACGCTCAGAAATCATGACTTACACATGGCTCAATCGACAAAGTTTCTTGGAGTGCATCTTGACACGAGACTGAGATGGGATGTAAATGGTGAGGCACTAGCAAACAGACTCAATAGAAATATATTTCTACTAAGAAACCTGGGAAACTCAGTCTCGGAACAAATGTTACTTTGCGACCTGCCAGTCTAGAATGACTTACTGTCTACTTGTGTGGGGTCATTCCGCAAGTAGGCACAGAATATTCAGCCTGCAAAGAAAATGCGTTAGAATTCTGGCAGGTGCAAAATATAGAGAGGACTCCAGACCTCTGTATAAAAAGCTAGGTGTCATGACTCTTCCTTGTCTTTATATATACAGTTGCCTGACTCATATCACTAAAAACAGACACAACTATATAACAAGCGAAACAGTTCATAACTATGGAACAAGACAAACATCCAACTTAAGAACTGAACCGATGCGACTGTCTAAATCATTCAATGGGACAAGATACTGGGCAAATAAATTTTATAACGTTCTGCCGACAACTATAAAAAAACTGCCACCAAATGAGTTCCAAAAAAGAATTAAAAAATACTTGACGGTAAATGCGTTCTTTACCTGGGAGGAATACCTTTTGAAGACAGAATCCAAAACAGACCTAGAGTAGCATCCTTCTCCAACTATCACTATTAAGCTATAAACTACTAGTCAATAATTTATATCAATTCATACAATACTCTAATATGCCACTTTATTATTATTATTATATTTTAATTTTAATATTTATTCTTATTTTAATTTTTCTTATCTTACCTGACGTTATGTTTAAAATTTTAATATTTATATATACGTTTCACTGTTGTCACTATTTTAATATGTTCTATGTTTAATCATTGTATGGCTTTTCTATCACAGAATCTCTACCTGACGTATGTAAAACAATATTGTTATTAGCATGAATAAATTATTATTATTATTATTATTATTATTATAAGCGAAAACTTAAAAACAATTATCGAACTAAAAACTTTTAGAAAAATGTAAAATTTGGTTAGCCTTGGAAATGTTGTCTTTATCTATCGTTAGTTCTTTCCCGCCTGAACTTTAACCAAAAATAAAGAAAAGTTAAGAATAAATGTAAAAATAAGACATTTAACTGAAATAGAATACATTTTAATCAAAGAGAAAAGCGTTTTATTTTTCGAGTAAAATAAATAATGCGATCGGGAGACAAATATTCGTGTTTGTCGGAGGTGCATTTATTTTTGTAGTTCTTCCTCTTATTAACGGAGGGATTAGTTCGAGCAAGGGAGGGAAGAAAAGGGGGGAAATAATCCCCGGAAGCCTTGCGGCTTGTAATAATAACTCTTTAATCCCCTTTTCCTTCACATCGTTTGTTTGAAATCGCAAATTTTCCCAACCGCAATAATAATTGCACATTTAACTAAAACTTGTCTTCCTTTATTTTTCTTTTAAATACTTTATATAAACACGCCAACTTTGTAATCAACCATAGACTCAAGTAAGTCACATACAAAATTTAAAAAAAATAATAGCTGAGGCCAGTGACGGCTCGTGATCTAATGAAGTGGGTCGGCCGAATGTATTTTGGCGCACGCGCACTGAGACTAAACGGCCAGCCGTATCAAACTATACACCTTCGCTAGAACGATATTTTAAATTAAATAATTTCGCCAGACTTTAAAAATAGAAAGAGATTATTCACGGAATTACAATAACATTTTTATACATGATGTATTTGTGTGTTTCTAAACTTCACTTTAAATTAGTGTTTTGTACGCGTGGCGTCGATTTTATAATAGAGTTCAATTTGAAGCTTTAAACGAGTGTTTTCCATTCCCAGACTAAGCATGAAGTAAAATTTCGAGTTTAGAAAAGCCCGAAAATTTGTCTCGGGTCGCTGTGCGACCCTCGCCAAATTTTCTACGCGGGGCTTTTCTAAACTCGAAATTTTACTTCATGCTTAGTCTGGGAATGGAAAACACTCGTTTAAAGCTTCAAATTGAACTCTATTATAAAATCGACGAATGCGGAAAATTACGTAGATAAAAACGTAAAGTCCTTACGATTAACACGAAAAATTTGTTTTGTATGTTTTTAAATTTCTCGTTAAATCAGTGTTTTATACGCGTGGCGCAAGAAGTAAAATTTCGAGTTTAGAAAAGCCCAGAAAATTTGTCTCGGGTCGCTGCGCGACCCTCGACAAATTTTCACGGGGCTTTTCTAAACTCGAAATTTTACTTCATGCTTAGTCTGGGAGTGGACGACACACGGTTGTAAGTGATAAAATCAATTAAATTAATGATTTGTGTCAAATTTAACATTTTTGTAAGGTTCTTACGCGCGTTTGCCCCACGTTTTGATCGGGTCCAGAGGTTTCTGGCAGGTGATCACTGATCACTACACATGCGGCTGATCACTAATAAAGTTACAGTCCCCAACAATAACATAAAGAGCGTCAAGCCTTCATTACTTGACTTCCAAAAAGACGATCACATTAGTCACACGAGTTTCACGTCCACCATATTCCGTGACTTCTTTGCGACTCTCACTCACGCGCCCGCTGCGCATAAGTGTGGGGTGATGGGGGTAAACAAAAAAGCGTTTAGAAATAAATTGGGAATTTGAGCCAATCTGTCTTCCCATTCAATATCTCTACCGAACAATTATCATTTCGAGATTTTCATCGATTAATAAAATTTTTATCAGATTTTGCAATATTTCCTTAATTTTCCTTAATTTATCAAATGTTGATGAAATTTTCAATATTTCGAGATTTTTAATTAATTTATGTAAATATTTATCAGATTTTCAACATATCTTGATTTTTGATATTTTGTCGTTTTTATCGATTTATAAAATTCTGATGAAATGTTCGATATTTCGAGATTTTCTCGTCAAATATATAAAATGTTTATATGTAAGATTCTCAATATTTTTATTCAGATTTGTAACGATTTTCAAAAATTATTGAATCATTATTTGAACACACAAATACAAGACATAATTAATAATTTGTGACATTAAATGACATTTTTGATATTTTTTACCTTTTGAGATGACATTTTTGACAATAGATAATATTCTTGATATTAGTCTACGTTTTTTGACATTAGATGACATGTTTCACATTGATGTTACTTTTGATAAACAATGAGTTTTTTACTTTTTTACTATTTCTGATGTTGACATTAAATGACGTATTTGACATTAGATGGCAGTTCTGACATTTTATATTTTTTTACTTTTTTGACATTAGACGACAATTTTGACATTTGATATTACATATTTACTTGTTTTACATTAGATAACAATTTTTATATTATCAGATAACTTTTTTGACATTATTACTGATTATAACAGAAATTTTCGTTTTTGGAAGAACGTTTTTGTCAAACTGTCACGTACTGACATAAAATGATAATTTTGAGGTAAATCGATTTCATCAACACGCTGAATTTTTTACGTTTTTGATATTTTTTATATTTACGAGATGACATTTTGGTCATTTTGATGTTGTTGGCAATTTTAAATAATTTGGATATATTTTGATAACTTTTAAAACTGAAAACAGTTTTAATATGTTTTTATATTTTTAACTTTACTTAAAATCAGTGTTTAATACGCGTGGCGCATGAAGTAAAATTTCGAGTTTAGAAAAGCCCCGTGAAATTTCCTACGCGGGGCTTTTCTAAACTCGAAATTTTACTTCATGCTTAGTCTGGGAGCGGAGAAACTCGTTCTTAAATTTTCGAATTATCATAAAGTTGTAATAAAGTTGTGTATTTATTAAAAAAAAATCTTTCTCGGTTTATTGAACAAAAACAAAAAAACTGAGGTGAAAAGTGTTTAGGTAAAAGTGGTTTATTTTTTCGTTGGCTACAACTTTTGTTTGAAACATATTTTGATTTAGACGTCGAACGCCATAATCGGTGAGTTGTTGATCTCCACTAGATTTTTTAGTTTCTAATTCTAAAACAAAAGAGCTGAGGTGAAAAGCGTTTTGGTAAAAGAAGTATATTTTTTCGTTGGCTACGACTTTTGTTTCAAACTTTGACTTTTTGTTTTTGACTTAGACGTCGAAAGCCATAGTGAAATTCGTTTAATAAAAAATCATCTAATGATTTCTGGTGATTTTTAACACAAGACTTTTAGACATTTGATGGTATAATTAATATTGAATTACTAAAATAAGTATTTATTTTTAATATATTCGTAAATATAACAATGTAAAATATTTATTTAAATAAAATATTTAGAAAATAACAATACAATAAATTTTATATTATTATTATTATTATAATTATACTGGGTGTTCGTATTTCAACAGAATGTGTGGGGATCTCGGTTATTTAAAGAGATAGAGAGTCGGTTAAATTGGGGCAAAGTTGCATAATTTAGGGCCTAATAAAAGCCCAAAAACAGGTTTGAAATATCTTATTTTCTTAATGAGATATTGTCAAAAAACGTATTTTTTGATAATTCGTTTTTATTTTTTTATTCAAAAACTATTGAATCCAGACATTTACAACTTTGACATTATAGGCACTTTTAACGATAAACCTAGTAACATATTTTATTTTAAGATAACTATAACATTTACCTAGGACCATAGATAACTTTTGTTTTTCTTATGGGCGCCATTTTGGATTTTGATATTTTTTGGAAGAATATTTTTTACTGAATTCCATGATGTATCGCACTTCTAGTATATTGTACATTTTATATGTAAAATTTTAATCTTTTGGTTTTTCAAAGAGTGCCTTGGAAACAGTTGAGTAACTCACTTATTTGGCCACTCCTAGGACCCATAATTTGCTTACATTATCACCCCTGAAGACGGGCATCCGACGATACATACTTTAATTGGAAAAAAAGCTATATTGTTCCTTTATACAAAAGTGGCAACCGTGAGAATATCAGAAATTATCGTGGAATTTGCAGCCAATCAGTAATTCCTAAAATATTCGACAAATTAGTATCTGAACAACTTATTTGGCATTGCAAACAAATTATATGCCCAGAACAACACGGTTTTTGTAATAGTAAATCAACTGTTACTAATTTACTAACATTTCAATCATTCCTTTTAAACGCTTTTGAAAATAATAAACAAATCGACGCCATTTACACAGATTTTTCAAAAGCTTTCGACCGTGTATCGCATGCAATTTTGTTGAGTAAATTGGGGAATTATGGCTTTGGAACTTCAGTTTTTAATTGGCTTTCGAGCTTTCTGACGGAACGAACATAATTTGTTAAAATACAAAACTTTATATCACGAACAATAAAAGTATCATCTGGTGTCCCTCAGGGATCGCACTGCGGACCAATCCTATTTTTGTTGTTCATTAATGATATCGGTAGTTATATCAAAAATAGTAAGTTCTTGCTTTTTGCTGATGATTTTAAACTTTTTCGAACTGTTTCTTCAATTGACGATATACATTTTCTGCAACAAGATATTAATCACTTAAGTGAATGGTGTGCAGACAACGATCTTTCATTAAACTATAGCAAATGTTCAGTCATGTCATTTTGCAGAAGTAAGAACCCTATACTACATAATTATATCCTAAATAACTGTATTCTATGTCGTGTTGGTTCCGTTAGAGATCTTGGAGTGATTTCTGATACGAAGCTCACATTTATGAATCACATAAACCATATTACAAATTTAGCTCTACAATCACTTGGATTTATAAAACGTTTTGGCTACAAATTTTCTATTAACACTAAACGAACATTGTATTTGTCATTAGTAAGATCTAAACTAGAATATGCGTCGAATATTTGGTCGCCATATTATAAAAATTCTGTGAACAGCATTGAAAGAGTACAAAACAAATTTTTATTAAATATTTCATTCCCTCTGGGCATATCTCGCGTTAATTACAGCAGATCACAAATGTTAGCACTTTTACATTTCAAATCACTCCACGAAAGAAGGATTTATTTGGATTTATGTCTCTTATACAAAATAGTAAATGGTATATGCGATTGTGTTGAGCTTCTTAACATGATTAATTTTAGTATCCCTACCAATACTAGATCCAAACTAACTTTTAGAATTAAAATGTTTAAATCAAATTATGGGAACAATGAACCACTTTCTAGAATGTGTCGATATTGGAACAAAATATGTGATAGTAGAAACATTTGTATCTTTGGTAACACATTTAATAAATTCAAAAAATTATTATTAAATACTGATGTATATGTCTGTTTATAATGTTATGTATTCTTATTATTTTTTTTAGACTTGGATTCATATGAATGTATTGTTATGTATTTCTTTTTTGTTCACTGCCTACATTTGTATCTATTTTCTATTTTTTTTTTATATCATTAAGTATCATGAATTAAAATTATATTGAATTATTGTAAAATGGTGATAAGCCGTCAATAAAGTAAATTAAATTAAATTAAATTAAACAGTTGTGGCATATTTTAAAGTAACGAGTGTCTTCCACTCCCAGACTAAGCATGAAGTAAAATTTCGAGTTTAGAAAAGCCCCGCGTAGAAAATTTGTCTAGGGTCGCGAAGCGACCCGAGACAAATTTTCGCGGGGCTTTTCTAAACTCGAAATTTTACTTCATGCGCCACGCGTATAAAATACTGATTTGAAGTGTAGTTCAAAAACACAAAAATACATCTTTAATCAGAGTAACACAGAAATTTAGTCTGTTATCAACGATGTTCAGTGTTCATAATAAATAATTAGGTTGTGAATATTTTTGTTAAAACAACTAATAACGATATTTATATGTTAATAGTTGTAAAAAAATAATAAAATCAAATTTATTTGGATTTGTATTCGTGATTCGAAAAAACAGGATTCGAATCTTTGATTCGAATCATATTTATCTCTTACGAATCCTTTATTCGAGCATTCCTGATTCGAATCATAAGAGGTGATTCGGATGCGTTATTCGAATCCTATTAACGAGGATTCGTCTCAGCTCTAACACATAGGCATCATTGTGTGGAAGAACGGCGAGTAGGACCCCAGCAAATTTGCCCTACTCGAGTAAATCATTTGCGGACGTACGTTCACCCTCCAGATAAAATGTAAGGACAGAAACAGCACTACTATATATTTATTACAAAAAGTGCGCAATATTTATTTCTAAGAAAATAAAAATTTATAATTTTTTTTCAATCAAAATTACCGGTACGGCCCGGCCGACCCTGCCGTCCCTGACGAACCGTCACTGGCTGAGATTGTTACTTGGTGAAATTCCATATGAACACTTTTAGTAAATAACACACTTAGTTAAGATTTCACTTTTTATTAGTTGAGACTGCAACAATTGTTTCGCCACACAGTGGCTTTACCAAGCAGATGATGATGAATTTAGTGTTTCATGTTAAACGATCCAAATTTATTTTTTCAAATTTTGGGTAGTTCTAAATGGTAACATAATACAGTCAATTAATTACGTTTTGAACTGAACTTCGCGTCGTGTATAGAAAAAAAAGAATTGGCTGACAATCGGAATTGAGTTTATATTCATTGAACCGTACGTGTTTTAATTGGGCATTTACGATTTGAAATCGAATAAAAAAATCAAAAGGGCGCGCGTGATTTAACAAAATAAAACCGATTCGAGCGAAAGGGAAAAAAATGGAATACAACCTTTTTTATTTGATTAATTTTCGTTTACAACAAATGATTTCAATATTCTTCTTTTAGCTACGTGAAGTGTTTTTTTATTAATTATTGTAATAATTCCTTTCTTGACTTATTATTTTTTTGTGCTAGTGTATCTAGCACAAAAAAAAAATTTTGAACAATATATGTTCATTTTCAATAGCAATAAAATTGTCAATTATTAATTTGATACAATTGTCAATTTTATTGCTATTGAAAATGAACACATACTGTTCGAAATTTGCATCTAGCATAATAAAAATAATAAGTGAATAAAGGAATTACTACAATAATTAACAAATGAATTAACGCCCTTTTTTAGTTTGTTTTAATCGCAGTTTAACGTTGATATACACGTTTCCAGTGACGCACAATGTGGCCGATCTGAGCGAACGCACCAGCGGTAGTTCGGGAAGGAAAAATAAAGTAAAAATTGACGAATAAAGCAAATACTATTATATTGCAGATACTCAAAACCTCATAAAATTTCAAGTTTGCGATTTTTTGGACACATACCTATGGTCCTTAATCAATATAAAGCTATCAACACACCGTGATATAACTTGTGATATTAGTCCTAATTCTTTTAATACTTACTTTGCTAATGTGGTGGTGAACATATTTTTTGTTTAAGAAAACCAGTTCTGTACAAGTCAGAGATATAGTACTTGGACTAAAAAACTCCCCATCGAGAGACATCTATAGTCTTACAACAGGTTTGCTTAAGAGTGTTATAGATATCATAGTTACTCCACTAACGAAGCTGATAAAGATCTGTATTGAGGATAGCGTATTTCCATCATCCCTTAAAAAAGCGTATATCACTCCTATTTTTAAGAAAGGCGATCGGGAAAATGTTAGCAACTATCGACCAATTGCTATACTACCAGTGGTAGCAAAAGTATTTGAGAAGGTCTTACTAAATCAAATTATAGACTTTTTGGGACTTCTTTCCTCCACACAATACGGTTTTCGGAGGGGGAAGTCTAGGGCCGATGCGATCGTGAACCTAACTGAGGAAATTTCTAGCAATTTCGAAGCTGGTATGCACTCAGTGACATCATTTCTGGACCTTAGTAAGGCATTCGATTGCATCGACCATGATATCCTTTTACGGAAATTGTATTTTTATAATTTCCATCCCACCACCTGTCGCTTAATTAATACGTACTTAATTAAGCGAGAGCAATCAGTCGTCATAGGGCAAAGAACATCTGATTAGATTAACCTAAAGTTTGGGGTACCCCAGGGATCAATCCTCGGACCGGTCCTTTTTTTACTTTACATCAATGACTTACCATCTGCGTCTATGTCCTCTATATTCTTTCAATTTGCAGACGATACCACATACATCAGCAAATCACATGATATCCTGCAAGCGAATATAGAACACGAGGTAGGTAAAGAAACAATTGGTAACTGGTTTGTGTCAAATGGGCTATCCTTAAATACCAATAAAACTGTCGATTTAACATTCTCGCTGCGAACCGACATTTCCAGGGAGATAACAGCACGTTTTCTGGGTGTGTGCCTAGATCACAAATTATCGTGGCACGCACATGGAGAGGCAGTGTCAGGGAAATTATGCAAGTCAATATACCTGCTGCGTCAATTAAAATCAAGTCTGCCAGCTGCAGCCTTACATACTGAATACTTTGCTTTGTGCGAATCCCACCTATCGTACAGCATTCTGGCATGGGGACATTCTGCTACTATGCAGCGCATGTTTGGCCTCCAAAGACGCGCGGTAAGGGTAATATCGGGTTTAGGATACCAACATGACTGCAAAGCTACATTCATAGATCTTGGTATTCTAACACTCCCCTCATTGTATGTATTGGAATGTCTGATGCATGTTCGAAAAAACTTAGCATCTTATCCTACTCATACGGACATACACCATCACAACATTAGAGCAAGTCGTAACATTTGCCTACCAAACATTCGCTTATGTAAGTCACAGAATGGTACAAACTATTTCGGACCAAAAATATTTAATATTTGCCAGAACCGGTTAAATCTCTTGGTATTAAACAATTTAAGAACACAATAAAAAACTACCTCAAGGGGCAAGCATTCTATAGCATGAACGAATGCTTAACCGATAAGTACACAATTTAATGCAAGTGCCCGGGAAGCGTCCCCTATCCAATAAATCATTAGATTTTACTATATAACCAACTAGTTGTCTTGTTTATGTATTTATGTATTTCTTTTCAACTTTGTATTATATATGCACAGTATTGTAAGAAGTCATTATTTAATGTTTTGTTCTATTTTTTATATTTTATTATACACACTTGACGAATGTAAGCTGATTATGCATTTAACATGAATAAACTACTACTACTACTACTACTACTACTACTACTACTAACTACTACTACTAACTACTACTACTAATATAATATGCAATTTATATAATAATGCGTCTCTATCAGAGCTGGGACGAATCCTCGTAAAAAGGATTCGAATCACCAATCCGAATCACCTAATATGATTCGAATCATAAATACTTGAATAAACGATTCGTAAGAGATAAATATGATTTGAATCGAAGATTCGAATCCTGTTTTTTGAATCACGAATACAAATCCTTTAAGAATAAATTTGATTTTATTATTTTTTTGCAAAAATTAACATATAAATAAATATTGTGCAATTAATGTTTAAAGTTGATCAATTTCAGATCGCGAACAACACGCGAAAAGTGGATGAGTTTTGATAATTGATTACATCGCACTCACCTAATATATCAATACAGTCTTTTTGAGCGTTTATTAAACATACATTTCTCTATAATATACCACCAAGTATTAATTAATCGATAATGTTTAACGATAGTTATAATTATTTAAATGTAGCAATTTTAATTTATTGTATTTAAACTTCTAAGTGGCCTATATAAATTTTATCGAACCGCGGAGGGTAGGGCTTACCACCAAAAAATAGCTCAAACTTTCCTCTATGACACTCCATCAAAATCATATTTTTGTCGATTCGTGTAAGGGGCTTTTTTTATTTTTTTATTCAGCGCGACCGTTTACCGCGAAAGCGCTCGAACGCGCCACTCCTCTACATAGATTTCATACATTCTGTTTATTCACGAATTTTATTAAGATGACAACATATCTCTACAATATATATATATATATATATATATAATATATATATATATATATATATATATATATAATATAATAATATATATATCTAAATAAATGTTTTATACGCGTGGCGCATGAAGTAAAATTTCGAGTTTAGAAAAGCCCCGTGAAAATTTGTCTCGGGTCGCTGCGCGACCCTCGACAAATTTTCTACGCGGGGCTTTTCTAAACTCGAAATTTTACTTCATGCTTAGTCTGGGAGTGGTAGACACTCGTTACTTTAAAATATGTCACAACTATTAAAGTATGTATCGTCGGATGCCCGTCTTCAGGGGTGATATGTAAGCAAATTATGGGTCCTATGAGTTGCCAAATAAGTGAGTTACTCAACTGTTTCCAAGGCACTCTTTGAAAAAACAAAAGATTAAAATTTTACATATAAAATGAACAATAAACTATAAATGTGATACATCATTGAATTCAGTAAAAAATATTCTTCCAAAAAATATCTAAATCCAAAATGGCGCCCATAAGAAAAACAAAAGTTAGCTATGGTCCCTAGGTAAATGTTATAGTTATCTTAGAATAAAATATGTTACTAGATTTATCGTTAAAAAGTGCCTATAATGTCAAAGTTGTAAATGTCTGGATTCAATAGTTTTTGAATAAAAAAATAAAAACGAATTTTCAAAAATACTTTTTTTGACAATATCTCATTAAGGAAATAAGATATTTCCAACTTGTTTTTGGGTTATTATTGGGCCCTAAATTATGGAACTTTGCCCCAATTTACCCGACTCTCTATCTCTTTAAATAACCGAGATCCCCATACATTCTGTTGAAATACGGACACCCAGTATAATAATAATAATATAAAATTTATTGTATTGTTATTTTCTAAATATTTTAATTAAATAAATATTTTACATTGTTTACCGTATATTTACGAATATATTAATAATAAATACTTATTTCAGTAATTCAATATTAATTATACCATCAAATGTCTAAAAGTTTTGCGTTAAAAATCACCAGAAATTATTAGATGTTTTTTTATTAAACGAATTTCACTATGGCTTTCGACGTCTAAGTCAAAGAATGTTTGAAACAAAAGTTGTAGCCAACGAAAAAATATACCTCTTTTACCTAAACACTTTTCACCTCAGCTCTTTTGTTTTTAAATTAGATACTAAGAAATCTAGTGGACATCAACAACTCACCGATTAGGGCTTTCGACGTCTAAATCAAAAAATGTTTGAAACAAAAGTTGTAGCCAACGAAAAAATAAACCACTTTTACCTAAACACTTTTCACCTCAGCTCTTTTGTTTTTGTTCAATAAACCGAGAAAGATTTTTTTGAAAATAAATACACAACTTTATGATAATTCGAAAATTTACGAACCAGTGTCTCCACTCCCAGACTAAGCATGAAGTAAAATTTCGAGTTTAGAAAAGCCCCGCGTAGAAAATTTGTCGAGGGTCGCGCAGCGACCCGAGACAAATTTTCACGGGGCTTTTCTAAACTCGAAATTTTACTTCATGCGCCACGCGTATAAAACACTGATTTAACGAGAAATTTAAAAACATACAAAACAAATTTTTCATGTTAATCCTTACGATTAATTTGTATTATTTTTAACGATTCGAATCCTTTTGTAACTATTCGAATCCTTTTATGAGGATTCGAATACTTTTACGAGGATTCGAATCCTTTTATGAGGATTCGAATCCTTTTACGAGGATTCGAATCCTTTTATGACGATTCGAATCCTTTTATGAGGATTCGAATCACCAGCATTTGGATTCGAATACGAATCCTTTTAAAAAAGTGTAACGAATCCGGATCACGAATCCAGTTTAACTAAAGTATTCAAATACCTCTTTTGAATCCTCTAAAAGGATTCGAATCCAGGATTCGAATCCTGAATTATTCGAATCCTGCCCAGCTCTGCTAACTAATTTATTTTTTAAACATTAAAAGTGCCGAGATTCTTTTCGCAATCTACAACAAGTTAGTCTTACAAAGACTATATCAAACACTCATTGAAACAACTACTTCCCGGGCTAATACCCCGACGGACATTGAATTATACAATGTATAACGCGTCTATAGATGGCCTGAATAATTTGACCCAAATTGTTACATTTGCAGTAGGTTACTGTATGTAACAGCAAACACTTGTTGTATAATTCAATGTCCATCGGGGTATTAGTCCGGGAAGTAGTTGTTTCAATGAGTGTTTGATATAGTCTTTGTAAGACTAACTTGTTGTAGATTGCGAAAAGAATCTCGGCACTTTTAATGTTTGAAGTATTCTGCAACCAAGAATTGGCAATTTCATTTATAATTTATTATTTGTTATTTTTGTAAGGGTTCTTTTATATTTTTTTTATTTAACGAGACTGTTTCCCGCGATAGCTTTCGAACACACATTTGCCATACGTAATTAGTATAATGTACTTTGTCACATATCCTAATTGTTTTGACACAATAGACTATACAATAAAAAAATATATATATTGAAAATCGGAGTCCAAATTATAAGAAATTTCCAACTCCACTGCTCCGATTTCTGCATCACAAAAATACTTAAATTCCGACCCCACAGTTTTGACTCTAACACCGACTCAGAGTTCACAGCACTGGCTCAAACTGTTTTACATTTACTTTTAAACATTGTTGAACTATTCTGGTCCTAATACCAGTGGCCCTAAGTATTTACTTTTAAAATAAGGTAGCCATGAGATATTGATATTTGGTAACTTCAATCCAAAATTACCTGTTGATTTCCGGTTTTCCCGGGTTTCAAATTTCGGGGAAAGTGCTATGATGGACACTTAACCATTTTTTGATTTTGTTTAATGTTATTCAATGTGTTAAATTCGTGCTTCGAACAGAACTAACAATTTGTTAATTCTTTAATCGTATTATTTGCTTACTTATTGTTATTATTAATTTAAAAATTCGCTGACTTTTCACTAAGAAGGCCTAATTTCCCTGACTTTTCCCGACGAATAAAATCCCCTGACTTTTCTCTGACTTTCCCAGTTTTCCCGGTTGGTTGTTACTTTGTAACAATAAATAAATAAATTGAATGAATTTATTTTACACCCTCGCAATTAACGATAATTTGTTTGTTCGTTTGTTTTTCTGCCAAGTAAATTTTATTCTCTAAATAATTTGACTAATTTGATTTGTTGATCTCCACTAGATTTTTTAGTCACCGATTATGGCTTTCGACGTCTAAATCAAAAAATGTTTAAAAAAAAAGTTGTAGCCAACTAAAAAATAAACCACTTTTACCTAAACACTTTTCAGCTCAGCTCTTTTGTTTATGTTCAATAAACCGAGAAAGATTATTTTGAAAATAAATACACAACTTTATGATAATTCGAAAATTTACGAACGAGTGTCTCCACTCCTAGAGTAAGCATGAAGTAAAATTTCGAGTTTAGAAAAGCCCCGCGTAGAAAATTTGTCTCGGGTCGCTGCGCGACCCTCGACAAATTTTCACGGGGCTTTTCTAAACTCGAAATTTTACTTCATGCGCCACGCGTATTAAACACTGATTTCAAGTAAAGTTAAAAATATAAAAACATATTAAAACTGTTTTCAGTTTTAAAAGTTATCAAAATATGTCAAAACTATTTAAAATTGCCTAAAATGACCAAAATGTCATCTCGTAAATATAAAAAATATCAAAAACGTCAAAAATTCGGCGTGTTGATAAAATCGATTTACGTCAAAATTATCATTTTAAGTCAAAAGTGTATTTTATTATTACAATTACTTTAGATTCTAATACTTGTGTTTATTAATTTCATTACAGTTATCATGTCTAGTTCGCTCATAGTATTAACTTAATTGACAAGCGAGCGAACTTTATTAAAATTCGAGGCCGGAATATTTTATGGGCCTTTTTTAATCTTATTATTCTATAATCGTATTACTTGCTTATTTATTGTTATACTAATAACAATAAATAAGCAAGTAATTTTAAAATTCCCTGACTTTTCACTAAAAAGGCCTAATTTTCCTGACTTTTCCCGATGAATAAAATCCCTTGACTTTTCCGGTTGGTCGCAACCCTGTCACAATAAATAAATAAATTGAATAAATTTATTTTACACCCTCGTAATTAACGATGATTAACTAAATTGACAAGCGAACAAACTTTATTAAAATTCGGGGCCGGAGTTCGAATATTTTATGGGCCTTTTCCCCCCTTCTGGAATGAGGGAAGGCATGCCGAGGAGGAGGAGGAGCGTGTCCGGAATTCGATAATCCCCAATTTCTGCAGATTTTACACAGGATTCTCCTACTTATATTTGTTATGCAAAGAGCTTCCTTTTCGCCCTCGCAACCTCCCAACCCTCTCAATTTTTCTTGCAAATTCCTAATAAAATGCGAATCATCGAGTGATTTCTTGTTTTTATGTTTTGGATGCTTTTCGAATAACTTCACGCGATTGAGGCGAAAAGGGATTCCTTTACGCCCGCGCTCGCCCGGGGTTTTTCTTTGAAAATCCCTAGAATGTGAAGATTATGGGACCCTATCAAAACATCCACACTATTTTTGCCCCCTGTAATGCTGGTCTTCTATCAACTTTGTTGGCATAATTTTGATAAATTTCCTTTAAATAAAAATTTAAGTACCTACTCCTATGTACTAACTTTTAGAAATTTAAATAAGTGCAAGATTTTGCAGTTTCTCCATTAAAATATGCTATTTACATTAAAAACGGTGCGATAAATGTTACGCGAATTGTAAAGATTTTCTTTAAAACCAATCGTGTTGGTTCTGTTTTTAAAGCCAACTTTACTAAAACAGAAGAATTAATGTTCAAATTGGGTAATGGTAAACACTTGTATTGTTCTGTTACCGGCGTGTCATTTTGGACAGATTGGTATAAAATAAACTTGTGAAGAAAGGAGAAAAAGTGTTTTATTTCACGTCGTAACACGTTCAATTTTTATACCGCGATTTAATTTTCTTCAATTTAACATCGGACCCCATTGCATTTAATTTCTTTCGTTATTTAAATAAAAATTAAACTCTCATTTTAATCCGAAAATCTGTTAAGTTCGTAAAGAAATGTTTGCCTTTTGTGTTCATAATTCCTAGGGTAATAAAGTAATAAACCGGCAGCGTATTTTCGGGATAGGTAATAAACCTTTTCTGTTTCGGATTACCAAAATTTCCCAAGTTCGGCTGAAGCGGATTAACAAAGTTCCCCAAGCTCAGTTGAACAAGATTTAAAAATTTCCAAATCTCTTCGTACGTGACGTTTACAAAAGAACGTCGGCTCAAGAAAACAAAGGGAAGATTATACCCACTGTGTTTCAATCCCGAAACTACGCTGACCGTACTTAAGGCATTGTAAAACATTTCTTTAGCTTAGGTACAGTTTACCCAAAATATGTTTTTTTTTTCTTATTCTTCATTTCGCATTTTTTAATGAATTTATTCAATCATAATGATGGTTGCGACCGTAACTACGTGGTAATTCATGATCACTGAATCAAACACTTACTATGTTTTTACCACAAAATATTTATTGTATGTATATATATTATATTACACAAATATACACATAAATTCACGACTTAAGTTTCGACGTTTGAATTTATTCAAATCTATTTTTTTTAAATCACAGATATCAACGATCAATCAATTAATTAATATCTGTTATTTGTTTTTGTATTACTATTGTATATATTTTGAGTTATTCATAATCTCGACAAACATTTTTATTTTAAGATATTCATTGATTGATATATATTTTTTTTTCTGCGCTTTTAGCATTTAGCCAATCTATGACCCACCAACAGTTAGAACAAATTAATCATTAATCTTGTTTTGCACTAAACAACTGAATCTTTTTTTTAATTTGGAAAAATATCAATAATATTTTTACCAAAATTTTAGAGGTGTCACTCTCAAATCCGTTGTCGCTCAAATGATCGTCAACCAATCAGCGTCGAGCGAGCGATCAACCAATGAGGATTGAGAGTGAGCACCCACGCCAAGGGGTAACCAATGGGTTTGGGGAGTGAGCATCCCTACCACATCCTCAACCAATGAGGTAAGGGTGAAGATACCCTTCCAGGGCTCTGCTACCCCCAACTTACCCCTTAGCAAATTTTCTGGCTATAAAATAGCAGGACAGCCAGAAAATATTTAGTATTCTCTCAGTGTTCAAAAAGTATTCTTTCTAAGTTCATCCAGTGATAATCAGTGCGTTTATTAAGTCAGTGTACAGTAAGTCGAGTCAGTTTGTGTTATAGTGCTAACATTGGTGGTAAATAGATTGGTACTATTTTATTTTACTCTCTTAAGATTTTTACAAGATATAACTTTACTTTCTTATTTTTCTCTTAAACAAAAGTGTTTGTCTAAAAATAATTCTGCTGCTTAACAATCATTATTTTTGCATAAAAATAATTCTTTCGTTTAAACATAATTTTTGTTTCTATTTAATTCCATATATATATATTTTTTTGTCTTATTAGTTTCTTGTATCTTCTTTTTCTTTCATTGTTATTAATTTTGAATTTCTATTTATTTCTAAATAAATCTTTAATATTTGTTATTCCTAAAATACGACTTGCTTTTTATTCATAAAAATAATATCTCGTAAAATCCTTAAAGTTAATTGTGAGTGGTTCGAGACACGGAAAAATGGGTAAGTATTAGAAATATTTTATTTTTCTGAGCTATCGGAAAGTGATAGGGTTCCGAACAGAAGTGGCATGTGTCTTAAATTTATTATTTATAAATTGCAAATTGAAATCTTGCTTAACAACAACATATTGCCACCTCCGGTTCGAGCGCCCCGTTACAATGAGCGCCCCGTTACAATGAGCGCCCCGTTACAGTTCCATGTTTTTATTTTCAGTTGTCTGACATGTGTTTCGATCCGTTACTACTAAGACCCATAATTTGCGTACATATCACCCCCTTTCAGATATTCGTTGTTTTCTTGTAAAAAAACTTCGATTCCATGTAGTCCTTCGGTCTCCGAAGACCATGATTGGTCCTTCGAGCTGTAGCCTTTGTAAAATGGTAATAAACTTAGTAATCTAGAGTGATCCTTCAATTTGAAACTTCTAAGAACGAGTGGTGTCCACTCCCAGGCTAAGCATGAAGTAAAATTTCGAGTTTAGAAAAGCCCCGCGTAGAAAATTTGTCGAGGGTCGCGCAGCGACCCGAGACAAATTTTCACGGGGCTTTTCTAAACTCGAAATTTTACTTCATGCGCCACGCGTATAAACCACTGATTTACAGGAAAGTTAAAAACATATAACGCTTAGATGTGACGATGATCAATATTTACCAAGATGTAAACGTCAGATCCGTTTTAAAAAATTCTATTGACCTAAAATTGTACACGTAGACATAATTTTCGACTTTATTTTACAAATGACGTATTAATTATAATTACATTTTAAATAATTTCATAAATATCAAATAAATCTTTCTATCAAAACCACCCCAAACCGTATAAAAGATAACGCCACGCGCCGGCTGATAGCAGATGGACTTCTTACTACCTGCTAATATCGGGTTGACCAAATGCGGTTGGTGTTCATAATAGATTATCCCTTGAGTGCTCGGTTTCTTTCCCCTTACCCTCCAACATTTTAGGAAAGAGATAGAAATCGGAAGATTTTAGACTTTTTGGTCTGGTCGCCGGAGAGCGAGGGAGCCAGGGGGGAAGTAGGACTATATGATTTATGTTTGTTCGGTGTTTAGGGTGTGTGTTTATGCTAACTACACGAAAACCAGGTCACTGTACCATCGATAAAGTGAAGAAGTAGTAGGAAAAGCAAAAATCGCTGTAGGTCTAGCATTTTATCGTATTCATCCCCAGCAAACGTAAATAGGTTCGTATCATCCCCTACAGCTCTCTTAAGTTAGGTTAGGGTGGTGTGAGAGTGAAAAGTCAACCGTGTGATTACACATTTGTCACGGAAGGGAAGGGCGGGAAATGATCCGTTCTAACTCCGAGAGGGTGGAATCCCCTCCACCAGTTACCGGAACTAATTTTAAACGAGGAAAAACTCTCTCAATCCCCCCTCATTTCCGTTTGCGATTTACCTAGTTTCACCCGGAAAGAAGGTCGAATTATAATTACGTTTTAATAATATTTTGTAATTATTACAAGACACACACAAATAGTTTACTATAATAAAGGAAATTGTTATTACAGGACATCTTGTTTAGTGCTTTTCTTATTATTACGAGAAAGAAGAATAAAGGTTGTGTTATTTATGGGTGATGTATTTTTTACGCGCGTATACGACCCGGATTTTTGGGATCAATATCAACAAAGAAGGAATGGATAATGGATAATAAATAACATGACATTCGACTGGATTTTATCACTGAAAGCGAAATTACCGGGTGTAAAAAAACGAAACGGAGCCCGTTATCAATTGATTATCGAAGATGGGTTTGAAAAATAGCCTATTATCTATTATTTCTGTAACTATCAGTATATCATGATGACAAAAACACGCTCATTCGACATCCAATAATTATTTATTAATTTAACGCCTGGTCAACTATACAATATTGCATCAAATTTGTACTATCGATTAGGGATGTTCCGATCCTTAAAAATATCGATAATAAAGTATCTCTTATATCTACAGTACTATACAGTACGATAATACAGTACTGTCCCTCTATTATCAAAATGTCAGAGGCTTAAATACTAAAACGACTACCTTTTTTAATAATGTATCTGCGTCAAATCAAGGTATAATTTTTATAACGGAAACCTGGATTAAGGATGGCGTTTTAAATACAGAAATATTACCTGATTGCTACAATGTATATCGATGTGACCGTTTCAGTAGTAAAAGAGGAGGTGGAGTATTAATTGCAACAAAGAATACGCTAATTGCTGAACAATTACAAATTCATACCCCTATAGAATCGATTGAAGTTGTAATCGTTAAAATAACTCATTCCTCTGAATTTTTGGTAGTCGTCTGTATATACATACCACCTGCCTCAAACTTAGATGTGTACTGTAAGCTATATGAAGCTTTAGAAGATCTACATTACCAATATGATAAAGTCCTTATTCGTGGAGATTTCAATATCAGCCGATACTAATTATAATAATTTATAATTCTGAGAAGGTATCTGATGCATATACTTCGGCTTTACATAACTTTCTGGAATTCTGTGGTTTTACTCAACACATACTCATACTGTTTGTTGCTTATATTCTCATCTATATAGTGTCATAGATATGCATGTCCCAAAACTCCTTAAGAACAAAAACACGAATAATTACACAGGTTTACAATAAAAAAAGTCCGGACTATTTGACCGGACCATGGTATCCCGGGGTATTTTTGCGTCCTGAATCCGATCCCGGGGTCAGCTGAGCCCCATCACGTCAGAAAAACGAGATTTCAAGGTCACTTAGAGGTTAAAATGGTCATTTTTTGGAACTGGAGTTAGAGGGTAACTGTTTAGGTCTTGAATATCTTCCAAACATCGGCAAGAAGCCCTAAATCTCGATCGGGACTATCACAGTGCCACCCCAGTGGATAAAATGTTGCCATGATTGTTTTATCTCGCGGATTTCGATCTCCCTGTCAAGGCATCCAATTCCGGCGATCCGTTCGCTGTGAGATATTGACAGGGAACCCAGCCCTGCTATTAAACTGAGCTCTGCTATTAGCATCACCCAGGAACAACGACGTGGTCGTTGCAGATTCTGTTCCCTTCGGGGTGCTTGTTTACAGTGAGTCCCCTTGCCTCTCACTTTTCTCCCTCCCAATTTTTGCAGATTCTGTTCCCTTCGAGGTGCTTGTTTACAGTGAGTCCCCTTGCCTCTCACTTTTCTCCCTCCTAATTTTTCAATCTCAACTCCTTCTAAGTGCCTTTCTCTTATGCCCCTTGGTCGTATCCCTCTTCAAGTTCCAGCAGTAGTCTGCCAACATGTTGATGTCCCAGAAACCTTGGTAGCGTCTTTCCATCTCTTTTATATCTTGGTGAAATCATTTACCTCGTTCTTCGCTATAATGTCCAAGGTTTTCTGGGAAATTGTCCAAATGTGAATCCAAGAAATGGACCTTCAAGCTCATCAAACATCCAATAGCTTTGTAATTCCGGAGCAAGCCCTCCACCAATTCCCTATAGTTTGGGTCTTTATTGTTTCCAAGAAATTTCTGGGCAACATTCACGAAGCTCTTCCATGCTTCTTCCTCATCCACCGTCATCGTCTTCGGGAATTCTGGATCTTTTATAAGTTCCCTTATTTGCGACCCATTGAAAACCCCTTCTTTGATTTTGGCATCTGACAACTTTGGGAATTTTTTGTAGAGGTATTGGAAGGCTTCGCTACTTCTTTTTTTGAGAGCCTTGATGAATTGTTTTATCAACCCTAATTGAATATGGAGCGGAGGTAGTAAAATACTTTTGGGATCCACTAACTGTTCTTGCTCTATGTTCTTCTGACCAACAAGAAAATTCTCCCTTGATGGCCAAACCTTCCTTTCATAATGCTCATCACGAGCTCGACTATCCCATTCACAGAGAATACAAGGGTATTTTGTAAATCCACTCTGTTGTCCCAAAAGTATTGTTACTACCTTCAAATCCGTACATATTTTCCATTTGTACCTGCTGTAATTAATTTTTTGGAGCAAATAGTCCAGATTGCAGTAGTTCTCATTCAATATCGTCGAGTAAGCTATTGGAATTGACGCGAGGTTATTGCCATTGTTAAAAAAAAACAGCTTTCAAACTCCTGTTTGATGAATCAATGAATAGCCGCCAATCATCCGAATCATGTTCAACTCCGAATTCGCCGAATAGACCTTCTATATCTCTGCAAAATACTAATGAATCATGCTGGTCATAATATTTCCGGAAAGGCTCATCCCTATTTCTGTAATAGGTCCCGATTGTTCCTTTCTCCAGAGAACCTCTTTCTTTTAAACGAGAAGCTAACAGTTCAGACTGGTCTTTAGATAGCCCCAGATCTCGAACCAAGTCATTGAGTTCCATTTGATTCCACTTTGAATTCTGGAGTTGATCATTCTCGCTGTCATCGTCCACGTCGATTGGAGATTGCGAGAACTCCCCTTCATTTTGCTCCGGTTCTATTTCCTTACCTCCTTCATCTTCGCCATCAACAACCATACGTTCATCAAGGTCAACATCAGCTATCACTAGCATGGTAACCGACGAGGTGACCACGTAATTCAGCGATTTTCTGTTCCTGGAATTTAACCCAGGCTTAACATTTCTGCAAAAGTAGCAATCGCGTTCGTGATTTTCTGGTTCCCGCCAGGTCATAGGAGAAGAAAACATCATTTTCCTAGAGCCAGTCTGCCAACATCTCAAACGCGCTTGGCATGTGCGACAAAGAACTTTTGGGGCCCATGGGTTGTTATCTGGACCTTCGGAATTGGGAAAACACGACTTAAATTGTGCAGATATGGTCTCTGTGAAATTCACCAAGTTCGTCTTAAGATGATATTCCCCACATTTGAATTTATCTTAACTTGAAAATTACCGAAAATCGTGAAGAATTTATGAAAACCATTGATATTTTTAAATGTATAATTTAGGAAATTGACGAAAAGCGTCAAGATTTAGAAAATTAATTAAAAACTTCGTTTTTCTTGAGTTTCTAAAATTTTCGTTAATTTTGAAATTTCCTGGATTTTCATTAATTTTAAATATTCCAATACTTTTTATGACATTTCGTTAATTCTTCAAACCCTCGCAGTTTCTGTGCATTTCCAGAATTTTCAGGACTTTTATTGATTTTCAATATTTTGACGATTCTCATGAAATTTAAAGATTTTCATCAAAATGTTGACGATTTTCGTCAATTTCTTGGATTTTCGTTACTATTCAAATTGATGATAATTTTCATGACATTTCGAGATTTCAAGCTTCAAAATTTTTAAAATTACCAAATATTTAAGTAAATTTCCAAAATATTCATGAATTTTAAAAATGTTGAAGCTTTTCATACAATTCCAAGGTTTTCCTAAATTTGTAAGATTTTTCTCAAGTTTGAAAATATGGGTGCATTTTATGAACTATCGTCAATTTTTAGAAAAATGTTTTTACTTTTTGTGAATTTTCAAGATTTTCGTAAATCGTTAGAATGTTAATGGCTTTTTAAGAAATTCTTTAATTTTTAATATTTTGACGCCTTTCATTAATTTTAGTGAATGTCCAAAATATCTGTTAATTTTTATAACTATTTTCATGAATTTTCTAAATATTCGTTAATTTTAAAAATGTTGAAGCTTTTCATAAAATTTCAAGGTTTTCCTAAATTTGTAAGATTTTCGTCAATTTTGAAAACATTAATATATTTCATGAATTTTCGTTAATTTTTAAAAAATCTTGGCCATTTTCGTAAATTTTCAAGATTTTCGTTAATCTTTACAAATTACCGTGAATTTTGAAGTCATTCGTTAATTTTTAATATTTTGACGCCTTCCATGAATTTTAAATATTTTAACGCCTTTCATGAATTTTTGATATTTTGACGCCTTTATGTATTTTAAATATTTTGACGAATTTTATAAATGCTTTTCATAAATTTTAGTGAATTTCCAAAATATCTGTTAATTTTTTATTTCCGTTAACTTTGTGACGACTTACGTTTATTATATTTTTTTAAATTTTCGTGAATTTCCAAGATTTCCTTTGATTTTTAAATTGTTGACGCATTTTATGCATTTTCAAGATTTTAGTCGATTTTAAAAATGTTGACGCTTTTGGTGAATTTCTAAGATTTTTATAAAAATTCATGATTTCAATTATACACCAATTTAATTTCTTCTCTTAATAATTATAATCTTATTACTTATTTTAATAATATAATATAAAATAAGCCAGAGGGATCAAATCCATTAGAAATCACCCAGACCACGCTGCTCAACATTTTTGTTTTCTTCATTTTTTGACCAGTTATTCCCAATATTAGGTGAGTTTAAAAGTATAGCCAAAAAAATGTTTAGGCTTATTCTTTTTTTGGCGGACATTTTAAGGTTGATTCTAATCTCTAATCATTTTATAGATTTCAAGGCACAATAAAAAGCAAAATTATCGGAAAGTTGCTCTAGATTGTTTGTCCTTACATAATATTACCTAAGTAGTTAGGAAAGTGAAGGAAAAATGCATAACTTTAAATTGAAAATTAACTTAAAACGGAAGTTTTAGTGCTGCAAAATTATTAGAACTAGAATATACTCACCTTTATTTTTTTTTTCTTGCATAGATTTATTATAGGATTACTTGTTGTAGAAGTTTGAAGCTTGAGAGCTTTGTCCCTTTTTATTTATAAATTTTCAAAAATGCCAAAAATCGGATTATGGCAATATTTAAAGTAGAATATCCTAAAAGGGACTAAGTGAAAACTTGTTTTCGGCCGAAAAATGGTTACGAAGCAAACTTAAAATGTCCGCAAAAAAAAGTATGAACCGAAACAAAGTATTGGACAGTAACTGGTATAAAATTTAAAAAATTTAAAAAATCAAAAATGTTGAGGAACAATTTTTATTCTATTTGGGTGATTTCAAATGGATTGTCCCAGAGACGATTGATAGGTTAAGCATGAAGTAAAATGAGTTTAGAAAAGCCTGAACATTTTCTAAACTCGAAATTTTACTACATGCGCCAGGCGCGTACACCGCTGATTTATCTCAAAGTTCAAAAACACACACAAATTATAATAAATAATTCCAAGTTATTCCATGATTTTGTAAAAATTATAAGTTTCTACGAATCTTTCAACAAACTGTCGTTTTTCTCCAAAAAAAAAGATGACTACGAAAAAACTTGAAGATAAAAAAATTGAAGATAGTAACCATTTTTCTGTATTGCCATTGGTTGTTGAGTTATTCGGAATTTTTGCAAAATCCAAATAAAGCGAGCGTACTCGCGCAAATTCTCGACATTTTTCAATTTTCACAAAAATCGCTACAAATCAAAAACTATTCAAGCTACAGAAAAGTATAATATATGCATTTCGGGTATTTCGACGATCTACAAGATGGGCGTATTTATTTTTATACAAGGTGATCCATGAAGTATCTAAATGAAAATGTCAATTGTTTTTTTTTTCTAAATTAAGAGGACGAGTTATTATCACAGTTATCAATATTGTACAAAAGTGTTTTCCAGTCCCTAAGTAGGCATGAAGTAAAATTTCGAGTTCAGAAATGCCTTAAAATATACTGCTTATCAAGCCTTTCAAAGTTCGATGGCGTCCAGCAATTTTCTTTGGAATATGATTATATTTTAACCTTTTCTTTTCGGCAATAGAAATAGAATTAAATAGAAAAGCACTTCATTAAACACAGCTAATTCTTTTTAAATCATAAACCCTGCGTCGACGTAAATTTTTACTTTATGTAAAATGTGTTTCATTTTTTTTTTAATTTAATACATCTAATAACTAACTAATATCGAATGTAACGATATCGACCATATTTTAACGATATTAGAGATATATCGGAAAAATAAATATCGATATACAGGGTGATTTAGTTTGGTGTTCCACCACCTTTTAACTTTTTTATTTTGAGAGTAAAGTACAAACGATATATATTTGTACACGGTATTTAACGGTGTCACTGAATTGATAATACGATGACAACTGTCAAAGTAGCGAGAGTCAACTTTTTTCCATTTTTTGTTCAATTCAGACAAAGGGCAATTTCCTGCGTCCGAATATGTTTCACAACCATACGCTTTGATAGAAAAAAAAAAATTATAAAAAATAATATGTCGTTACAAAAATTATACGAAAGTAAACTAATTATTTCATAAAATTTCTTAAATGACCCACCTTGAAGAATTAAACACTCTTGAAGGTGAGTCATTTAAGAAATTCAAACATTCATTTAAAAAAACCACAAATAAAGATAAAAAAGTCGATATTTTGGTAAATCCTCTTATTTCTATTCTATAGACATGTGATTTTTTTATAAAATAAACCCATTTATTAATTTTTTTTTATCTAAACCAGCCATACTCTAAGTGTGTTCAGCGGAACCCTAGGGTTCCGCGATACCTCTGTAGGGGTTCCGCAAGAATGTAGAAACAAATTCAAAACGCCCCTCTCTGGTCGACCGTTCTGACGCCGCGTATCACGATTCACGAGGCGCAGCCGAACTTAGTCGCCTTGTGCAATTTTACTATGCCGCCACCGCCGATATCTACTTGGAAGCGCGTAGTCGCTTTGATAAAAGCCGCCTTTGAGATTAGACGCTATAATTGTGAACAAACGACTTTCAACTTTAACTCCAAAACGTAAAGTCGAGATTGTTCACACCGCATTTTTGTATTTCTATTTTTATTTCGGCTTTTTATTTATCAAAGGCGCCGACTCGAGTATTTTTGAGAATGTTCGAGATCGAGGCTACGACTATAAAAGCGACGATCGCGCCTCGACACTTAGTCGACGTTTAGCGTTCGCAGCGATAAGTATCTACCTGCTAGAAACAAAGTGTTTATTGTTCTACTGCTGTTTTCTGATTGTATCAGTTTTGTACATTTATTCTTTGGACTAAACTCTACGCAGTAACGATCGTGCAATGTTTTGACCCCACCATCCTGACATCTAACATTATTAATAAATGTTATGGAATGGAACGTTGGCTTAAAGGCGTTAAACGTATTGCAACATCTTCTAACAAAGCCGAATGTTCAAAAGCAGTACGCGCGGAGTATACAGCAATTACCGATCCAGACGAGGATGCAACGACGTCAACTTCCACGGTTTCAAAGGCAAAAAAAGGAAGTATGATGAATCATATATCAGTTTCGGATTTGTTGATTCCAACGGCTCACCTCTCTGCATGTTATGTAGTAAACTGCTTCCTAATAGTTCCATGGCACCTGCCAAGTTGCGCCGACATTTAGAAACTGTACACCCCGGGTCTAAAGACGAGAATAAAGAATTTTTTGCACGTAAAAAAAAACAGTTATTGCAAAGTCAAAAAACTATGATGCTTGTTCTCTGTGTCCACAAAAAGAACTGAGTACGCCAAACAGTTCGGAACAGCACGTTTGCTTTATAATTGTAACGCTGTCTCTGTGGATTTTTTTAATATCACTCTTAAGAAATTAAGGAACTATATTTTTAATTTAAATAACTTTGTAGTGTGTAAAAGAAATATTGATGTCTTTTCTGTAATATTTTAATAAGTTTTGTGCGTTATTTTGTGTATATTTATTGTAATCTTACTTGTTTTAGAATCTTTTACCAGTTTGTTTCAAATTTTGTATTGTAAAATGGTTATCCGTAAATAAACTATATATATGTAACCCAAACTATCAATCAAAAGGCCACGGAGGCATCATATTTAGTTAGCTATCGCATTGCACAAGCAGGTGAAGCGCACACTATCGCTAAGAATTTAATAAAACCATGTGTGTTAGACATAACAAAATGTATGCTCGATGAAGAATCTGCAAAACATCTTTCTACTGTGCCGCTATCAAACGATACTGTTTCACGGCGAATTCATGATCTGGCAAGCTACGTCAAACAACAACTAGTTACACGTCTATAAAAAACACGATTCGTCTTGCAAATAGATGAGACAACTGATGTCGCTGGTCTGGCTATCTTGCTGGTTATCGTGAGATATCCATATGAATGTTCTTTTGAAGAAGACATGCTTATGTGTTCACCGCTGCCCACAAACACTACCGGAGAAGACATTTTTAATAAAATAAATATATTTTTTGAGGAAAATTATCTCAGTTGGAACGATTGCATTGACATTTGTCCAGATGGGGCCAAGGCGATGACGGGTATGACAGCAGGAGTAGTGTTACGAATAAAAAATAAAGCGCCTAATTGTAGTTCCAGCCATTGTATCCTGCATAGACAAGCACTGGCGATGAAGCAAATGCCGTCAAATCTCGGTAAAAATACACATTTTAACAAATCACGACCACTACAATCAAGATTGTTCTCATTATTGTGTGAAGATTATGGCAGCAAACATAAAACACTGCTGCTCCATACAGAAGTGCGATGGGCGATGGCTGTCTCGGGGTAAAACTTTAACAAGGCTATTTGAACTTAGAGCCGAGTTACAAATGTTTCTTTTAGGTACTTCTTTTTATTTGAAAGACCGTTTGTATAATAAAACTTGGTTGTTCCGACTGTCTTTTATGGCGGATATCTTGCAAAAACTCAACGAATTAAATTTATCATTGCAAGGTAAACAGACAACAGTGTTCCGTGTTCCAGGCCTGTAACAAAATAACTGCCTTCAAAAGAAAATGAGACTTTTGGATTATTTGCGTTGGAAAGAGAGAAATAGAAAGCTTTACGTCACTCAGTGAGTTTGTTAGCGATAACGACTCAGAAATGTTTCAAGATGATGTATTTGAAGAATTGCTCCAATATCTCACTTTGATGCGCGCATCTTTTGAGAAGTATTTTCCTGAAGAACAGAATACAAAAATGAAACTGAATTCATGGATTCATAATCCTTTTTTACCCAACTTACAAAAGCCCGAAGGTATGTCAAACGAGATATATGAATCTCTTTTACAAATGTCACCAGACACAAGTATGGAGTCACTGTTCAAAACGACGCCTCTCAACGATTTTTGGTGCAGAATACGTGATGAATATCCAATGGTTGCCAAAATGGCTCTGAATATTCTTCTCCCGTTCCCAACAACATAATTGTGCGAAACAGGATTCTCAACGTATGCAGCCACGAAAACAAAATACCGCAATAGACTGGACGCCGAACCTGATATGAGACTTCAATTGTCCTCTATCAAACCTGATGTCAACCAATAGATAAAAAATAAGAAACAGTTTCATACCTCCTATTAGTTAGATTTGTTTTCGTTTTTAATATCTTATATTATTATACTTATTATGTAAGTAACAAGTAACTGTAACATGGTTCTTTTATTATACTTATTAATAAAGAATACACTTTTAAAAACTATTGTTTTATTGTAGGGTTTCGTCAGGTATTTCGCTTTCCAAAAGGGTTCCGTCACCAAAAAATATTGAGAACCGCTGATCTAAACCTATAGTTGTGATACATATACGGATGTAGGTAAGTGTCCTCTATCCGAATTGAACAAAAAATAGGTATGATGTCATTTGAGAAAAAAAAAATGATTATTGGTACCTTGACGGCTGTCATCAAATTATCAATATGGTGCCAGAAATTGGAGAATTTCCTGCTGTTTATAAATATATACAGTTTCTTATACTTTACTATCAAAATAAAAAAGTTAGAAGGAGGTGGAACACCAAACTGAATCGCCCTGTATAGTTCAATTGATTTTTATATTAATTGTCAATATCAAAATTTTAGTGAAAAATCACCAGGCATAATAAATACATTTTATTAAATCACCCTTATAAGTTACTAGATTCTGAGATATTAATGTTAGGTTAGAGGTCATGAAGTCGTCATTAAGACGGCGTTTAAAAATGTCAGTTTTTGTATTTCTTATAGTGATAAACTAATATAAATATAAACTCTAATCATCTGTAAAACAAATGTATATTAATTATTTAAAATAACAACAGAATATGATTGAGTCAATTTAAATAATTTATTGAGAATTTCTGTTTCATCAAACTATAAACTATAACACCCAGGATCACTTTCTGAATCTGTTTCGTTTGTTAATTTATTTATTTTATTTATTTATTCACGAGATACCTCTTTAACATTGAAATAATACAAAATAAGAAATATCAAAAGTTTAAGAGCCGCAGAATGACTACACACATACGTTATGATAACTACATTGCTAATTCTAACATAATCTTAAAAAGTTTTATCCAGATTAATGACCACCAGTGCTCTTCGAAAACATAAAAAATTGTTCGCAAATGGATCGAAATTCGGGGATGAGAGCAAGCAGTTGGCCGAATGCTTTAATCTGGACAAAGGATTATTGCCACCGTACGCAGTTCTATGATTTTTTTCCCTTAATAAAACTCTAGATCTCGTCAATGATCTTCCGCGCTTATGCCAGAAGTCCAGTGCTCCTAAGAGAGATGAACAGTTAATGTACCCATTTAGAATTTTATATAAAAAGCACATGTCGAATACATTTCTCCGAAAAAGTAATGTTTCTATATTTAAATTGAGCCTGAGCAATTTGTAACCCAAATCTGAATAATTGATGCTCATTTTGAATCCTACAATCCGCAGGAATTTATTTTGTGCCCTTTCCAATGCATTAATAAGATATTGTTGGTGTGGATACCAAACAGTTGCCGCGTGTTCTAAATGGGGACGTACTAATGTTAAATATAAAATTCTAAATGTGTCAATATTAAAGTCAGGTGTAATCCTGACAATAAATCCTAACATTTTGTAAGCCTTGTTGATGATAGACAGTATATGCGTCCTAAATGACAATGACTGTTCGAAGAATACTCCGAGATCTCTTATTAACTCACTCGCTCCAGTGGTGTGCCATTCATAAGATAATTATTACACAATGTATTTTTATTTCGGCTGAAAGTGATTACTTTGCATTTATTTGTGTTCAGAAATAATTCATTTATTGAACACCAAGCCGATACAGCATCTAAATCCGATTGAATATTGTGAACATCATCAATCGAACACACACTGTGAAATAACTTTAGATCATCTGCATACAATAAATACCTACAGTGCTTTACCACCTGAGGTAAATCATTAACAAATACATTAAATAAAATTGGCCCAATGTGGGTACCCTGGGGTACACCCGAAGTAACCTCGATATAACCAGATACACAATTGCCTAATCTGACCATTTGAACTCTATGTTTAAGGAAGCTCTCTATCCAATTCAACACATCATCAGATAAGCCAATACAACGTAGTTTTTTAATAAGTATTTTATGACACACCTTATCAAAAGCCTTGGAGAAGTCGGTGTTAATAGCATCTACCTGACATCGATCCTCCAAAGCCTCTAACACGTATTTTTGATACACAAGCAGGTTTGTTGTAATTGACTTACCCTGAGAGAATCCATGCTGTTCCTCCACGATTACATTTTTCATAATCCACCTTAATTGTTTGCTTACCATGCGGTCCAATAACTTCGGAATAGCCGATTGCACACAAACCCCGCGGTAATTGGTAATATCCGAACGGTTCCCACATTTAAAAATTGGAGTTATAGAGCTTTTTTTCCAAATGGCAGGAACGCATTGTTGATTCAAGGACAGGTTGTAAAGCACAGTCAAGGGATGACAAATAGAGTAGGCACATTTTTTGATAAATATATTTGGGACACCATCTGGACCAAGTGAAATCGATGACTTCAAAGTAACTAATTCATTAAACACACTCAAGAAATTAACACTTAATGAAAAATTTGAATCAACGCATTGTTCAAGATTACACGCATAATTCGTAATAGCTGGTTTGCTATATACAGATGAAAAATACTTGGCGAATAGATCAACCGACTCCTGCATGTTAGAACTTCTAGCGTCATTCAGAAACATTTTCAACGGCAACCCTTTATAATCTTTATGTTCATTCACAAATTTTCAAAATATATTGCTATTGCCACGTATTTTACATTCCATGTTACGTTTGAAAAATGTCTATCTGTTTCACCCTAGGTTTTCGATTTTTTGCTAGGATTTCGTTATTTTTAGACATTTTGATGTAAATGAATAGGGATTTTGGTGAATTTTGGTAGTTACTCCGAAATGTCTTAGTGACATTGTCATTTCAATTTTAATGTTGAAATTGACAACATTAAAATTGAAATGACAATGTCACTAAGACATTTCGGACTAACTACCAAAATTCACCAAAATCCCCATTCTAAAATATTGTATTTTGCCAATTTAAGAACAATTTGGAAGTTAATATAAAAATCAAATAAACTTTAAATCGATTAATTTGCATAAAAATATCGATATTTCAAGATATCGATATACATTGAACATCACTACGATACGATTTTACTTAAAGTACAACTCACATGAGACTTGTCGCTGAATTTGATTGCACTTTTTTCACTTACCTGAAACAGAAAGAAAAAACAAATAATAATAATTTTACTTCATGCGCTCCGCGTACAAAACACTGGTTTCAAGTAAAATTTAAAAACACACAATAAGGAATACAAATATAATAAGGATTTGTAATAAAAGTTTGATTGTACTGCCTGTCTATTTTAACTAGAATATCATCGATAACGTTCGTGTCTCACGAGTGAGTAATCGAGCGCTTAGAGCCGGTAATTACGGAAAGTAATGAAATTATAATTGGAATTTATTGAGTTTCGTTTATGTCGCGGTAAATCTTGATAAAAGGTATGTATGTATATGTTGTATGTATTAACTTGTGGGTGATGTTCAATCATCTCCACCTTATTCCGACCCTAGTGCGAGAAAATGAAAAAATTGCGCGCTCGGGACGGGGGTTAAATTAAATTAAATTCAGGAAGGGTTGAGTAGCAAAAAAATAAGTATCCAGATCGTGGGATTGGATTTTTTGTGCTAAGCCAGCCCCTAGATATAATAGAAAATTGAACAATGCACAGTGGGGTATTGACTAAACTTAATGGGCCAACATTATGTTTGCTAAATATTTACATTAATTTATGCCGATAATCAATGATTAACCTATACTTCTTTATCTGATGATGTAATTTACTCCCTTATGTCCGAAAAAACTTAAAAAATGTCAAAATCTTATCTACAGGGTGACTCACTAAGCAGAAATCGGTCTATAGTGGGCGTATCGTTGAAAATAGCAAAAAAATCAAATAAAAGTTATTCAGAATCAAGTTTTCCATAACTCAAAATTATTGATAAATATAAATATAAACACCAACTTCCTTAGTTTAAATAGAACACCCTATATATTTTTACGTTTTTTGATTGCTCGTTAAAAATAAACATGAGTTTATTCACACAACATTGGGTCTCAGTTGAACACTTTTCGAGGTATTTAATTTTTTTAATAAATTTGACGATTTCAGAGCTCGACAATATCGTCAAAACGAAATAAGTCAGAGTTGTGCGGCTTACGGTTTTGGATTCGGGAAGAAATGTAGTATTTGTTTAAGTTTTTGCCATTAGTCAGATTTTCTAAATTGAACCGAGTCCGTCGACGGTTTTCTTCAATACTTCAAACATGCATAACTTGATTTTTTTTTAATGAAACTATCTATCTTGTGACACTTTATCTGATGCGAAATAAAATTTCCTTTTTATTGATACCGGGTTGTTGCCATATCCTTCTAACAGTTTTTGAGAAATTTGCGATTTTGTAAAAATTTTAATACATTTCGTATTATCGCGTTGTTTCAATGAGTGTTTGATATAGTCTTTGTAAGACTAACTTGTTGTAGATTGCGAAAAGAATCTCGGCACTTTAAATGTTTGAGTGTTATATGTTGCTTCATTTGATTTTACATATAAAATACATTCGAGAATATAAATGCACGGCACTGTTAAAATTTGGTGTTGTATGAATGCCTGCTTGCAGTCATCGCTGTAGCCAAGGCATGATATTACGCGAATTACTCGACGTTGTAAGCCAAATAAACGATGTGTGATACAGATATGTCCCCAAGACAATATACTAAACGAAATATGTGCATGAAATAGCGCAAAGTAAGCTGATTTTATGGCGATAAGAGGGAGTTGGGTTTGTAAGTGGTGCAGTAAAAATATAAAACTAGTTCATTTACCAGCGACATTTTCACCATGTGCTTTCCAATTTAACCTACTATCCAAAGTTACACCCAGAAATCGAGATGATGATATTTCTTTATTAGGTTTGAGGGAAAATGTAACATTTATTGTCTTCTCGAGATTTAGTGACAATCTATTCGATATAAACCAGCTTGCTACGTTGTTATTGGTTGTGTCATTGTTAACCTTGGCAGTAGGTAAACCGTTGGAAACGTTGATGAATGATGTATCGTCTGCGTATAATATGGTATTACTGGCAGACATCGGGAGGTCATTTATATAGATTAGGAAGAGCAGAGGTCCAAGAGTGGATCCCTGCGGTACACCACACCTCACTTCCGATTTAGATGATAGCTTTCCATTTATTAGCACTTGCTGCGATCTATTTCTAAGGTAGTTGCTTATCATTCGACAGCACTTTGGACTGAAATTTTAAAAATATAGTTTCCGCAACAGAATATCATGGGGGACACAGTCGAAGGCCTTAGTTAGGTCAAGGAAGGAGGTAACGCAGTACGAATTTGATTCGAATCCTTCCAAGATTCACGAAAGCAACTACTGCATCACCCGTAGATCTACGCTTGCGGAAACCATATTGGTTATCGCATAATAGATCGTGTTCGTACAAAAAGTCTACTATCTGATTAAATTGTATTTTTTCAACTACCTTAGAAAAAAACGGCAATAGAGAAATTGGTCTGTAGTTATTAACGTCCGTTTTGATTCCTTTTTTGTGTATCGGAAATATACAACTTAATTTCAGGATACTGGGAAAAGTACTAGTTGTTATACATACAGAGTTTTATGTAACACCGAACATTTTCATAATGAGATTTTTTTTAAGTATCCATATGCATACGTTGCACATTTTTCGATGCTCGGTTTATTAAAAGAATTTAATTTGAAGTTTTAAGCGAGTTTTCCACTCCCAGGCTAAGCATGAAGTAAAATTTCGAGTTTAGAAAAGCCTGAAAATTTGGTTTGGTCGCGTAGCGCGAAGCGCGGAGCGGCCAAACCAAATTTTCAGGCTTTTCTAAACTCGAAATTTTACTTCATGCGCCACCGGTACAAAACACCGATTTAATGTAAAGTTTAGCGGTGTGTTTTAAACTTCGTAATATGTCAGTGTTTTGTACCGGTGGCGCATGAAGTAAAATTTCGAGTTTAGAAAAGCCTGAACATTTGGTTTGGCCGCTCCGCGCTTCGCGCTACGCGACCAAACCAAATTTTCAGGCTTTTCTAAACTCGAAATTTTACTTCATGCTTAGCCTGGGAGTGGAAAACTCGCTTAAAGCTTCAAATTGAATTCTTTTAATAAACCGAGCATCGAAAAATGTGCAACGTATGCATATGGATACTTAAAAGAAAAAATCTCGTTATGAAAATGTTCGGTGTTACATAAAACTCTCTGTATGTTAATCAGTGAAGTTAAAGGTGTAATGATAACACTTATCGTGTCTTTTAAAATTGCCGTTGTCATGCCATATACATCTCTAGCCTTAGAATGTTTTATACCCTTTACTATGCCTCTTACCTCGACTTTACTTACTTCATTGAAACTAAGGTATTCCTGTAAAAATTGAACATTACTGCACATATTTTGTATTGGATCAGTTGTAGTGTATGGCAGAGCTGGGCAGGATTCGAATCATTCGGGATTCGAATCCTGGATTCGAATCCTTTTAGAGGATTCAAAAGAGGCATTCGAATACTTTAGTTCAACTGGATTCGTGATCCGGATTCGTTACATTTTTTTAAGAGGATTCGTATTCGAATCCAAATGTGGGTGATTCGAATCCATATAAAAGGATTCGAATATTTATAAAAGGATTCGAATATTTATAAAAAGATTCGAATATTTATAAAAGGATTCGAATACTTACAAAAGGATTTAAATCGTCAAAAATAATTCGAATTAATTGTAAGGATTAACATGAGAAATGTCTTTTGTGTGTTCTTAAATTTCTCGTTAAATCACTGTTTTATACGCGTGGCGCATGAAGTAAAATTTCGAGTTTAGAAAAGCCCAGAAAATTTGTCTCGGGTCGCTGCGCGACCCTCGACAAATTTTCACAGGGCTTTTCTAAACTCGAAATTTTACTTCATGCTTAGTCTGGGAGTGGAAAACACTCGTTTAAAGCTTCAAATTGAACTCTATTATAAAATCGACGAATACCTGAAAATTACGTAGATAAAAAATTCACTGAATATCATTAAAACCGGGTAAGTCAGAGAAAAGTCATGAAATTATATTCAAATTGACAAAAACACTAACAAAAAAGCCATATGACATTATTAAATTTGTCAAAAAACACGTAAAAATGTATCAAATTAACTTAAATATTGACAAAAACAATGAAAACAATTTAACAAAATAGAGGTTTCCCACAGAAGAAAGTTATATTAAAAGGCCAGGGAAAAAATCTTGGCGGAGCGAAACGGATAAAACACTGAAATATTGTGAAATTGAAAATATACTGGTTTTTACTTATTATGTTTGAATTTCATAGCAAATTCAGTTTGATTTTATTAGAAATATCTATGTACTGTATAAGGTCGACTCGGTTTAAACTGAGACAGTCTTGTATAAGGTTGTCTTCATTTAAACGAGTGTTTTCCACTCCCAGACTAAGCATGAAGTAAAATTTCGAGTTTAGAAAAGCCCCGTGAAAATTTGTCGAGGGTCGCGAAGCGACCCGAGACAAATTTTCGGGCTTTTCTAAACTCGAAATTTTACTTCATGCGCCACGCGTACAAAACACTGATTTGAAGTGAAGTTCAGAAATACACAAATACATCTTTAATCAGAGTAACAAGGAATCAGATGTTTAGTCTGTTATCAACAATGTTCAGTGTTAATAATGAATAATTAGGCTTTAAATATATTTGTTAAAACAACTGGTAACGATATTTATATATAAATGGTTGAAAAAAATAAATAAAATCAAATTTATTCTTAAAGGATTTGTATTCGTGATTCGAAAAAACAGGATTCGAATCTTTGATTCGAATCATATTTATCTCTTACGAATCCTTTATTCGAGTATTCGTGATTCGAATCATATTAGGTGATTCGGATTCGTGATTCGAATCCTTTTTACGAGGATTCGTCCCAGCTCTGGTGTATGGTAACTTATCAATTAGATTTTTTGCAATCGTAGTAAAATATGAGTTAAATTCTTCTGTCTCAATGTTGCATGCTTTGTTCATAACTTTTAATTTTTTGGTAATCAGTGATCACGTCACATCGCTTTTGGCTTATTAATACTGTTTTTTTTATAAAATTGGTTGTGGCAGTTTTCCTAGCATCTTTCAGAAGGTTTTTATAAAAGGCGCCTCCACCATCACACGAATTATGAAATAGATTCCCCAGAATTTCAAAACTTCATAGCTCCCAAACCACATATTTTATTTTCAAAATTTCTTCACTAATTGATTAAACAATATACATAGAGCGAGTATAAATAACCAGAATGTTGTAACTCTTAATTGTTTTTTATTTAAACAATATATTACTGTCCCGCGTATGTCACCTTTCATGCCAAATATAAAAAAAATTATATCTCTAAAAACTCCTATTTTATTTTACAAATTTCTTCACTAATTGTTTAAAGAATATATCTAGACCAAGCATAGATGGTCAAAATGATGTCACTCTCATTTGTTAATTATTTAAATAATGTATTGCTGTCCCGCGTATAGTACCAAAAAAAATTGTAAAATAAAATAGGAGTTTTAAGAGATATGATTATTTTAATATTTGGAATGAACGATGCTATACGTGAAACAGCAATATATTATTTAAATATTTAACAAATGAGAGTGACAACATTTTGACAATCTTTGCTTGTTCTAGATATATTGTTTAAACAATTAGTAAAGAAATTTGTAAAATAAAATAGGAGTTTTTAGAGATATGATTTTTTTTAATATTTTGTATGAAAGGTTCTAGCTATACGTGGGACAGCAATATATTATTTAAATAAATAACAAATAAGAGTGACAACGTTTTGACCATCTATGGTCGTTCTAGATATATTGTTTAAACAATTAGTAAAGAAATTTGCAAAATAAAATAGGAGTGTTAAGAGATATGATTTTTTGAATATTTGGTATGAAAGGTAACATACGCGGGACAGCAATATAATGTTTAAATAAAGAACAATTAAGAGTTACAACATTCTGGTTATTTATACTCGCTCTTCATATATTGCTTAATCAATTAGAGAAGAAATTTGGAACAAAAATATGTGGTTTGGGAGTTATGAAGTTTTGAAATTCTGGGGAATCTGTTTGTGTTGGTGGAGGCGACAAAATCCGTGGCTGGAAAATTCGGGGCTATCTTCACATCGGTACATTTTTTGTGTAGTCAAAATCTGTATTATTTAGGAGATTAAAAAGAGTATATTTATCTTCTAGTGTTAACGGTCTTACAATGGTTTTGTATTGACATGAATTCATTTCAATCTTGAGCTCAGCTTGAATCCCTACTATTGTTTATACCTAACATCGTTTTGACCATTGAATACTGGCACCATAATGTAGAAGGTTTGAATTTACTACAGATTTCACAAAAATAAGCCACTAGTACGTCTTCCGAAAACGACACCACCTTTTTATGCATTTGCCAAATCCATGAAACTTTTATAGGCCGCTTCATATTTTTAAATCGGAGGCATTAAAATCCTTGAATATAAATGAAATTGCCAATTCTTGGTTGCAGAACACTTCAAACATTAAAAGTGCGATTCTTTTCGCACAGCAAACACTTGTTGTATAATTCAATGTCCGTCGGGGTATTAGCTCGGGAAGTAGTTGTTTCAATAAGTGTTTGATATAGTTTTTGTAAGACTAACTTGTTGTAGATTGCGAAAGAATCGCATGTTTGAAGTATTCTGCAACCAAGAATTGGCAATACCTACTTTGGTTTACAATTTGCAAATATAAAGTTAAGACAAATAAATTTCATTTATACTTATGTTTGAACGGTAACGTGACCGCCAGTCTAAGGTGTCAAATTGTTAAGAGGGAATGGCAAAGCTATACTGATGAGAGATAAATCTCGAAACGCGTCTATAGAGGGCCTGAATAATTTGAGCCAAATTGTTACATTTGCAGTAGGTTACTGTACGTAACAGCAAACACTTGTATAATTCAATATCCGTTGGGGTATTAGCTCGGGGAGTAGTTGTTTCAATGAGTGTTTGATATAGTCTTTGTAAGACTAACTTGTTGTAGATTGCGAAAAGAATCTCGGCACTTTTAACATTTTTTTTGATAAAAAACAATTACTTGAAATGTCACCACAACAAAATTTGACTATTAGGAATCGTCATATTCAAATTGATATTCCCAAACAACGGATAGCGCTAGAGCGACGAAACAACAGCATATAACGCACCAACTATTATACTACCTAAAATAACAATTTATTTGCGTCTCTCATAAATTATAAAAAACTACTTTTGGCTGCTTAAATCCTGCATATACTCCATAGTGCAACGGTTTGTAGAAAAATTGATATTAACTTGAAAATCATAAACACAAAAAGAAATCCGAGTTTTAAGGAAGTTTTTTCTTAAATTAAAAATAGAAAAAAGAAAAACTATGATAATTAACTTTTGTCAGGTTTTTGATTAATCGTCGCGTGGTTGCGTTTATTGAAGCTTTACTCGCGAGGAATTTGAATATTTTTGCATATCGAATTTAGCCTCGGGAATCCCGCCGCCGCTCGTCAATTCATCGGCGATATTAACTCCCGAGAGGAGGTGACTTCGAAGGCATCAATCAGGATCTAGCAGTGATTGACATTTGATAGCCAATTATTTTAGTTTTTTAACAACTCAAGCTCATAGCTGGATTAAAATGAATCGTTTTAAATGCGCTTTGATGAATTATTTCACGCGATCCAGAGAGACAATTTAATACATTTTTACTTTCCCCCATATGCAAAATAAAGGGCAAGTATTGTTTTCGGGAAAATTTTCAAATAAAAAATTTTAGTGGATATGTCCATTTTAGGGTCCTCCGAGTTGATTAAGAATGTCTATCTGTTTCACTTCTTTGTCCTTTCTCTCTTTGCCTTTTTCAGACTATTAATTATAAACATCTAGTGTCGGCGTGTATAAAGCACAAGTGAAAAACAAAAACGGCCATCATTTATATTTCAGCGAATGCGGAGGAAAAAAACATTAAAAATTTAAAAAAAGAGAGAGGAAATTCGGAACTTAACGGCTTCTAGGACCTTAGGGGATTCGAATTTTACAGGTGTGCCAAATGTCGTTAACAACACCTGAAGCCAGCCGGTGTGTATGTGATCGATAATGAACGAAATATTCAAGATGGAGACGGACGTGCGGCTAGCCCTCCTCGTGTTGAGAACTTTGTTGCCACCAACACCAAGACTAAACTTATCTTAACTTAACTTAGTTAGTATATTTTAAAAAAACTGTATTTTTCTCTGTAAATAGAATTTATTCTGCTGAGAAATAACCGATTATTATTATTATCGTTAAACGTGTTGAAAAAGGGCCGATTTTCCTCTTTAAAAAAAAAATTATATACAAATCCAAACGTTAACACGCACGCTTTTGTTTTCATTCAACAATTTAACACGATATCACGCACAGACAGACACACACAAACACCTGGTTTTGAGTAAGGCTTCAATTGTTTTTTTTTTTTTAACGGAAATTGAAAAGTTTTAAACTTTTGCCGTTCATCAGTTTTTGTTTTTTGGTGTGTTAATTCACGATTTTAAATATTCGAAACTTTTTTAATTAGGAAGAACTTTAAGTTAAAGACTCGCGTTTTAATTGGGTTTGTCTCAGAAATAATTACAAACAAAAAATAGTATAATTTTTTAATTAAGCGAAATGTGGAGATAATTAAAATGTGCATCCAACATCCAATTTGTGTTTTAGACAATAATAAAAAAAAGTCGTGTCGAGTAAGTGTATGAGAGAATGAGTGAAATGTCTGTGCAATTTTTATGCAAAACAACAAAACACTAAAAAAAACAATTAGAGCCATAATAAGAATGAAATTTGTGTGGATGGAAGTTTTTATAAAACAATCAAGACAATAAGATAAAGAGTGCTAAGTGCTGAGTGTCTGTTGGCTCTGTTTTGATTATCATCATCTTTCCATTGGTGTGAAAATCAACGTTGGCTATAAGTGGTAAATATAATTAAATAGAATTCACTTAAACTCAATCAACTGTGTGTGTATTTGTTATCAAGTGATTCGTTAAAATTCAAAAAAGTACAAATATATATACAGAGAGTTTTATATAACACCAAACATTTTCATAAAATACGATTTGACACTTTTAATTTTTAGGTTATGTGTAAATTGGGTTGCCTATATGACCATTACAATGTAATGTACCCATTTGTATATTTATTTCATTTATATAATTTAATACTTTAGTATCGTGCATTTTTGATAATCATATTTAAAGTTATTTATGCTTGTTTCACTTATTGATGTTTGTTGTTTATTTTTACTTAAATATTATTCATTGCTAAATGTTATTATCAGAATGCATTTGCTAATGCTAGAGCACAGATAAGCCTGGAAAGAATAAATAGTTAATTAGATTTTGTACTTAATGGAAAAATTCCGCTAAAGATGATAAAGTTCACCCCGGCTTATGCGTGCCCCTTCTTACGCATTGTTTGCTTAACGAAGAACCATTATTCATTACTATTAGATTTTATTTCGGGCACTTCTGATTTGACTCTCGAACGCAAGACAGTAAAAATATTACTTACTCCGATTAAATTTAATAAACCTCGTTAAGCAAGCTAGTTAAAGTTTCTAAATATATTATATTGTAATATTCACAAGTTTCTCAGTTAAGAAAATAGAATTGATATTCGTTATATAAAAACATCAAGTTATTTTAACCTCACCCAGAATAAAAGAACCTACTTAATATTAAATAAGTGTTAAATATTGAAAATACCAAATAATTAACTTTACAGCGTTTTTAAAATTAGTTCCATTTAAAGTTTTAAACGAGTGTTTTCCACTCCCAGACTAAGCATGAAGTAAAATTTCGAGTTTAGAAAAGCCTGAAAATTTGGTTTGGTCGCGTAGCGCGAAGCGCGGAGCGGCCAAACCAAATTTTCAGGCTTTTCTAAACTCGAAATTTTACTTCATGCGCCACGCGTATAAAACACGGACATATTACGAAGTTTAAAAAACACCGCTGAACTTTACATTGAATCAGTGTTTTGTGCCGGTGGCGCATGAAGTAAAATTTCGAGTTTAGAAAAGCCTGAAAATTTGGTTTGGTCGCTCCGCGCTTCGCGCTACGCGACCAAACCAAATTTTCAGGCTTTTCTAAACTCGAAATTTTACTTCATGCTTAGTCTGGGAGTGGAAAACACTCGTTTAAAGCTTCAAATTGTATTCTTTTAATAAACCGAGCGTGGTAAAGTGTACAACGTCTACATATGTATACTTAAAAGAAAAATTCTCGTTATGAATATGTTCGGTGTTACATAAAACCCTCTGTATATATATACTCGACCGCAAAAAAAAACGCGCCACTTGAAAATTCACGTTTTTTCGTGAATATTCAAACAGCCATAACTTCGGTCGATGTGGATGAAATTTGTTTTCTCTTTAAGGACACACAAGTGGATATAACGAAATTTAAGCATTTCTGCATTTAAAAGTCTTACCAACAAAAAAATGTTCAGAATGTTAAAAATGATAAAAGTTGAGAAGTTATACTGTGCCCAAAAAAATCGTAGCTCTACTTCAAAAAAAGCGCAACAAAATTCCATCATTTTCCTTTGAAATAAACGAAAAATCATGTCGATCCAATGATTTGGCTCGAAGTTATAGCAGTTTTTTTAAAAAGTGTATTTTGGGGCATAACTTTGGCGGACAGGCATAACTCTGCTCGCAAACCTGTGACATTATGCGATTTAAAAAGCTTGAGGTTTTCTCTTTGAGGCATGTTAGTCAGATCTTTAAACATGCACATTTTACCCCCTTTCACCCCCTAAAGGCGATGAAACGTTTTTCACTTTAAAACTTTTAACTTTGTTGACTTGTACAATGCGCAAAAAAAATTGTGGCTTCGAGCAAGGGACATCCAGAATAAATTTAAAGGAGAAGGACTAAATTTATTCTGGATGTCCCTTGCTCGAAGCCACAATTTTTTTTGCGCATTGTACAAGTTAACAAAGTTAAACGTTTTAAAGTGAAAAACGTTTCATCGCCTTTAGGGGGTAGAAGGGGGTAAAATGTGCATGATTGAAGATCTGACTAACATGCCCTTAAAGAGAAAACTTCAATCTTTTTAAATCGCATAATGTCACAGGTTTGCGAGCATAGTTGATCTTAGATAATCCAGTCCATGTAAACAACGTTATAAAGAACTCTAATAAACTACCACCGCAATTAAAAGTACAGCCAGATCGAACGCCCTTACAAAGAAAAGAACTAAGTGAAGTACTTAAGCAACTGAAACAAAGAAAAGACAATGGAGAAAATGATTTAATACTGAAATATATTAATTCCCAACCAAAAATCGTCAAGAAACAGAGCCCAAAAAACATGTAAACAGCCAACGGATTAATAAAAGTGAATTCTTAAACTGTTATTACCAAAATACCCGTAGCATACGTAATAAATTAGCGGACCTACATGATAATATATTTTGCAACACCTATGATTTCATATTTTTTACTGAGACTTGGCTGGATGATTCGTTTAATGATACTGAAATAATGCCTATTGATTATAATTTATACCGCCGTGATCGGATTAATAAAAGAGGTGGTGGGGTACTTATAGGAGTAAAAACGAAATTTATTTCAAAGCGACGCAATCTTGAATTTTCTAATGATAATCCTGTTGAATGTGTTGCTGTTGAAGTTATAAACAATACCAAGACTTTAAATCTTATTTGTATATATATACCCCCTAATCTCAATGCTGATATATATGATGAAACGCTTGATGATCTAATAAAACAGATTGATACTTCAAACCCAACTATACTAATTGGCGATTTTAATATACCTGAATACTATAAAGCAACAGGAACTGCCACAACGTCAACCAACAAATTAGAAATACTCAACAACTTTATTAATTATTGCGATTTCTGTCAACACAATTACGTCCTAAATCATAACGGGATTATTCTTGACTTAATTTTGACCTCTAATAATATTGAATGTACCGTACGAAAATCAAATGACGCATTAGTTAATCAAGATGTACATCATCCAGCGATATCATTTGATATTGTACTATCAGAAATTGTAACATGTAAGTTCGATGGTGACATTTCTGGCAATTATAATTTTAAAAAAGCAAATTATCCCGCCCTCTACTCACACATTGCGAATATAAACTGGGATTCACTGCTGCAAAACAACAATGTAGATGATGCTTGCAATGTTTTATATACAAATGTGTACGAAGCTCTGGATCTGTATGTACCGAAATTTAGAATCAAAACTAAAACTACGAAGTATCTCCCATACTTCAATAAGTTAATAATTTATACGTTAAAAAATAAAGAACAAGTTGCGTCTTATTTATAACAAATCCAGGTTGATTAATGATAAAAACAATTTTAATTCCGTAAGAAACGAGCTGAAAAAGTTAATTAAAAAAGCCAAAATATAACATATCGAAGAAGCAGAGATGAGAGTAAATTCAGATCCATCTAAATTTTGGTCTTATATAAATTCGTCAAGGGGAAACTCAAGAATCCCTGGGATTATAACCTATAAAAGCACGGAATACACTACTGCGTCAGACATAGTAGACTGCTTTGCCGATCACTTTAATTCGGTTCATATCATTGAGGGCAGTAACATCAACATCCCGGAAAATGTTACTCATATGGGAGATCTACAAATTTCAGAAGGCTTAGTTATTAAACACCTAAAGAAATTAAGCTCTAAAATAACAATGGGCCTTGATAAAATTCCGTCGTTTTTGCTGAAAGACTGTGCGAATGCTCTCGGACCTGCAGTCACACACATATATAATTTAATCCTTAGATATGGCTGCTTCCCGGACATCTGGAAAAAAGTGCGCGTATGCCCGATTTTTAAATCTGGAAACAAGAGCGACGCTGAAAACTATCGACCTATTGCCATCGTAAGCAATTTTTCTAAAACTTTGGAGTCAATTCTCAGCGAGCATATAAGTTTCTTAGTGCAAAGTGAAATTGTTAGTGAACAACATGGTTTTCTCCGGCGTAGATCAACTACTACCAATTTATTTAATTTCTCACAATTTGTTTCATCATCATTAGATAATAAATCTTCGATTGATGTGATTTACACTGACTTCAGTAAAGCATTTGACACGGTGTCACACCGCATTCTCATTGAAAAGTTAAAAACGTTTAATATAAACGCAAATGTAGTCAGTGTGATTCATTCATATCTGTCAAATCGGCAACACTTTGTTTACTATCAAGGATCTATATCAAAACAGTATACACCAACTAGTGGTATTCCACAGGGCTCGAGTCTTGGACCCTTGATATTTACTTTATTTATTAACGATCTAGTTGGTTCTATCAAATCACATTGTCTACTTTATGCAGACGACCTCAAGATCTTTAACTCCATAACTGATTTAAATGACTGTATCAACGTACAGAAAGATCTCGATAGTCTGTGTGTATGGTGTAAAAATAATAAACTGTACTTAAACTATAAGAAGTGTTCTGTTATGACATTCTCTCGTAAATCAATTGTAACAAATTTCCCCTACGTGCTGGGTGACCATGTGCTGGAAAGAATAAACGAGTCAAAGGACCTAGGTGTAATTTTTGACAATAAACTTACATTTAATTCACATATTGTTAATCTAGTTAAAAAGTGTTGTCAGATGTTGGGATTTATTATAAGGAACAGCAAACATTTCAATACCATGGGTACTATTATTAAACTCTTCGTATCATTTATAATGAGCAAATTAAATTATTGTGCTCCGATTTGGTCCCCAATGTATGATACATACGTGAACTATTTAGAGACGATCCAAAAAAATTCTTAAATATTTGTTCTTTTCAGCGCATGGCACATATCCCGATAGAGGGAGTTATCCTACTTTAATTAAGCATTTCAACTTCATTTCGGTTCATTCTGATCATAAAATTTGGCTCCATACTTACCTATATAAATTGCTAAATAATTACGTAGATGACTCATCTACTGTAAACAGTATCCACTTTAAGTGTACCCAGATCGTCTATGAGAAACTGCCATACCTTCAAGTACACTGTTCCTAACACGCGCCATCACACCAATTCTCCACTTATTAAATGTGTACAATATACAATGAACTCCAAGAGATTGCGATATTTTGGTCAGTCATTGGATGATTTTAAACAGTGTTTAATTTATATATATATTTATATATATATATATATATATATATATATAGATTATATATATATATATATATATATATATATATATATATATATATATATATATAT